>CM068367.1:218144817-218584817 GCA_034769895.1 Magicicada septendecula | reverse complement strand
ACATGAAAAATGAAGACGACGTTTGACAACGAGAGAGAGAGCTAAAATTATTTACTCATCACACCGACTACTCAATGTACGAGAGAGAAACAGGAGAAAGGGTATGAAACCTTGCATAGTTGAAACGCGTGAGAGAGAGAGAGAGAGAGAGAGAGAGAAAGAGAGGGTGTTAATATTTGTCGAATAAATATAAACTTTCTAATTTCATATACATGCGCGCGGTACTGACCACAGAGAGAGAGAGACATACACAACGAGTGAGAGAGAGAGAGAGAGCTAAAATTATTTACTCAATGTACACAGTGAGAGAGAGAGAGAGAGAGAGAGAGAGAGAGAGAGAGAGAGAGAGAGAGAGAGAGAGAGAGAGAGTGAGAGAGGGAGAGGAGAAAACGGTTTGAACATAACGTTTGACAACAAGAGAGAGATAGTTTTACTTACATTAAAATGTGAGAGAGAGAGAGTAACAATTATGATCATATAGTTTGAATTTCCCACCACAGAAGAGAAAAAAATGTTGGCAGATCTGCTCTATACACACACAATAATGTAAGATTGGTCACCCTGATCATATATTTTAATATATACACTATATAACACATATTGAATTTCCCTCCCCCCGCCGCAGAAAATGTTGACAACCCTGCTCATATAAAATATCTATACACTATAATAATAATACAAAGGTTGGTACACCTGATCATATAGATTTAATATACATTATAACACACGACAAATTTGAACTCATGCAAAGGTTGGTACACCTGATCATATATTTTAATATACACTATAATGCATCGAGTTGGATCCTCCCACCCACAACCACCCACTGATATGAAATAAAAAAAACCTCCCACCCAACACCACCCACTGATATGCAAATCAGCTTTCTTAAAAAAATAAAAAATTATATTCACGGATGCTGGTGGTCCATTGAACCTCATCCCATCCCCTTGATATGCAAATCAATTTAAAAAACCAAATAAAAAAAAATAAAAAAATTTATTCGCGGAAATTCGCGGTGCTGTGGTCCATCTGGATGCTGCGGGTCCAGCGGTTCGCGGATCTTGACGCAGATCAACGAAAAAGTCGCGGATGCTGTGGTCCAAGTCGCAGATGCTGTGGTCCAGATATGCCCTGAGGTGTGAGCCAGAACCCCCATTATACCACTACTAAGCTAATTTTTTGTACATATGGTCCTTGAACCATAAATTATACAAGACCGATGAGTCTACCACTTGAAAGTGTCTGGGGATGGTTTTACGGGGTTGAAAGGGGTGAAAAACGATTTTTCGCATGCAACATAAAAACGAAGTATTTTATCAACAAATGTTTCAAATAAAATTTGTAGCTTAAAAAAATTCCCTATAATGTGGTGGGTCTCACATTCCTGTATGTCAAATATTGTTGGAACAGGCCACATTTAAAACTTAGAGTATACTGTACTCTTTTGTATTTTGTGTGTATTGCATGTGAATGTTCTTTTGTTTTTTTTAAGAGAATGAATATTACGAAAAAGTGAAAAAAACACATTTTTATAAGTTCACATAATTTATTATTCCAGGTGAAATAGTTTGAAAAAGTATCTTTCGATATTTACAAAATTGTAATGATAATAACAAGAGTAAGAATAATATAGTAAAAGGATCGCAAAATGAAACAAAAATTTTATAAACAAAACTTTGATTGAATGAAAAAAACAAATGCAATAATTATTGAATTTAAAATCTGAACATTTTTACTGAACTTAGGGACTAAAATTAAAATGATGTAAAAATACAAAAAAAAATGAATCTTGAACTGTACACAGTAGTCATTAAAAAAAATTAATTACATAATTAAACGCATATCATAAAATGTCAAAAGCAGAAAGCAATCAGTTTATGAAATCAAATATGTGAATAACACAAAAGGAAGGTAGAATCAACACAAAACATTTACGAAAACAAACACTTAAGATAGAGTAAAATTTTTACAATTGAATAAATAATTTGTTCAGAAATATCAGATGATAAATTTAAATTGAATTAAATGGAAATTATTTAAAAATAATACAATAAAAAATGTTACAAGAAAATTATACACTAATTTTTAAAAATATGGTAAGATTTTCCTGTTGTAAGTCTTTTTATAATAAAAATTTAAGTCACAAAAAGTCTTCAATATGAATGTTTTCATTGAGATTTGTTTCTTCAAAATCATCAATAAGAAATTCACAATTCTGATACGTTGATCCTTGGCAATTTTTACACATAAGTGTGCATTGCAATCCGGATTTTAGGCAGCGACAACGAAAAGTAGAACAGTCAATCGTGCAGCCACAGGAAATCAAATTCAAAATTGATTCAGGAGCTGATTCTAATGCAGTCTTAATGGGCTGCAAAAAATTATTTTACCTTTCCCATCCCCATTCCTCTGGACTTTTATGGTTGCCTAGCCATTTCTGAACTTGGTAGTAAACTCTAAAGGAATGCTGAGCTGCAGCTGCTGAAGTTGGAGGTAACATAACTAATTTGGCAGATGCCTTTTTGAGAGATTTCTGAAACACTGTACTCGTCTAGTGTTTGCCTTTCATCTTTCGAACCATATAGAATTATAAATAAATTTTCACCAGCTTTTTCTACTTCACTTTTATTTGAATTCACACTATTAAACACTGCTACAGCATTGTCCAAATTTCTGTTATTCTCCAATAGCTTCAGTAATTGTTGTTTACCTTTCCCATGAACTGAACTAGTCGTGTCACAGCCACTAAAAGCATGTACTAGAAGGATGAAACTTTTGACATTTATGAATTGCATTTGCAAATTTTGCGAGGAAAATAATTTTGCTTTACTTTGCCGATATTTGGTTTCAAGAAAAATATATCTGTCTGCTGGACTTAAAGCTATCACAAGTACAAGCAAATCAATATCTTGGCCAACAATTGTCACTTGCAAGTCCTGATACTTTTAACTGGCAGTTTGAACAATCAGTGTATCTGCGTCGTCAGATGACTGTTGTACTTCAAACTTTTGTTCTTCAAAATTTTTTTCAACATTTCAACGAGTTGTTTTTTATGTTCACTATTAGCTAAATACATTTTGACGAAATTCTTCATTTGCATCAGCAAAAAAAAACAAATTTTTACATATTTCAATATGGGTAAAATCGCCCTGAGACAATATTTTAAGTTAAATATTGACCGACCGGTTTGGTCTAATGGTTAGGACGCTGGCTTGTAGACCAAGAGGTTCAGGGTTTGATTCCCGGTAAGGTTTGGGATTTGTTCATCATTCAAGTCATTCCCATCTCATTACCTACGCACAAGCTTCGCCTTATGTAGGCATCACCCTAAAAAAAAAAAAAAAAAAAAAAAAAAAAACGATCAGTCACATGCAATACACACAAAATACAAAAAATACTGTGTACTCTAAGTTTTAAATGTGGCCTACTCCAACAATCTTCGAGGTATACAGGAATGTGACACCCACCAAATTATAGGGAATTTTGTGAGCTACAACTTTTGTTTGTAATATTTTTTTATAAAATACTTCGTTTTTAAGTTATATGCGAAAAATCGTTTTTTCACCCCTTTCAACCCCTGTAAAATCACCCCCGGACAAATTTAAGTGGTAGACTCCATTGGTTTCGTATAACGTAACCAACGTTGTGGTTGTGGTTCAACGCCCACATATACAAAAAACTAGCTTTTATCTAATTTTCTCCTTTAAAGTCAAATTGTTTGACTATTTTTCCTGGGCTAATAGGAGGGTAGCTGAATTAATTATTCATATGCTGTCTTCGTGGTAATGACGTCATGTTCGTACCGCCTGTACTGGTCTCTGTGCCGTCTCACTGTATTCTGCAGCTCTGAGGTATTGGATTGCCAGGTAAACCTTTTCTGGCCAGCCACTATACAATATGTGTCTTTTTGGTTTTGTTGTTAGGTTCGAGTGTTGGTTCAGATTGCCCATAACAATGACACTGCCTTCCTCTAATCCATGAAACACTGTAAAAACGTCATGGTTCATTTCTGTGTGGTAATCGACTGTGCTCTTTGACTGAAAGACCAGCTGTGCTCCTTCCAAAAAGCCGTAATGTACCGAACCAAGGTGACAGATTGTATCAAGCCCTTGCCAGCTCGAACACGAAAACGAGCTTTGTTCGTGGAATGGTGTCATACATATATATGACCCAAGATGACCCAAGTTTCGTCTTGGGCGCTGGAAGTCTATTTGCCTCAGACTCTGCATTTTGCGTAGGAATAGTATTCTCCCTGCAACATTGTCGTTTCACTCCATTAATGTAAGCCATCGTTAATTTTTTTTTAACGTAAATCTGATTGTCATCAAAAATTTCCACTCATTCGTTAAAAACTCATTCTCACGTATTCAGTTTTTTGACAGATCCACACATTTTTTGTCTTACGTATTCTACATTTTAGATCAGAGATTCTCCGCAATCGTAAAAATTGTATACCATGTATATTAACTCTTAAACATTCTACATCCTTACTGAAATCACAAAATGGGTGATCCACCTATCCGTAGTTTTCTTTTTCTGTAGAGGCAAAAGTTATTGTCTGCACGAGTTTGGCGTTTTTCCTCAAGTCAGAAATTTAGTGTTTATCTACTTCAGATGTTATTCGTTGGACAGTTCGAAAGGGCAGAGAACAAGCTGATGTTATTGCTTTTTGGGTACCGGTAAACAATTCATTTGTTGTAGCGTTTGGTCGGTCCGGCTACGTTATACATAAAACAAAAACAAAAATTCTTGGAACTATGTATATTCTCTTGATGATGACGTTATCAGATATGAGAACATTAACTGTAATGTATTCGCTGCGAGTCATTATCCCATTAAACCATGTTGTATACTATTTCGATGACTTCCGTTGATTATGATAGTATATTTTGGAAACAGTTTGCTCTGTTGTGTGTTGATATGTGATTTCCTATTTACGATTAATGCCTTTCTATTCGTAGGCAAGTTGATTAAATAACATAGGAGGGTTAAAGGCAAAAGCCACAAAAATTTAACAAAGCGTAGATACACACAACAGTTGACAGGTATTATGAGTCATAATGGCTTTGTAAGCCTTTCTGTGGATAAGCAGTAAATATTATATAATAGAACGCGCCCCTTCCCATTAACTTCGGCTTTAATTTTTCACGACTTAACGTCAGTCGTGTTATAAAGAAAACGTAATACGTTCTCCAGCGTGTAATTTTTAAATTAAACGGAGCGACGAAAAATTCATATAGATGACTTTTAAACATTTTTGTAGTCGCTTCTGCCTTGTAGTTCAAAAACAGAGAAATGAAAATCCGCATTTTTTTACCTTCCCTTGATGACAAAACTAAGACTCAGTCTTATTTTAATTTAACGGAAAATTAAATCTTCTGTTCAATAGAATTGACATAGTGGTTTCTTGGTTTCATACATTGAATGAGAGCTTTGAACCATTTCAGGTAAGTCTATATTACCCAAATTTTAAACTACGGTTGATTTTATATTTGCAACCACTTATCTTCCCATGCCTTCGTATTTGCAGATACGTATGTTAAATCCATCAGAACACATCTTCAATCAAGCCTGGTTCCCAATATTGTAGCGCAAATTCCATCCATTTATCGCTAAGTTGAGCTGAATTTTATAAAATTAATTCGTCAGTTTTAAAAAACGGCAAAACTGATTTGGCTTAAGTGGTAAATATTTCCATATTCCTCATCTCAAACTCTAGTAAATAAGCAAAATCTTAATTTACCCTTCATTTAAATAATTCTCAACTTTGTGGAAATATTTCTCACACTTTGATACATAAATAAGCCGTTCCAGAGTTTAAGACTGGGATTCTTGTCTCAGGGAAGGACTTTTTCCTTAAAGGCTACATATTTTTTAGTTCAAAACGGAACTGGTTCCTAGCGCGTGTGTGTGTGCAATACGCTTGCCCCAAAAAATTATTAAGACTATTTCTATTTAACCATATTTTGTAGTAGCCATCACCACCTACAATAAAAGGTGCTTGCTCTTGACTTCTATATAGAGTTGCAATGCTAGAGTTCCACTAGAATTCGTTATGCTCGTGTAATGGTGGCTACACAGTACCTCTATCTTTATCTTTTTCATTAATTATAATTATCTTTATCTTTAATATACCTTTATTTTTTATCTTTAGCCTAATTCTACAATAAGTATCCTTCAGAATTATATCATTTTGTATTCAAAAAGATAATACAATCTAGCTACTACGGTATACAAATATCGCAGATTTACAAAGAGATTATTATCTGGGGAATACAAATAGAACAGTTTTTACACGAAAACAATCATTACCTGAGGACTATCTACTTTTTTATGTTTCTGAATACTTTCATCACAACTTTTTTCTTTAAATTTTTTTGAAATATGTCTATTATTTCATTTTAAATGACATGTGGGCGTCTGTATTATCAATTCCTTTGACTTAATTATAATATTATCCATAAATTTATTACGTTTGGTTTGGCTCTTATTAAATTTATGTTTTTAACTCTAGTGGCAGCAATCGTCTATTTTTTTGCAACCTTTGTACCTTATTACTACTTTATGTACTTATCGCTGTAGCTTCGAACTCCTTGTTTCAGGTTTTTTATCGTGTTGCATAGTTATGAATTTTATATTTTGTATCTTTTCATAAACTAACGTCACATCTTTTTTTTTGTATAAGTAGTTTCGAATTGATTTCTGTTTATTCTTCAGCATTCTCGGAATCTACAAAACCACGTACATACGCGCGCGCCCCCTAGCGCCCGTGTAATGCAAATCACTGTAAGTAAGCAATAAACAAGCAAGAATAGTTAATACACTTAAATAAGTAAGGCCATTTACTTAAAGAAGGTCATTTACACAGTATACGTACTTTAACTGATTAATATTTAAATGGGATATTTAAATTTATTTATCCGCTTGTTTGTGTTTCTTACTAGAGACAAACGATAGAAGTATCCGAAAGGTGGTGGATTGAAGTGACGTAACTCCCAGGCAGTTTCAGACCACTTTCGGTATTTTTACACCTTCTCGGTTCGATCAATATTTAAATAAGTGTCAGTGTCTGGCACGTGTTTCTGAAGTATCCAAACTTTTCATGACGTAGTTTGTATGACGTCACACAGCACAAACACAAAACCTCTATACAGAAATAAATAAGATGAAAAAAAGAAAGAGAGAGCGCGCAAAAAACTCTGTCGTCAGCGGAATATCCATATGTGTACATATGACCTTAAGTGATGCCTGCTGTGGTGAATAAACATAGATTGTGGGTTTAGTCAAATGACGCAAGAAAGGGGATGTTCAAAAGGCAAGTGATGAATAACGTAAAAAGACATTCATTACGCAAAACTATACAGCTAACGAGAGAGAGAGAGAGAGAGAGAGAGAGAGAGAGAGAGAGAGAGAGAGAGAGAGAGAGAGATGATAAGCGGTAAGTAGACAGGATAGAAATAAACTCGACCAGACGAGAAAAGGAATGCTGGCCTGCCAAAAATGGCATAATTAATAACACAGCCAATTTAAGAGTTTACCTTACAAAAAAATTATGAACTGAAAAATGTGTACCAAACCTATGATGCTCTGCCGACACAGGAAGCGTAAACTTGAGTTTATAGTGTAAATAAACGAAGGTAAATATTTTTTTGCTTCAAATATACAACAATTAAGTAGTATCCTTTTCCCTAGTGGACTTACCTCGGTTTTCTGATCTACAGGTCTATTTTAAGGAGTTTTTTTCTGAAGTAGCCAACATTTCAAATTTATCACTCTGAATTATAAATGTAGGGCCTATTCCATTTTAAAGATTGCTTTTAAAGATTGCCTCGTATCTAATTTATAACCACGAAATCACATAATCGCTAATAGTATTGTTCCGATGTGACATATATAGCACACGTAGATGCGTAGCCTACGAGGCGCTTATCACCAAGTATGTTTGGGAGTCAGTAGATAGATTTGGTGTTTCCAGAAACTAGCTGAGCTTGCAAAATTCTAGACGTTGCCTGACTAACGTAAAACATCGTGTCACTTTCTCGTCATTCATGACAACCATGCTGTTAGCTGGCAAGATGTTGCCTGCTAACAAAAACTGAATGCAGTGTGGAAATGAGTACCTGGTATAACATACTGGAACAGTGTATATTGGGCTTGTGTTGTAGGCTGTATGGTCACGCTGGCATTCCATCCTTAATAAACGGTTATAGCCTGACAACTTTGAAAAAAGCCATCACTGATTTGAGTACGCGCAGAGTGGAGAAGTAATCCTCCTCCCTCTCCCACTTTCTCTGTCTTGGTGCCCCATTCCCTTCATAATCAACGGCATGCTATATAGTTCACATACGGTGTTCGGCGAGTGAATGATCCCTTCCACACAGTTGCCTTGCGACACGTGACTTTCTCCAGTAAATGCCCAAAGTGTGTCAAAAATGTTTGTTTTGCGCCAAGTCATTTTCAACGTTGCATACCTAAACTACTTTGTTGGTATAAAAAGGAACCATTGTTGTTGTTGTTGTTATTATTATTATTATAGTTTCATTTCTTTAATGTAAATTGTAGTCTTAAATATTTATTTTCTATTAAAACAATTATATTCCGGGCTGTTGGGCCGTGGTCGATTGCTTAAATTTTCATGCCTAAACGTTTCGGCCACACCTACGGAGGCCATCTTCAGTGGTAAGCACAAGTTAAGCTTGCTTACTCCTTAACTGTGAGGTGCGTTCGGCCTGTCATCCTTGCGAACGTTTCTTTCTTTCTTTTTCTACTGAAGATGGCCTCCGGAGGTGTGGCCGAAATGTTTAGACACGAAAATTTAAGCAGTCGACCACGAGCCCAACAGCTCGGAATATAACAGTTTTAGTAATGTCGACTCCGACCGTAATAGCCTTCTATTTAATTTCGTAGGTAAATACGTATTTTATTAGCTTTCGTATTTAATTTGGTTTCGTAGGTAACATAGGTGAAAATCTGTGTTTAGACAATGATAATGTTAATATAATTATAGAAGATGACGTACTGGAAATAAAGAAAATTGCTTCTGCAGTTTCTGCCAGTTTGTGCATTAATGTGTTTCTTTTATTGCTGAGCGAAATCGAAAGCACTCAGTTGGAATGCGGTTTGCAGGGAATAGCTAATGTTGATCTTAACACAAACACAACTTAAGTACAATACGTTAACATCGGTGTCTAGCCGCGAAAGGCACTAAAAGTGTAGCTGAAATTAGCCTATACACTGAGCATTAATCAGTTATGTTTTATGGCATTCTATCGATTATTTGATTTGAAAAATAAAAATTATTACCAACAATTAAATGTCATCAAACATCGTGTGTTATCAAAACTAAAATATTTTAAACGAAGGATCTTTAAATTATTAATTGTTTGGGACTGTTAAAATTGCAACAACAAAAATTGTTGTACTGTTCACAAAAAGTATTTTAGATTATATAAACACGTTATTGCGATTTAAACAAAATTATTTTTGTATTTCACAGCGTTAAAGAAAAAATTGTTCAATGTTACGCAGGTGTGTTAACGAGTATATTCATTATGAGCAAGCGTATGTTAGGAATAGCACAAGCATTAATGCTACGTTTGTCGTGCAAATTCAAGTAGGCCTACTCGTCGTGTTATCTAGAGATGGCACGCAAGATAAGAGTAGATTACAATGTTTGTACTGGAAAGGGGCGGAGACGAGGCTACAACTGACTGACGTCGAACACGAATTGTCAGTTGTTATGTATAATTTATGTATTCGAAAAGTTCGGAAACGGCCATATTCGTTGACAAATGACGGTCGTTAGGAATTCCGTTCACAACCAACGCCGACAGATATCGATATTCGCAGATGGTGACGGAATAAGGGCGAAAGAATTGCCCGTTACTTTCAAAGTATAGATAACACGATCCAATCCTTACAATGCTGTGAATCGCTCTGTTCTCTCCTTTACATTTTTATGGAACTCGTTTCAAGTGGAAACATGTCAACTACTGTGCACTGCGAAAAATATTTTCAGTTAAGGTATTAATTTTAATTTTTTAATAAAAATTAATTTTGGTAATCAATCGTAGAATATTGTTATTAATTTCGCGCTGCGACACCTCATCGTTCTTGTGACTCACGAAGTTGACGTAGAAAAACTTTTTCCTAATTATAATTTTCTGCACGAAGTCGCTTTAATGTCAGGTTTTTATAATGCCTCCTTGTACGCTCTTTGTAGAATCTTGATCGTACTTATATGGATCTGTATGTCGACCGCGAGTCCACTCATTAAGTGAGAAGGACCAATTAATCTTAGTCTTGCGTTTACGTCTAGCCTTGCGTCACATTCAGCTTCAGACGTGTAGCGTAAACCCCACATTCAACCTGTTCACTTACTGTCCCGATTTCCAAGTACTAGCATAATTCATGTAGATCGTTGTGATCCACATGAAGATCAGTGCACAACACAAAAATATTTAAAATACTATATCTGTATTAAACGTGTGGTAATAGTTGAAATAGGAAAAATCATATAGGTAATAGTTGTCGGTATCAGAAAAACATTTTTCGTCAAAATACAAAAATGTCGAACACTTTACATTTAAGTCGAAAATAGTTGTGATAAATTGAGATTTGGACACGGAAACAGATTCAGATTACTAAACAGACTTTTAAAAATGGCAGGACAACACAGAAAAAAATATGGAAACGTTTCTGAAATCTTGAACAGATCCCAAGTAAAAAGAAATGCAAATTGGATAGCCAAGATCCTCTTAAGTCTGCGATTAATCGTCAGTGGAGACAGACGGCGGGAGGGGGAGTGGAAATGAGAAGAAAGAGTGAAAGAGTGAGTGGATTGATGAAAGGTGCAGACGCAAACTATAATACGCGCTAATTTTAAAGAAGGAAGGGGTTAGGAATAATGAAAAGGGAATGTTAATGCACGTGAATAAGTCAAATTACATAAAAGTAGTACAACTGTAGCAGGCCTAATTATATTTACATTGATGCTGCAGGAACCTTGTAGACTTTATTAAAGTATCCATCACTTATGTTTAACGATTTTTAAATTTATTTTTGCCGGTGTAATCAATATAATATTAATTATATCTTTTGAAATAGTTAGACACCTATAAATCGTCCATGGCGATCAATTCATTTTATCATTTGTATTTCCAATATCAGACAAATCATTAGTTGTAGCTAATAATGCCGTCATCCTTTACGGCTTAGGCTAATAGCCTGTTCCAGTATCAATGGAATTTATCCAACCATCGTTTACGGTGTCTTCCTACACTTCTCTTCCACCCTTGGACAATAGTCAAGGGCTTTTCTTGGCAAATCTAGCTGGATGTACTGTCTAGTCACAGAAACGTCTAGTCTTTATGACACAACGATTAGTTATGATTACACGTGTAAACGCGTAAACTGATGCTTAGTTTTCGTATCACTATCAGAGTTTATCTGAAAGTTAACAGATTAGAGTAAACGGCAGATCAGAAGACGAGCCGTCGGGTACGCGCCCTACTTCCCTTTCCACATGTGGCGTCGTCTTAAAAGTCAGTTCTAAAAACAGTCTTAAATCAGACCGCTGCTTCAGTAGATCTGATAATAATGTAGCGTGGCATAAATTTGAAACATGATTGTGTTTGAACTTTTTTGTAACTTATAATATCGTATATATTGGCAAGAGGTTTATAATTTACAACTTAAGGAAAAGAAACACGACCGCACGTTCCAGACTGGACTAATACACAAAAAGCGGGCGAAATGATAAGTAGGGCAGCTAACCTTCTGACCTACCTTTTAATGTAACAAAATCTCCTTTGACAAAATAATGTACAAAATAACCGTTTAATTATTTAAATCCAGTGTGAGTAAATTGATATTTTTTTACTTTAAAATTACTTTATTGAAATCGATCTTCGTGGATATTTTTTCAGTAAGGAGAGTTTTAAGTGACCATAAGTATTTAGAATCTTAAAAACTACTCTGAGTCGAAACCAGCCATCGCTCGCTAGTTGCTGCTGACAAACTGTCTTGTCTCCATACTTGCGTTGGAGTTATTTATTGCTTGTGCTTATGCTGAATATCGGCCAAGACGACGTGGCGCCAGCGGTTCAGTCAGTAAACCAGTTCTACTCAATGGATCCCCCCCACTCATCCAAGCGTAGCATCACCGAAACACTACACGGTCCCCTCCACCTGTGTTCCAGGGTTCCAGGTGGCCGTCGCACCAAATGAAACATCGCCGTAATTTAAAAATAACACCGACCTAGTTATTTTGAGATTAAAGATGCGACGACTTTACGAGATTTGTGTTCGTTGTCGTTTGTGTATGCTGCAACTGTTATCCTCGTCGACTTTATGGCTATTCGACTTATTTTGATTTATTTTTTAATTTAAAAATACTTAATTTCAAAAGGATACGGAACACTTGAAGGAAAATAGGCCCCCTCCTTGATTCTAAATTTAAAAAAAAATTGAAAAATGAGTAATTTTTTTACTCTACGTATTAACTTAGTTTCTCTGAAAGTTAGCCGAGAGTTGAGTCTTCACCATTCCCTGTGTCATATCTTATTTGGCGGCATTTCGTATAGCATGAACGAGCCGTGAGAAATGCTTTATAGACGCTGGTAATAGCAAATAAGGCAGTTATGTTCGAACACATATCCTTAATAGGCTGTAATCTTTAGTCAGCCTAAAGATTACATTTATCGTGGTAAGAACATAATTTTAGCGATACTATAATGAATTGTAAGTTCTGAAAGGAGGCCGCATTGTAGAGGTGGCGCGGGAAGACGTTGACGATATAAATTATCTCCATGCCACGCGTTGGGCAGCCATTTATAAATTAAATTATAAATTAAATGAATGGGTATTGTTTATTATGCTAACCGTGATTCAATTAATTAATCTGTGATTGCCGAGCCCCACGTTCTTTGGGAGCCATTTATAAATGTTAATTTATAACTTTTATTTGCATATTTGATTAGTGGTAAATTATAAATGTCAATTTATGCAAATGTGTAGTAAATGTAAATCACACTTGTGGTAATTAATATTGTTATTGTGTTTGCTCTTAAATACAAAATTTATCGATCTCTTACATGTATGTGTATAATTGAATCTTATTTATGACTCTGACTATCTATGCTCATCAACACATACGTGATATCATTTAATAGATGATAGTTATCGATTTACTTTAATTGAACACAAGAAACTCTTAAAATCTATTTGTATTCCTTCAAACTTTAGGTTAATATTTGGGTTGCATTGGTAATAATGAACGCATATTATGATCAACTAAAATACTAGTTTAATTATCATTCATAACATATTATAATAGTACATAGGTTACGTCGCTGTACCTGAAATACATACATATTTTATAATAACAAATACATGTCTCAATATATGCTGAAAAACAAAGAAAACATACATACATATATAAATCAAATAATATTACAATTCAATATTCTACTTATTTAATGCGTTCATTAAATCCAAATAAGCTTTTGTTTATACGTTCATTAACTACTTTATTCAGATTTATTCATTACTTTTCTTAATAATTTTCTCAGGTGTGAATTCTTTGAAAGAAACCAGGTCAGTAGAAGTTATTAATTAGAAATAAATAATAATAATGGTTACTTGGTTATTGAATATCCATTAGTTGTTGACGAAGTCTCGTTCTGGTGATGTAGATGGCTCGTAGACACATTCCGTCGTAAGCTGCTTTATCACACTCACTTAACACTTCTCTTCCGATCACTCGCGTGGGCGTTTGTATATGTGAATAATTGAAATTCAGTGTTCATCAATGTTTCATCTTACTGTGTTTGCTGTGAGTTCGTTTTAATGTCAATATACATGTCTAGTTTCATTTGTCGCTGCTTCATTAAACGTTCATATAATTTGTTAGTTTGTTTAATGTTTCGTGTTCATTATGTTGTTGATAATGTGTCGTACACAATATTAAGTTCAAATGATTTGTATATCGTTCAGTGATGATGTCTGTTGGTGTAACGGTCTGATTGTTCACTTGGTATAATTTTAACTAAGTCCGTTACTTCGCACTGCGGTTAAGTATCACTACCGCGCTATGAATGTATTATTAAGTCTTTTAAATTACTCGTTACCGTTCTAACCTCCGAACTCGAGTTAGCATTCCGCCGTTTAATGTACTCTTCTGAACTTTGAATAATTCTAACTCCGAATAATTAGCGTAAACTGTTGAAAGTTTATGATATACCGTCTCTCGCACTTGAAGTTAAACTACTTGAAAATATTAATGTAAACTGTCTGAAAACTTTAGTATGACCGTTTCAAAATTAAGTGTAGACTGTAGACTGTCAAAATTTGCGCGTAGACTCCTTTTTCGCCGGCCTGGACAGATGGTTTTATTAATTCGTCCCTACTCAAAATTTTGTCTCTGGCGCGCTTCACGCCTACTTCACTTCGAGATTGGTCAGTTTTTGATATTCTTGGAAAATACTGCCCTACCATGTCAACATTCTACGTCATAGTTCTCCCGATAGGTTCTTCGTTTCAGTTGCTATGGAAACACTCCTCACCATCAAATTTCTCGCTGGCTGACGGCCTCTGATAGGTCCTTACGTCTCCCCGATTTTCGCCCTGACGATCGTTGACCCGTTTCGACGAAACTATGGCTATTAAACACTTGTCGATCAGTCTATTGTCTGAGTAAACTCTGTGTTTCTATAGATTCCCATTATCTGTACTTTTAGTCTCCCTGGCGTATTGTTCTATGTCCTAACCCCTTTTTTCTGGCTATTAACAATTTTGAACATCTGCTGGTCGTTGAAGTCACCCCAACTTTCCCTTCGTAAATTCTTGTCTGTCAATTAGACGATAACTCCAGCTGCGTAACATGACTGTAGTCTTTGTCAGCCTATCTTCCAGTATTGTTTCTTAAGGTGCAGCGCATCCGTTTCATTGTAGTATGGAGTCTCACTTGTTTTTGTCGCTTATCGTCTACTGACGTAACATGGTCAACATCTGCTACAATTCTCGGTACGGGTGTGAATGTCCTCGCTTACTTTGTTGCAGCTGCGGAGAGCAATAATTCTGGACGAAACTTTCCCTGTCATCTTACGCCACCAAATTCTATAGTTGGATTGAACTTAATGTGTTTCTATTGTCGAGTCTGCGACGCTTCACTGACACCTTCTCATTACTCCTTATTTATTGCTCCAACTATAAGTCGTTGACACAGCCTCGTGTGAACGTACTCTGCCGAGGTGAAAATTTAAAAATTTTTTAAATTTTCTGCTCGTTACAACGAACTCGTGCGCGGAGTGGATTTGTCGATTCGGTACAACAGTCATCATTTATCAGTGGCCACAGTGGCGAGCCAAGGCGGGATTAGGGGGTGGTTAACCCCCCCCCCCCCGAGTAACAAGGAAAAGAAAGTGTCCAGAATTTAAAGTAATATGCCGATAAAAATGTAGTCTTAGAAGTCAAATTAAATAATTAGGCTGACCAGTTATGCGAGTGTATCAAATATATAAAGAGATACCAGTCTCAAAATTTATAAGAATTCAAAGATTGCGTTGGGCCGGACATGTTATGAGAATGGAGGGTGGCAGGAACCCTAAGAGGGCTTTGCTGGGTACATGGGAGGGAACGAGACCTAGAGGTAGACCGAGGAAGAGGTGGGAAGATGGCGTTGCAGAGGACGCGAGAGACATGGGGATAAGAAACTGGAGGAGGGTTGCAGTGGATAGAGTGGATTGGAGGCGGAGATTGGTGGAGGCCAGGGCCCGACTTGGGCTGTAGCGCCATAGGAGAGAGAGAGTTATGCGAGTACAAACAATAATAGTACAGTAATTTATTCCTTAGCGGCTTAAAAACTTTCTTTCTTAAACAGAATTTTGTTTGCTATTCGGACCTTACACACGTTGTTCGTGGTTTTTTCGATCCATATTTAATATTTTTTCGTATTTTTTTAATTTAGTACTTTATAACCATTAAAAAAATCTGAAGACTTGTCCACTATTTCGTACTACCGTACGTAGGCTAAATCTACAACCGAACGCGAAGTTCTAAACGCCTTTAAAAGGACTCCGCAACCTCTACCGGTGAACCAATTCCTTGCCAACTTCAAAGCCAATTACATTAAACACCAAAGCCAACTTCTTGACACCAAATTTTCCAGAGGTAACCTTTGACACAAGGCGATAAACAATGGCTAACTTGGAATTTGATATTCTGCCCCGTTCACACGGTTCAGGCCCTTTTAATTATGCCTTTTTGTTGACGCGTATAAAGATGTCAACAACACCATGGAGACCAGAATTAATGACCATAGTAACAAGTAAATAAACAAAAGCTATTTAGCGGCATCGGAACTGTACCTTTATCCGGTCCTGCAGTACATTTTCGGTGTTTTAAATATGCGATTGTATCGGTATATTACGATGTAGAAAAAAAAGAAGTATATTAATTGTAAATTTCCTGTTTCTTAATGCAAAGCGAAAATAAGTGTTGTTTTCATTTGTGAGGTTAGGTGACAACGGTTTTTGGTTTTTAGTTTACTGCTGAAATAAATAAATGCAATGGTTGAGGAAAACATAAAGTTTAATGTGTATGTACAATGTTTATAACACAGTAAAACTTAAAATAAAGAACCTAACGTTTTTGAGTTAACGGGTAAAATAAAATTAAAGTTAAACTAGAAAAAGAGGAAAAGACAACAGGTCCCATTCACACTCAGTGAAGAGAGATATTGTGAATCATAATGGTACGAGTATGCCTTTCTATGGATAGGCAGTGAACATTATATAAAAGAACGCGTCCTTTTCCGTTAACTTCCGTCTCGTAATTTTTCACGGCTTAACGTCAGTCGCGAAGCTAATACGTGCTCCCCGCATGTTATTTTAAAATTACATAAATTCGCTTTGAGCAGAGCGATGAAAATTTATGTAAATGGCTTTTGACTGTTTTCGCATTCTCTTAAGACAATAGCGGTTAGTTACATTAGTGTCTGAGGATAACTGTTAATATGAGTTTAATATTCTGCTTTCTGTAATCCTGTGTGAAATACTAACCCAAGTAATACTTATAGATTGTTTTGTGTGTATACCAAAAGCAAATAATCTTTGTCCAATGAAATTCGTACATTATATAATATTATATATTACTATATATTATATTACATTATGTTATATTATAATCTGTAATAAAATTGTAGATACAGATTTCTGCATTCCCATTTGATGAGGTTGGGATGAGTAAGGGTTTCAATAATCGCACAATACGACTTGGCGGTATGACCGTCATTCATTTAAAACTCTGTCTCTCTCACTGTCTCTCTCTCTCTCTCTCTCTCTCTCTCTCTCTCTCTCTCTCTCTCTCTCTCTCTCTCTCTCTCTCTCTCTCTCTCATTGATTCACTATTTAAATTAAAGTAAATACGTATATTTTGTATTTACTAGTATGCTCCCGGAGCCTGAGAACTCGCTCACTATTTTGAACGAAATAAATTTAATATTACATAAATTTTTATAATAGGCAGTTTTTCAATTGTGGGAAAAATTAAAAAAAATCTCTATTCCTATACATTATTCATCAGTAGGCTAGTATCCCTATACTATTTCATTAGTAACATACCAATCCTAGAGGACACAATCAAACAATAAACACTAAAAAATCAAAACCATGCGGATTTGGTTTACAACTCCTTTTAGTATGATACCTGCTGAATTTTCTCAATGTTTTCAAATTTCTTACCAAAATTTTGTAACTTACTGACACTGCACTCAGATGTCAGTTAAAATTCTCTGTAATTTGATACTCCACATGCATTTTTACAATTTTATAAACAATTTTAATTCACTTTTGGGACCCTGACATCAAAAAATTTATAACTTTCAAAAATGAACACTATAGGCCTATCTATATTTTAGATTGTGATTAAAATGTACTTTAATTTGATTCCCCACCTGGGCTTTTGGGAATTTTTTACAATTTTTACTTCTTCACATTTTTTATTTCCGCCCCTTATTTTTGAGGGGATCGATCTCAAAAACAATAGGGTTCTGTGGGATAAAAGTATGAACTCGTACGCCATTTTTTACGAAAGTCGGTTGATGCGTTCAAAAGTTATCGTGAGACATACCCCAAACAGATACGAGATAGACAGACGGACAGACAAATGCCAAACGGTCGAGTTAAAACTGAGAACTCGCTTCTCTCGTTTAAAAAATGAATTAATTCAAGTATTTTCTTTATTTTTCAACTTATTAATGAAAGAAAGAACGGGAAAGGGTGAGAGAGGGTAGATCAAGTTGTGGCAATGGGTCGTGAAAACCACGTAGACTGCCGTAACGAGACACTACCGTGTTGGCCTAGAGTGAGCTGCACGCAACGTCTACGAAGAAATAAGTCTTGTGCAGTCCAAAGTGCGAGGGTTAGAGCTTGTACAGTGTAAAACGAAGGTGCAGTGTATAACTATTCTCTTGGCCTCTGGCTCCGTAAAACTAGAAATTGTCGGTTAAGTTATCATTACAGGAAAGAAAGAAGGTCGTACTCATTACCACAAAAATTAATTGCGTACTTTTCGATCACAACCTCAGTTACAAAATTAGTGTGTAATTTGTACAAAGGAAGATGTTATTCATGTTGGTCCTCAAAGAAGTTTCAGAGACCAAACTGATAATAGATTATGGTGACAGTTACAAAGCGTCTACAAAAACAAGAAGGAGATGTAAATATAAAAACGTAAGAATATTGTCTAAAAAAGAAGTGGAGCGGAAAAAGAAGATGAACTTTTATCAAAGCAAGATTAAAGATACTACTGCTATAATTCCTCGAAATTACAGTTAGAGACAGTTAAGCTGTTACAAGCAAATGGAAAATGAGATATGGGTGACCTAAGAGGAGGAATATAGTTTCGCCAACAATTACCTTACTCCTCGTAGGGTTAGCAGCAAAACTTTTTATTCATAGCTCAGGAACACAGGTGATATGGCTGGAACGTCTCGTATCAAAATATCCTCGTATAAAGCCTAGTGGTGAATCGACCGCAAGGTTTAATTTTCACAAAGCAAAATAATATTTCTCTGTAGAGAGCTCTATAGAAATGTTATAGATTCTAATCATGCTGGACTGGTTATAACCGGTGAGCGCCTACGTAAACGGAAGCTCTACCAAATGCGGAAACGTGAATAAAAACAACTAAAACGGAAATTCTAATTACATCTGTATAAAAAAATTTAATGAACAAGTGTGTTACAATACACTCTTTCAGTGCACAGTCCTCCGCTGCTGTTTAATGTGGTGCTCTATCCTCTTGAGAAATCAGGGGCGTCTTTACGGGGGGGACCAACGGGACCGGACCCCCCCTCCACAGAGGATCGAAAAAGTTAACAAATTTTGTTAGTCTTTTAATTTCTAGGCTGCTTTATTACTTTTTCAGCTGTGTGCCGTAATATAGTAGTAACTCTTTTTAAAATTTAGGCTACAAACAGGTTTATTACACAGTATTAGCGTATACGTTTGAAATATGAAATATAGGAATATCAAGTCAGTTAATAAGTATCTTGTAAACAATGTTTCAATTATGCGTATTTTTATTGTGTTATTACCGTTTACTTTAATGAGACTGATTTCTGCCACTTTAAAGACAGTAATGTTGATTAGTCTTAACTGTTTTTTTCTTTTTCTGCTATAGGTACATTTTCTACTATAGATTTTACATTTTACGTTTAACATTTTACCTCTGTTTAAAAAATGTAGGACTATGTCTCTATATTAGTACTGTACAATACTGAGTTCCGTTTTGAGTTTCGTAAAGATTTTTTTAAATTTTTTGTTTTAAGAAAAATAGAGCCTGTTTAGAATATAAACGGAGAAAAGTGGTCACTACCTGCTGAATGGCAGCGTGCCTCCAATTACGTAATTAGAAAAATAACCAGGGGGTCGTAGTTCGTCCTATTAAAAAATTATAAAACACTCATTCAGGCTGTTCATTTTGTTAATTAAGTTATTCAGCAGTTAATGCTACATTTTAAGTAATGTCTAATTGGTTCAATGCTACATTTTTATGATCTTCGAAGTTTTAATTATAATTTCGGAAATTTCTGTTGGCAGTCAGCTCTTGGGGCCCGGACCACCTGGCGTCTCAGATTACGAAATGCATGGCTCCATATACCTTGTGCAAGTTTTCGTAGCCTCGAACACATCCTGTAGCCTCAACATGCGGAGAGGGTGTCTGTGCAGCGGTCAACCAAACTGAACTCAGTGCGACCTCGCGAACCGTGAATGTTCCATCCAAGGGCTGCCATACGTCCTGCTTTTTACCTTTTTTGCTTCGTCCGGCAGGCATCTGTAATACTTTTAAGTTATTCGGTATTTATTAACGTTCATTCTTATTTTGCGTTTTGTTGTTAATAAATAATTAAAATAATATAAATTCTTAAACTGCTTATGCATAAGGGTTACGAAGGCTATGAAGGGAGTTTCTTATTCACAACTTTTGGCTACGGTAACACTTTTAATGTAGATGAAAATTTAACTTTTGATTAGTTATGGTGTTTGTTTATGAAACAAACATTGACATAGGAACACGTAAAAAAGTTCTTAAACTTGGTCCGTTTTATTCTGCTGCTCGAAGTAGCTTGCAGTAATCAAAAGCCAAGTGTTCTCTGTAAGAAATTCTCATAGGACAAAAGAAAATGCGTTGATAATATTCAGCTAAAAGGTTCATTGTGGTAAAATACAATTTCATACATGTGACTTACGAAGAATTTTACAAATACCAGTTGCAATAAAAGAAATCAGTCTCATTAAAGTAAACGGTAATAACTCAATAAAAATACGCATAATTGAAACATTGTTTACAAGATACTTATTAACTGACTTGATATTCCTATATTTCATATTTCAAACGTATCTTCTCAAACGTTTCTTCTCTCAAATCCAATGGCTCTTGACAAGGATTATCCTTTAACCGAACACACAGCCTCATCTACACAAAAAAAACTGTTTAATTTTACATACCAGTTTAATAATATTCTTAATTAAATCCGTTATCAGAAGTCCTGAATGTTCTAAATGAAAATTTTAGATCGAAGCGTTATCAGGCTAAAACCAGTCAAAGCATATAGGCTACCTCGGGTGGCTAGCACTCTACGACACTTATCAGTGGCGGCTGATGTTATGGTTGCAGCGTTGCACAACCACCAATATAGAATAACTAAACTATAAAATAGTATACGAAAACATTAAGCAGTTAAAAGCGTCATAAATTCCAACGGAGAACGTATTAGATTCTACGCGACAATGTTCGTGTACAATTCAAATGTGGCGCCCAGGCTGTAGGTTGTAGGCAATTTCAACAGTAAATGGCAGAGCTTACTACACAAACATATGGGAGGACATGCGCTACTATTCACAATTGCCTTATGTTCCCAATGTAAGCTTGGTGGTTGCAAAGTTTCTGCAACGTTCCGCTAGTAGCGTTGTAGCGCAGCGTAGTTGTGTCATGAAATCAGCACAGCCTTCTTGATTTGTAAGTTGTGTTAGGTTTAGTGTTTACGTTGGTTCAAGGCAGTGGCGGATTACCCATTAGGCAGAATAGGCAGCTGCCTAAGGTCCGGCATGCGCGGAGGCCCGTAATTTCAGGTCGCGCCTATTATTTTCGGGACCTCTTTCTTTATTTCTCATTTTATTGCTTGAAGATAAGAATTTAACTTGCACACAGATGCAGGCCCGTTGCCAGGGGGTGCCTGGACACCCCCCCTTTTAGAACAGCATACCTATTTTTAATCAAGTCTCCGCTAAAAATTCCTATTTATTTTAGAAAAAAAGTGTTGAAATTTAATATTAGAGTATGATGTAGCCGAAATCAGGTTAGTTTTTTGGAATTGAGATAAGGCGAGTTTTGTTAGATCAAAGTCAATGGCTAAAATGACCCGGGCGCCCCCCTCTGGAAAGTCTGGCAACGGGCCTGAGATGTACCGGTATATTTGTATATGAGCGCACATGTACCTCTGATGATGTATTTTACAGACATAGAACTAGCGCAGCGGTGATTTATATCTATGTATGTAGGTATTTTTAAACTTTAACATAATAACAGTTTATGTAGGGGAAAGTTGGTTAAAACGGGGACACTGTATTTCTAGCAGAAGGGCGCTGCTGACAGCGGCAGCGGTAAATACTAAATGAACTGGGCGGCCATTACAGCCTTCTGAGTGGGTTTGCGTTACAATGCAGACAGTTGTTGTTGCTGGCAAATGTTTTAAAGTTTTTGTGTGGAGCATTATCGTTTTTTAAGTAACGTTGTTTTGAACCTAGTGCCAAATTTGTTGCAGAAGTGAATTTCGTAAGTACACTATCGCGTTCTGTAGCTTTTAAGGATTATTTTTCATGTCTTAGTTGCACGATTACATAACCTTGATACAGCCAAACGCCATGTTTTTGGCAAATTTTGACAAATGATTGTCGGGCGAGCATCGAGTATACGGCGAGCGCGTCAAAACAAAAGTTCGCATTGAATTCCTAGTATTAGAGAATTCTTCGCTCGCGCATTGTTGATGTATAACTCGGCCTTATATGTAACGACATAAATAAACGTGCGGCGTGCGGCGAATGTGACGGGTATCCATGTCGACAAAGCAAGAAATATTCCTAAGTCGCTGTTACTATACGAATTAATTTATTCTTTTTATTATTCTTTTAATTTAAGAATTATGTTTATAATAAAATTTGTCAAACTTCTATCGTGTATACAATAAACGTATCTTTTACTTTTGTTTACTTTTTTTTCAGATGCGTTGAATGTATTTCAATGGCATATCATCATAAGCCAGGAAATATCAAGAAGAAGGAGAGAAATGAGCGACAACGACGAAAAGAGGAGGAGTTAGAAAAAATTCCAAAGCTGCATACATTCTTTTCTGCAAAAGGAGACAAATCCTCTGTTGTGTCTGAAACAGCTGCTAGCACAACAACTGCTTCAAACGTAGATCAATAAGAGCAAGAAGAATCTAAACCTGAAATACTGCAGCGTGATGAACAGGTTCATGACGTTATGGAATGTGATCAACAAGAAGAAGATGATCCACCACTGGGTGATTTGTACTCAAATGATTTAGGTCTGTGGCCAGTAGATTCTGTTTCGGAAAACTTACGGGATTTCTTCTCAACTAAAGGCAGTGCAGAGTGTCAGCACGTTGATAGTGATTTTTCGAACTCTGAACAAGCAGATGGACATTGGAAACGATTCTTCAATAGATCATATTTCGAACGACATCACTCAAATGGTGAAAAGGTTCATAGATCATGGCTCTGCTATTCTCCTGCTACTAGTCGAGTTTATTGTTTTCCGTGTAAGCTTTTTTCTGCAAAAGAAACTCCATTCTCAAAAGATGGATATTCTAACTGGAAAAATGCTACTGCACGATTTTCACGTCATGAAAACAGCACAAGTCATCTAGACGCCGTTTTTGCCCGCAGCAAACGTGCACATTCAAAGGGCAGGATAGACACTTTAGTTGCGGAAGAATACAAAACACAGTGCAAATATGGCGAATCTGTACTACAAAGAGTTGTGGCTGTTATCAAGTTTTTGGCCGAACGAGGACTAGCCTTTCGCGGACACGATGAAATGATTGGATCTGCACATAATGGGAATTACTTGGGAACGTTGGAACTATTAGCACAGTTTGACCCATTTCTCGCGACTCATATTGAAAAGTATAGTGCAAAGGGCAGAGGATCGGTTTCTTACCTCTCGTCCACTATATGTCACGAATTGATAGACATAATGGGTAAAAAAGTTTTGAATTGCATCATCGATGAACTGAAACAAGCAAAATACTATTCTGTGTCAATCGACTCCACTCCAGATGTCTCCCACATTGACCGCCTGACATGCATTTTCAGATATGTTCTTGATGATGTACCAGTAGAACGCTTCGTCAAGTTCCTGGATATGGAGGGACATACTGCGAAAGAGCTGTCAAAAAGTTTGCTTGGATTTCTATCGGAATCCGGAATTGCCATCGAAAACTGCAGGGGACAATCATATGACAATGCGAGCAACATGTCGGGAAGATACATGGGGCTACAGGCCGTTATTCGAGAGAGAAATCCACTAGCAGAGTGGATACCATGTTTCGGCCATTCACTGAATCTGGTCGGACAATCTGCCGTCAACTGCGTTCCCAGTGCTACTGCATTCTTTGACTTCATAACACGGTTGTACACGTTTTTCAGTGCATCAACGCACCGTTGGAATATATTACTGCAAGAGCTTCAAGTAACTGGTCTACCTGTGGTAAAACGTCTATCCACAACACTCTGATGCAACCACTGCTTTGAAATTGAGCTTCAACAAAATTCATACTGCCCTCACACGTATTTCTGAAGATATGGATGAAGATCCAACAACTCGATCTGATGCCTCCGGTATTGTGAAGAAAATTAATCGGCTTGAAAACGGGATTCTGCTCGAGTTGTGGTCTGTAGTGTTAGAAAGGTTTCACAAAACATCCAAAAAGCTACAAAGTACAAGCATGGATCTACACGAAGCGGTCAGGCTACTGAATTCTTTGAAAGAGTATGTAGCATCACTGAGAGAATCATTTGACGAGTTTGAAGAAAAGGGTATGTAAATCACAAACAATAACGAGTACAAGGAAAGCACTCAACGTAAACGCAGTCGTAGTTCACGGTTAATGCATCATGATGGACCTGCAGATGCTGCTACTGCTAATTTATCACCGCGAATGCGGTTCAAAGTTGAAGTCTTTATTCCTGTCTTAGATCGCCTTGATAGCGAACTGAAAAGACGCTTGGATGCGTATACTGTTCTCTGCAGTAAGTTTGGATTTTTGCATGCTCTACTGGATATTGATACTAGCGAACTTCGAGAAAAAGCGAAACAGCTTCAAGAGTCATACCCAGACGATCTAGAGGCAACTTTTCCAGAAGTGGTCATTCACTTTCGCGAGTACATCAAGAGCAGTAGCTTGAAAATTCTTGGTGACATCAGCATTGAACTTTACTTGTACCGAACACTAACTGAGCACAGCCTGCAGGACGTGCTTCCGAATCTGGGAAATGCACTTCGTATGTATTTGTGTTTGATGGTGAGCAACTGCTCCGGAGAGCGATCGTTTTCAGCATTGAAAAGGATAAAGAATGTTCTCCGGTCGAAAATGCTGGACGAGAAACTTAACCACTTATCAATCATGAGTATAGAGTCGGGTCTTCTACGAAATTGGATTTTTCAGACATTATTTCAGAGTTTGTGAAAATAAAAGCGAGAAAAATGTTTTATTAAAACATTTTCTCCATTCTTCCATCAATTACAAGCATTCTATGTATGGTTTTTATGCTCGATGTTCTTGTCTTTGTAAAACAGCATAAATTGGTTCAATATATAGTTTTGATTGAAAGTATTTTTTCTTCATATTGTATAACAGTTAGGCCCGCAATATATCTCTGCCTAAGGCCCGAAATATCGTAATCCGCCACTGGTTCAAGGTAAACGTTATCCGTTGTTTGAGGTTATAAAATTTTAGTAATAATTTTGTATAACTGTGATTATGATAGTTTAATGTCTTTTAATCCCTTTCCCATCCACTCAACCAACTACTGCAACCACTAAAATTTGGAACCACCTGCCGCCACTGTTGTCACTACTACTTCAGCAGTGCATAGTATAGTGTTTATGGTACAATGTACAAATAAACAATTTTTCTTCATAAGTCTCTTGTTTAATTGTGCCACTATTTGAAGGACTGCATACGGTTTTCAATCGTTCGTCAGCTTAGTCTGTTTGTCAGACAAATTTACCGTTGTTTGTGCATCGATTCCGTTATTGAAGTCGAATCGGGTAGCCTAATGCCTAATCCCGGAAAGTGCAGAAAAGCAAGACACACTAACTACATTAAAACGTAAACTACCGTACATTAATCAACACGATTGATTAAAGTTGGTCGGGATTTTCAACAAACTCGCCACTTAACTTTAGTCGGGCTGGTTTATAAATACCTCAAACGACGCTGGTAAGTTCAATCATTTAGACAGGTTATTTCCTTCTCAGTGATAATGGCGTGTCACCGTGATATTGATTACAGAATGGCAAAGCTCTCTGGCCGTGGCCTTCCACGTCTGTGGGCGGATTAATGACTCTGTTGCTACGGTTCGTACAAGTAAAGTAACCACGCAGGAAACAATCTTCTCTTCGTTGGTCTTTGTAATCGATCAAGCTGTTTCTTAATTTTGGAATACTAAAAATAATTTTTTAAGAAAATTCTCCCTGAAAGTCATTTAATTAATAGAATTATTATTTACTTTGGAGTACTATTTAAAAACAACTGCAAAATCATCAAACGTTTTTAAAATATAATTACTATAAAGTATCATTATTCACATTACTAATTTTAAATAAGCAATAAATTACGTTTTTACTATCCTTACGTTCTGTGGTTAAATTACATGCAATACCATCGGAGTTCATCGGACATGATATCTGAAGTATAATATTTTTCACACAACTTTTGTAATAATTAACCTGGGGTGATTAAATCTGATTATAACCTATGACTTTCAAACTTGTTGCCATCGCAAATTGTCTCTCTATAATACGTGTGTTTCATCTTCTACAAGAAAAAATAGTTACATACTGAATACCACAGTTACTATTCACATCGATAACAGACGTTGAAACGAAATAATGACTCAAGAGTTACTGAAGTAGGCCTAGGTATGAATGCATGCAGCGTAATGACTGTATGTTATTAAGTCGTTCTGTCAAACTGTACAAACGAATCGTCACATGAGCAAGATAAACACATACACCGGTAACCAACGAACGTATGCACACTTTATATAAATTCAGATGGAAATTATTCACGGTTGTAGGTATTTCATATCCTAAAATTATGAGATAAACAGAGGCGTAGGTGGAATTTCATTCCTTTTCCGGGTGGGGGGAGTCAACAAAAAGTGGAGAGAATAAATATAGTCGTCATCGAACTGCTAATAATGTTTCTGTAGATACAAAGCATTATCTTTATTGTATATTATAAGTTAAATAGTACATATTTAGGCCTGCCTTCAAAGAGCAGAAGAAATTACACAATACTACATTTTGTTTAGCTGAGTGGGAAATTTTGGGGGATTTTGAACACCCCATAATCCCTCTGCTACGCCTGTGGGAATGAACCACTAACACTCATTTTATCTACACCTTTCAGATGTTTGTCTGTTATCAGATTTACATGCTTTGTCACGGTTAAAATTACTTCTTTTAGTTACAGGCAAAATTTATTGGTTATTCGTCAACCAACATTCAATAAGGTAGAAATAGCAATTCTGTCACTAACTTCCTAACTTTTCTGATTAAATGTTACCTCAGGGATACTTCAAAATCCCAAAGAGTAAAACACTAAATTTAACTAGAAATAACCAAATTTTAATTTTATCCCTGCAAAAATATAGAAAATTTATTGTATGCTTACAATGTAGTGTAAAACATTGAGGCTTTGAAATATAAATTGTACATAAAAATTATGAAATTTTGTTTTCACGTTCTTTCCTGTTATTGGTTTGATCAAAATATATAACGTGGACTAGATCCTGTAGGATATATCAAAGACTATTTGTACAATAATAGCACCTATTTTTAAGAAATTGGCAGTATCGTAAGGAAAAAAATCACCAAATCATAAATAATTTTTTGCTATGTTTTGCGTGGAACAAGTTACTAACATCTAAATTTTCCACCACAGAATTTTCTTTTATATCGTTAAGCATGATAAGAGTTCTCTCCGGCGGTCTCCGTTTTTGAATTTTCGAACACCTAATTTAAAATAATTTAAAATATATCATTCTCCTTTAAAACGTCATCTTAACTGTCAAGTGGGAAGCTGTTGTGCTGTCTGTGTCTTTATCGTCGTTTTTTATCATTATGGATCGCCGTTTCCTTGGCGTCGGAATGCTTTTCTACGTACCTAACATCTTTGTATAGAGAGGGAGAAAAACGAACTCTGTAATTTTTAAATAAGGTTTATGTAGGCCTACATCTCGTTTTATTTGAACTTTTAGTCACTTATCAGGCTTGTTCGTCGGACACATCACGGTTCCTTCGTGTTTACTTCTTGAGCAATAACAAATACCCTAAGAAAATTATTTACTGTCCGTCCTTAACGTTGTTTCACTTAAAGGTGATGTAGCCGGAAAATTATACAATACTAACCACACAATCTATAATTCATTCTTGTTATGATTTAATTACTTGTTAATCGCCTTATCATAAACCTAATTCAGTTACAAGCGTGAACTAATACCCCGATTACTAAATTACAGATAATATTGAGAGTTTTCATTCACTTGGAAAAACGTGTACGAAACGCCAGTCTCTTAGAATTTAGAAATTTTTGAATATGAATCATGCAAAGAAGATATGCGGTTTAATATCGACATAAATTTCGTAACTGTTGGGACAGACTAGTACCATGCAGCGAGTCCCAAGGAGTAAACAGACAACAATGATCGTTAACTGTCAGTGGTGAGAAGTGTGTGCTAGAAGGAGTATAATATATAGTATAGCATTCACCTGTTGGATTCAGTCTGGTCGCGCTGAGCCGACCGCCACGTTCCAACAATACCAGTTTGCAAAATACTTTCCGTTCTTCGCAGAGTGTTTTAAAATGTCGTGATTCCACACTTCTTTCGCGTGTAAAACTTTACAATATCCAGCTGTTTTATGACAACAATAAAACTTTTATAATATCCTGTCCCACACCGGCAGAAAAATTTCCACAAATCCTTTCGCCACGGTTTCTCACGCGTTTTTCCTACCGACCAGTGTATTTCTGTGCTTCTCGTCGTAGACACAAACAACTGCGCCCCGCACGCTCGCCTACACACACACACACGCACGCACACGCACACAGATAAACAAAAAGACATGACAAAAATAATAGGAACATTGCCTTGGGTATTGTAATAGCAAGACGAATTAGAAGAAGACAAGGAAAAATGTCGTTGGACCAAAATGAGGGAAATGAGAGAAGGGCATGGGATATGGGGTGAGAGACTGGAGAAGGGCGCGTAATGAGGGGTCAGAATAGCGAAAATCATTTCCCTTCTTGGTTGTGAAACCAACAGAACAACACACACACTGAGGCACGCGCGTGTTTGATATCAAGATTTACGTGAGTGTGTGATATGATGTGTCCTGTGTCCGGAAATACAAACTTGTTAACAACGTTGCGGAAACAGCAAAATACAACGCGGAAAAGGACACATCATAAAT
Organism: Magicicada septendecula; assembly: GCA_034769895.1. Lineage (NCBI taxonomy): Eukaryota > Metazoa > Arthropoda > Insecta > Hemiptera > Cicadidae > Magicicada > Magicicada septendecula. The sequence goes on along the minus strand of CM068367.1, from coordinate 218,555,528 downwards.
GTGTGTGTGTGTGTGTGTGCGCGCGCGCGCGCGTGTCCTCTGAGACTTTAAGCGCACGAAAAAGTGATTATGCAGAAAAGCAAGCAAATCAGAACGTGTAAAGAATGGAATATAATTAGTCATTTGATCTAAAAAAAAAATAGTTAATTAAAAAACGAATGGGTAAAATTACGGGGTAATAGCTTATATATTATCTTTAATTTAACACACTAAGCTAAGCCTTAACACACATACATTTTATCAGTTGCTTGTATATAAAATAGGATCATAAGTTACTTAGGTAGCAGAAAATATAAAATTCCACGTCTATTCCTACTAGACTTTGTATTATTTTTATAAAAGAAATGACAAAAAAATTGAATTTTTGCGCTCACGTCCGCAAAATTAAATGATGTTTATTGATAAGTCGATAGCCTTTACATTTGTATTAATAATGTATCCGTTTCCTAGATAAATGTCACCTTTTTGTGACACAAGTGTTTTGATATCAGGATGGGGTTTTTGAGTAGAAGCGATTTTCAGTGTCTATATTGTAATATAATTTGTTACAAATATAAATAAATAATAAATAAAATAGATAGCAAGAAGTATGTTGTCTGAATCTCGGTGTTGAACTCGCCGATGATACAGCTCCACTTTGGATTCACCAATTACAAAGAATAAATTAAATATAAATAATATTTTATAATTAAGTGTGATGGATTGATAATAAAATAAAATTTTGTAAGTTATGAAATTTTTACTGATATTTAGTTTTTTGTTCAACTGGTTAATTTAATTAATTAATAAATAATTAATTAATTGTGTGTGTACTTTTCTCAGATATTTATTCTAGCACTGTCAATTATTTTTGTTTAGAAAAAAAATAGTTAACATTCATCACACAAATAAATACAACTCTTGTAACTGAATAATGATATTCATTTATTAACATTCAAAATTATGCGCCAGTCAAACTGCGCATGGCCAAGGCATTGGCTGATATGTGCTCCAGTCGGTAGCGAACAAGATTAACAAATATATTTTTTACAAGGTTAGTAATTATGGTTCTTTTAACGAGTCGAAATGGTCAGAGGGCAAGGAACAAGATACATTCTTACAGGTATTCTTAAACTAAATTATTATGGCTGAAATAAAACAATATTATTATTTAAATTGTCAATTAGGAAAATTAATATCGAACCATTCGACGAAATGACGTCACTCCCTTCAAGCTGGCCGTGTCCTCGTGCTGGCCGGGAATCAAGTATGGCTGCCGTCACCTCGAGTTTAGCTGCTATACTGCTGGAACTGGCTGAGCTTCTCCCGCAGAAATAAAATGATATTCCCTTCTCTGCGAAGTAGTGTTGGTCCAGGAAGATGGTATAGAGTGTCCTCTCTTCTCCTGCGATGTCGTTTCGTGATGGGTTTCTTGTGAAGTGTCCGGTGTTCAAATATGTGTATACGTGTTCTGCGAATATGGTCCAAAATTGTCTCAAAATGGCCGTTGATTTCTGGTGCTTGTGTTTTATGAAGTTATTACTGTTGTTTGGAATTAGTGAGGTGTTAAATATTAATAGTTAATGTTATTTTCATTTTTAGATAACCTCTGTTACACTCCGCATAACCACACTCGGTTTTACACAAAATTACTCTTTTTTCGGTATTCTGTTAATACATTTTCAACTAGTCGTCTTCACGATTAACAATAGACTAATAGACTGAACGTCGTCGTTTTAGGGTAATTTGTGATATGTCTTTTTCCTCTTTATATTGTTCAATTATAAAAATATCTGTCTAAGACTTGGTTCACCATCTAAATATACATAATAAGTTTTCTTATTTTTTACTGTATTTCAAATATTTCTTAATTTTACATAAATCTAACTACTCAGTAATACTGATTAATTAATTTTACATATTTGGATATATAGCTGGGTTTGTTTCAAGTTCATTTAAGCCCAAAAATTACAATTTTTTATAATTATTGTATGCCTCATATTTTGTACAAATTTAGTGTTTAAATGGTTTTTAAGTGTTTTTTCTGATAATATTTCCATGGAATATTCTTAATAACTCTGTGATTATCTTTGTTGTTAATAATTTTGCTGTTAAAACACTTCAATATTGATTAATTTACTGTTTAGTCTGATTTGATTACCATTATAGGCCTAGTATTATTTGTTTCAAAAAGAAGTTAATTTTCTTTCCTTTGTCATTCTATTCGCTATTAATTGTATCTGTATTAATTATATTTTCAATTTCTGTGTTGTATGTATGTATTCTATTCCCTATTATGTAGTTTAATTCTCTGATAGATAGTTTTGGGTTTACATTACTAGTCTGTGTTTTCGAAAGTGGTGTCTTAGCTAATCTGCCTTGTATCTTTCATATGGTTTACAGTTTGAATAAAATTATTACATTTCTATTTCCTACTTGCCTCTCTGCCTTAAAAACTTGAAAATGAAATAACATGATTTTAAAAATATAACAGAATATCTTATATCTACTAACTTCTTTTTTTGTATCACTCAAACATAATAAAAACATCTTATGCCTAATAACACTTTCAGTTATCAACTGTCTCTTGTGTTCATTATAACTATTTTGGTAATATAATGAAATGAAAATAAAAACATCTTATAATTAATGACACCTTCAGTTATGAACTGTCTCTAGTGTTCATTATAATTATTTTTGGTAACACAATAAAAAAAAAATAAAAACATCTTATACCTATTATTTTCTTATACTACTTAATTTTTGAAAACACTTTTATTATCATAATTGACCTCAGTCATTAGACTGTCTTTTATTTTTTTTTATATAATATTTCCCTACACTGATGGTAGTCTTTTTTAATAGATTTCTATTTCTTACACTACACTTTATTATAGTGTGTCACTCATTATTGTCTACACTAATGGTAGTCTTTTTAATAATTTTTCACATATTATACTTATAACTAGTTTACAATCCGGTTTTCTTTGGGATGTATCTTGTAACTTGTTACTGGGTCTAAATATATTGGTTTTAATTTTGTTTAATGGTATGTATTCCATTATTAACATTTTTTGGGATAGTTCTTCTTGTTTCTAGGCTCTTTGTGGGAATCTTGACCTATTTTGTCCTTTCTTCATTATTATATTAGTCATTTCTGGTCTTGTGGTTTCTCTGCTTCGTGACCTTATAAATTTCCATTATTAATATGGTTTTCACCCTTTTATTTCCTTTTTCTTGTCCTTCCCTTTTTTCTGCTTCCCCAATCTACTGGATATACTGCTAGTTTATTGGGTTTTTACATAGTAAGTTATTTTGATCAATGGTTTTCTTTGTTATATTTCATTCTTATTAACATTTTATTGACTTAATATACAGGTTCCAGTTTAATCCTTAAAACAATTCATTCTTCTCACTCACTATGGAACTTTTCTCCTTTATTTATGTTGCATTAAGTTAAATGTTTAGCGTGATAATTTTGTTATGCTACAATATATATATATATATATTATAACGATTCATAATAGCGTCCTATCAGAGCGTTATATGAAAGCTATAGACGGGACGGGCGTAACGCAGTAAGGAAGAGAGAGAGCGTATAATTGCAGCCATCTCACTCTAACCGCGTCACAGCGACAATAGAATCCAGTTCAAACAGGTAATTTTACTCAAAGCGAATTATCAGTTCAACCTGCGATAACTTCAAAAGTTGTAAATATACGGCAATTCTGAAAACAGCATTGTATTCAGCAAGAAACGCTTTATAAGTAGCCGCAAGCTCAGTTAATATAATTAACAAATAAAGAAGTTATACGGATGACGCACGCCAACAGGAATAACGAGAGAATTATGCTACGTAGGAATAAGGTGTTTTCACACACACACAGATAAAGACCTAAGCAACAGTATTCTGTGGTCAGATCTTCGGAAACACATTTGCAAATAAATGAAATCAATCGATTTGCAAATACAGGAAGTACGATTTTGACAAGAATTTCTCTGCCGTTTGGAACCTGTCACGGAGTGTAAGACCGACCTGTTCGAGATTGTCACAACTGGAAAAACGCATGATTTATTTGTACAACCAATCAGCAGCCCGTATTTAAAACAGACGCCAGCTCAAAGCGAGGGGTAGCATCACTCTTCGTTCGGTACTGAAACACACTAGACGTGTATAATTCGCATACAGAAATTTTTTAAATTACACAACAGTGCAAATTCAGTTCTAAATCGAGAAGTAGTCCGCAGTGTAGATGAATTAACAACATTCAATAACACTAGCTGCGTAAAACAACCATTAATTAATTAATTAGTTAATTAATTAATCCATCAGCCGTGAAGGACCTGTGCTACAGAAGAATACAGCATCTGTAATTGCCAGGACATCTTCCACAACATTGATCAACCCATTCTTCTGTGCATCACCATCGAAAGGAGGACCTCTACAGATTCCTATCTTCGGTCAACGCATCAAAACAGTAAGAAATAAATTCATTGATCAATGATATAAGCGCTAAACAAATAATAAAACAATAAACAATTTTAAAAAGACACTAAGAAAAGCACACATTGTATTTTAACTGTAAGATTAGCTTTAATTTAGTATAAGAGTGTTGAATGGAAAATAGTGTGTAGTATTGGACGTGCAAATTATTGTAGACCTGTTCTTTAGCACTGGTTTGGGAGATAGAAATTTCTTAATCAGACCAGATAAGAGCTATAGGTCGTTTGAGCGTCTTAATCATTACTTTCCACACTCACTCAATAATTATAAGGTTAGGGTAGAATTAAGTCCTACCATTAACAAGTTAAGGTTTCAAAATCATTTATTAAAACATTAAAGTAATAATCAAGCAAATCTTAAAGAGTTACTTGTAACGATTCCCCTTGAAAACCACAATCACTGAACGAATCCTGAGAAAGAGTGTCTCCATGCGCTGAGCTAAGCTGAAACCGTGTCATTTGTATCTGGGATTTGTTCTGGCGCCCAGGTAAAGTAAAATCACGGGTAAGTAACTTTTTATCTAACATTACAAATATTAGATAATTGTGTTAGACGAAAGGGAGCGTTGTAACATATATATATATATATTATATATTATATATATTGTAACATAACAAGATTACACCTCAGAATAAAGACAAGTATATCATCCAAATTCATTGTGAATTATGCCTAAACGCAATCTTTTTAGAAATAAAATACAAAGAAGAATAAAATAAAATTAACAAATAAAGAAATGAAAACAAAATATAGACTACTATTTAAAGATAAATAATAATGTTAAGGAGTAAAAAGTAATAAAAACAAGAAGGGAAATATTATAATAAGTAAATACTAAGGAAATAGGGAATGAAAATTTAGGAATTAAATAATTTAATTACAATGACAAGACAATAACTGACGATGACCATTATACCCAGAAGATGAGATCAAAGAATAATAAAAATGTAAATAGTTATTAGTAAACATAAGTACAGTGTACAAATGTTAAACCTAGTAAGTAAGTGAAAAGACTTTGGTAATACCATTAGACTATTAAACTAGAGGTAGGTCTGCGAACCTCAAACAGTTATTTTGTCAGAACTACAAAATGTGAGTGACATTAAAATTACTAATAGAATCGTATTAAGTTATAATTATAAAAGTTAAGTAGTTATAACGACAAATTTTAAATACAATTTTTTTTTGTAAGTGAACATAGTAACTAGGGTTTGCTGACAGCTTGACAAAGACATACGCTGGCACTGTACCATGTGTCGCCCCAGCAAAGGGAAGGCAGGGGAGTAGAAGAACAATGCCTCTGTCGTAGCAGCTGTTCGTTTAAGAGAATTGCGGGTGGCGAGCTCTAACTCAGAAAAACAAAGGAGTAAAAGTATCACTAAGAAACGACAAAGGAAGGCTGACAGGACGATATAAAGAAGCTATACGGGGAACAATAAACCACGTGCGTGGAGCTGAACACCAAACGCGGCGTTACATTGTCTACAAGAGACAGGAAAGGCTCGGACTGAATGGCGACAATACGTTTGCGCAATTAACGAACTGCGGGACGTACAGTTCTACCAGAAGGGTGCACAGCTAAGGAAAGCCTGCAGAGCAGATGTGGCAGCTGTAAGGGATACTCAGAATCGACCACACCGGCGTGAGAAACAGCTAGAAGAAACTGATACACAATGCGAGAATTGGTCACGGGTAAGCAGCGACACACATGTTGAACAAAAGGGCAGATGAGAGGCCATGCAGCAATTAAGAGAACTTTGTCTCAAAGGACCGGACGCAAAGATAAAAGGATGATGGACAGGCGTTAAATTTGGTCATCCGCCGCAAACTATGGGTGGAGCCAACCAGGAACTTTTAGGGTAGGAGATCAAGAAGCCTATGAGAATCCAGAGATGAGGATGGCGTTTCTACAAGAAGAGGTTGCCAAGGAGACGAGAGGAGGAACGAATGAAAACCATGTGAGAAGAAAAACTAGAGTGTAGAGGGGAAGTTTTCATCAGAAAATAGTTGAGAAACACTAGAAGCGAAGAAGTTGGGAGTAGAGAAGGTAGTGGGATTCGGGGTATAAACTTGAGTGTTTACCGCGAGCGAGAGTCTTATATCTTATGTCTTATGTCTGAAGTCTGATATCGAGAGACTTAGTCTTACGTCGGGAGTCTTATATATTATGTCTTATGTATCGGAACTGTCTTGAGTGCGGAAGTCTTAGCGGAGTAAAGTTGTATCCGTAGACGACTCGGCGTGAATTTATAAGTGCGGAGAGTCGAGAATCGAAAGACGGTAATGGGACTTAGTGATTAACAGCCATGTCAAAGTACGACTTAAAATCGACTTAGTTTGTGTTGTCTAGAAGTAATATCATAGCCAAAGACGTTAATACGAACTGAAGTGTCGTCAATGTGTAAAAGATAGACATAATGTTGTAATAGTAATAGCTAAAGAGAACCGGAAACATGAACTAATTACGGTAATCAAATGAGAGACAATTATAACTACTAACGCCATTAAGATAATCAAATGGCATATTAACAAAGTTAGTCCGCGGGAGAACAGTGCTAATTAAAAAGAGAACATCCAGCACTTAATATAAATTAAAGAAACCGTTGACATACTAAGAATAATTAAATGACACCTGAATATAAACAATTCAGCGAAAATAGAGTTATTGAATTCGAGATGTGTTAAAATTCGAGATTCCAATAACGAGAACTAACCCAAAAGTTATATACGTGTCGGAGTGCGAGAGAATAAGTGATCTGTACAAGTGCCTTCCACGAGATGATTGTGCCATCCACAAGGACATCAACGACCCTGGAGAGCGAGAGAGACAGAATAGCAGCTCAGAGGAATCTCCGCAGTAAAAACGGATTAATGTACCAACAGTAAAATTTATATACATGCATTACTAATGTTAAGTAAACACTGTCTGTTCCTCTAAAAGAACTCACGAATCATATTTAAAGAGAATAATATCTAGTAGCAATTCATGTTTAATTTGACAAACAACTTGTCACAGATAATTTTAACTATATCCAATAATTATGAATCCATTTATTAGGAATACCTTAATATAGAATAGAAAGTTATAATTATGACTGTTAATGTTTAATAAGTAACTAGAAGAAAGAGATTATAGGAAAGTAAGCAAGTGTTGACAAAATAATAAATGATAGATTAATGTGCTAAGTCATATTGCAAGATACATGTTGTATTTCTTTTCAAGAAATCATGAAAGTGATATCAATGCTAACAATTGCAAATAAATTAAGTTAATCTCATAAAGTCTGGTGTACGTTGTTAGTTATTTGAAAGCACCTAAGATGGAATACTAATGATATCAATTATGAAAGATTAAAGTTTAGTACATAACATCAAAGGAATAGTAACAACGCCTTCTAAATCATGCATATAATTTCTAATGAATACATATAATTAATTAATAACAAACACATAAGTAAATTATTATTATATTTGACGCCCCGTAAAGCCGGGCAACACAACACAGTTAATGTTATATAGTTTAATAATATAAAATAGTGAAAAGAACAGTGATAAACATTATAAAACAGTGCAGAATGAAAGTGAATAGGAAATGGACCTAGTTATAATATACACTGTGAATAAAATATATAAGTTATATAAACCAACTATAGTTAATATAAATAGGTGTATAATGATTAATAATAGTGAAATCTTACGTTACAAACTAATACTATACATTAGTGACGAAGAAAAAATAAGATTCAACTGAATCATGTGAATCATAAAATATGAAACCGAACCTGTGACCCATAAATAATCCATCCAAGAGCTGTGCTGAATGAATCAGTATTTTGTAAAAAGAAATCGTATTGCTGAAGAATTTTCGAAACGTGGCAGAACACATTAATTTAATGCTGGACATTTTTACAAAATAATTAATGATATAAAACGAAATGATGAAGAAAATCTGTAGAAATAACGAGGAGACTAATGTTTTAATGGAATACAATGAAAAATTGAAGGCCAGAAGATAAATATCAAGCAATAATCAGTAAATGAAACTACAAGATTGGTGAGATTGTTCCATAATGTTAAGACAAACACTTGAACAAACATTACTTCATTTAAAGAGCAAGTTACAGTGAAACACTATAACTAAAACAATATAAACATTATAATTATGAATTTTATTTGTACACGATAATTATTATTGTTAATAGTTCTTGTTTAAGTTGTTCTTTTGTATGATCCAAAGGACCCATGACTCAACATACATACAGAACACCAAATTACTGAACCTTATTTATAAGTATTATGTTTTATTTTATATGTATGACTTGGACGGCACATAGACTTTACTTTTTACATTAACCCTGAGAAAAAGAGTTTTCATGTTATCAAACCGAAAAGAGCTACAACCTAAGAAAGGGACATTGAATGTTAATACATTTAAATATATGTCAAAGAGAAAGTAATAATAAATTTTATTGAATTTGAGACAAGAGCGAATAGGAGTTTGATTCTTTATTATAACCTAACATTACATTGGAGAAGGGTAAGATTAGGATTTAAGATTCAATAAGATTCACATTACATAAAGTAACGTTATAATGTGTGTGTGTGTGTGTGATATCTTTATTTGAAACGTCATAAAAAACAGTCATACTTTATGAGCTAATGCGCGGGCCAGTCTAAAAAGGCAAGCCATACGCATGCGGCCCTCGAGTTTGACATAACTGACTAAGTATGAAACATTCTTCAACATAACCTTCAATATAAGATTCTATTTATTTTCCAAAAGTACCAAAAACTTACTCTTTTGTGTATTTTTAAGGTTAAACGTGTAACGATCAGAAAAATGTAGCTAATCTATATACGGGTATGTCAAGTTTGAAGACGAATCAGAGGATGATTTGAGGAACACAGAAGCGAGAGATCGAAACCCACTGTTGTGAAATAATAGAAGAATAAGATGTTCGTTTGTGTGTGTTCGTAGTATAGACCGATTACTCAATAGTGTTTCGTTTGTTGAACGATCCTTCTCCATGATCTCCTCGATCTATCCGTTCTTCGTATAGCTTTGTGCGTCACCGATCTTCTGCCATTCGTGCAGATTTATTTTTCTTTATCGTTTTTCCTACAGTGCATTTAACTTTCCTTTTGAAATAGCCTGACAACTTACTAAAATACATGAGGTTCAACATCAGTCTTGTATACTAATTCATTATTTTGTTTGCGCACTGTCCGGAAAGAGTGACAGCGTGTACAAGCGAGTTTGAGGGGGGGGGGATAGACAAGTCTGAAATAGAGACAGAGGAAAGAACAGTGGTGGGGGAAGTAATAATTGTTTTGTTCTAATGGGTCTGGCAAAAAAACTATGCTTTTGAAGTATAATGCAAGTATGTTCCGTGTTACGTGCCTATTACAATACCCATAACATTTATTCTCCCATTGACACGTAATATCATAAAGATAACATTATGTGACCTCGACGAATAGTACACTGTTATACGAAGAAGTAAACAAAACGATACACACACACACACACACACACACACACACACAGAGGGAGAAGGCGCATTCTGTGTGGTGTACGCGCGCGTCGAGTAGCGAGTGTGCACAATTTACGAAAGAAGTACGACCTACATTTCTGTCAGGCAGAGTTTAATAAAAAGAAAACTCTTTTTAACAAGCGGAATGAAACGTATCTGCCTTCGCGTTTTGTTAAGCAAGAAATTAATGAAGTCATATGCATGCATACGTACACAACATAATAAGGGCATGCGCTGGACTCACGACGAACGTACTGAAGAAAGACGTTGTTTTGCAAAAACCTATAAACAAACTAAAATTCAAACAATTCCAAAAACTTTCTTGCCGAGTTACCGTACTGCGCTTGCAGGAATTCTACATTGTATGCTTCTCTGTTTTGTGTAGTTACAGTCATTAAATAAACGGTATATACAGTTTACACTGAATGCGCCTTTTCAGTCATACGTTTCTCTCATACAAACATCGTATTACCAGCGTTAGTCTCTTTAACACAATCAACTATTAGTACGTCAGTGGAAACTACACACAAACACACACACGTATACACAAAGTTCAAAATAAAGTATCCTTAAAAATCGGTATATTTCTTTCAAAAAGTGTAAACACAAACGGAAAACACGCGAGAAAATAAACTGTAGAAAAAAGTGTTGAAAAATAATTTTTTCCATGGCCGTATTGAGAGAAAGTTACTTTTTTCTGGTAAGGATATTTTATATTTAAAGTATACGTTCAAAATATCCGAAAACGCCTTTATAGGTAGTTGCAAACGGTATTTAAAATGTTTGTTGAAGAAACTTGAAAACAAAATATTCTCTCCCATTATGTGCAGTAAACTTTTTTATAACTAAATATTTCATTTATTATAAGACGTGAGCATTTTCATTGTTACATCCCTTCCAAATTCTTCTTTAGCCTAGATCCGCCACTGCTCAACATGATCGACACTAAATAGGAAGTCACACACACACACACAATATGAAAATTAGGCGTTTCAGTGCCATTTTCTTGGAACCTCATATTTTCTTGAAACTTGTCTTCGTACAATAACCGGTAACGTTCAGTGTAACAGACCTTAAGTAGCTTATTCGCCTACAGGAATCATCATCACCATCTTCACATCACGGATTCAGTAAACTTCTGCCTGTTCAGCCTTCAAAGATCCTCCAGCCAACTCTTCCTGGGTCTACCCACACACCTGTGTCCTATAGGTTTATATTTCCAGACTTGTTCGCCAGTCTTGAATTTGACAAGTGTTCTTTCCACCGTTGTATATAATCTTTGAATCTTTCATTCAAGTTAAAACTTGTAATTCTTCTCGTATGGCCTCATTCTTTATACGATTAAGTTTAGAACACCTTTTAACTCATCCTAAGAACGCCATTTCCAAGACCTGTATTTTACTTTCTTGTTTCTGGATTGTCATCCATAATTCACACCCATAGGATAGCATAGGGACTGCCACAACTTTGTAGAACTTTAATTTTGTATCTCGCTGTACCTTGTTCCTAAAAATACTGTTGCTTGTCCCACAGATCGACTGGAACTTACCTACATTAACGTCAATATCATAATTCCTATCATAGCCAATATCATTTCCCAAATAATTGAACTGGCTCGTCTGTACTAGAATTCGATCATTAATAATTATTTTTGTTCTTATTCGTTCCTTGCCTCGAAATGCCATTACCTTTGTTTTTATAGTGGAGATTTTCATATTGTATTGTTTGAAAATCTGATGAAGCTTAAAAAAAGATTTTTTAAAAGCAGACTCTGTATTTTGAAGTACAAGCAAGTACAAACAGCGCATTCAAATATCTGTCTCGTGATATCTTAATCCCCGGGATCACTAGATGTTTCCATTTCCTTACTAGATCATCGATTGAAATGTTAAAAATAGTAGGTGATATTCTGCACCCTTGTCTAACGTATTGATTGACAGATATTTGTTGAGATATGCTACAATTATGTTTAGTTAGCTATTCTTGTTTCTTTGTGTAGGCCTTGTATAGTTCTTATAAGTTGTTGTAGGTATCCCCATTCTTCTAATACTTCCCACAGAAAATTTCTATCTTCACTATCACAGGCCTTATCAGAGTCGATGAAAGCTACATGCGTTTTCTTTATTGACTCAATGATTTGTGTAATAATGAATGTAAATATTAATGACGTGTGTACAGACGTTGCTGTACGTTGCTGTGTACAGACTGAGATTCTGAAACCTCATCCCAAGTCCTCTGCAAGTATCGTTATACTCCTGCGTGTCCGTTGCTTCCAACGTAAACAGATACAATTTGCGATGACGAGGAGTAGGCGCACGCTCACGCGCGCGCGCGCGCACACACACACACACACACACACACACAGTAGCAGGAAGGAAGTGTATGAGCTTGGCATAAAAACAGGAGAACTGCTAGAATTTTAAGCAACTTCAGATCTTTAGTACCTACAATATGATTGCGCAAAGCCAAAAAGCAAATCATAAAAGATAATTAAAAAACTAAAACAGCACAGAAACAATACGCGTGCCTGATGATTTACGGTTTTCGTGTACGTCATAAATTGCTTGTTAAACTAAACTCAAAACGTGACATCATGTCTTAAAACATCGTGTCACTGTATGATGAATGCCAATAAAGTCAACTTAACGTTGCAGAACGTCAGTTTTATGTTAGTCATTCCGCAATGTCTAGACTTGTTTTTGTCATACAGTATTTAGTCTTCCAGTAATATTCGTTGATATGTACCGACATAGAAAAACTCTGTAAATACAACAACCGGATTCCATTGTTTCTGGTCTACAGTTCATAACAAAAAGTTATACGAAGAACTTACTTAAATTTTATCTGGTGTTAGCTGTACATCATAAAAGAGATTGTAAGAATTTACTTAAACTATACTAATATCAGGCGCGCAGTGCACACTGCTTGATACGTACAAGATTAGCACGTTATTAAATACTTATAGCTCTTCTTTTTTGCCATCAAATTTTTTTCCCGTTTCACCCTAAGTGAACGTATTAAAGACACAAAGGACTAGGCCACTGTATTCAACTACGTAGTTGAATTGGGGTATTATGAAACTCGTTGTGACTACTTTGGTGTATAAAGAACTGAGGGGTCAAATACAGTATTATAAATTAATAAATTACCTTAGATCCGCGTGTGACGTTGTTTTATATTTAGAATTACGCGTTTCAGAACATATGTTATTAATTTATAAATAACAAAGTGACTTGGATACCAATAATAATATGTATGTCAAATATTATAATGTCGCGGTGACGCAGAAGGCGAAGTAAAACAGAACGTAATTGAAAAGAAAGAAATCTCGTGAACCAACCAGCGCGCCTTTGCCGCTAACTGTGAGCGAGTTTCTTGCAAAACGCGGATTATACATGGCATTAAGTGTTTCTATGATAATCGATAAGTGATAATCATAAGTATTTCTATGATTGTTCGACGAACACTATACGTTTATGCTCGAAGTTATTGGCCCACAAGCTGACAAAACAAACGGAAACATCAGGACTCTTCTATTAATTTAGGTGCGTAATAATACAGTATGTTTAATCGCCACGCTTACGTATAGTGAGAATGTAAATTACAGTCCACACATTTCACAAATAATATAGTTGAGAGTTAACGAATTTCAGGCAGTTGGTGTTGACTGGATCTATTGTGGAAAGGAGAAGTACAATTGTGTCCGGGGAGTAGGTGATTGGTCACCTACTACGCAATTCAAACTGGTTCACCACCCTGATCGAGGGGTGTAGTGGGGAAGGAAGGCCCAGGCAGGAGCACATGAATGGGAGATAGGGTTGAAGAAGGAGGAAGGTCTGTGGTGATGAAGAGGCTATCCACGGAAAGAAAAAAAGTGTAAGCCCTCCAACCTCTGGGTTGTGGAGAAAAAGAAGCCAATTGATATGGGCATAGGGATCTATGCTACCGGATATAAACGATTATTACTTACTGACTCTGATTTAACAATTTTAGTGACTATTTCATTATTACAGGATTCCATGAACTTTGAATAGTGCGTACTGGATTGTTGTACTTGTGAAGAAAATTATTTTAATTAAGTGTGAATTGGTTTATTGTATTTAAATAAGACTGGTTACTACTTAAATCTCTTTTGTTCATTTTAAATCCTCTCCTAGTATACGCCTATTTATATGTCAACATACGCGCTACTTCGTCACAAATCGATTTACAACGTCTACTGCGTAGGCTGTCACGGCCGAAGTCGTTATTAAAAGGGTTTACAATATCCAGCTTATTGGGCCGTGGTTGATTGCGATGACATTTTTCAATTTTCTAAACGTTTTGGCCATCTACCGGAGACCTTATTTAGTAGTAACATTTTTCAGAAAAGTTCGACAAGGTAGGGCGAACTACCCCTTACTGAGGCGAAAGCCTCAATGCGCTTTACAACGTGTTATCCAATTTTCAATCACCATCATTTTTTTAATGTTCTGTCAGTCATCGTCAAGGACCCTCTCCTTATATTCCTATTTGTACCTAGTCTGCCTGCTCTGCTTCTGCCTTGGATTGTCAGTCAACACTTCCATCGGGAATCTGTGTTGGGATTCATGGATGTATGCATACCAGAACAGCGATCAACACAGACAGGTCCAAAGCAAACTGATTTTCTCGTAAGTCCACTGCTAAATGGTCTGAATCAGTAAAGTACCTGTTGTTCGCCTGGCTGTCCGTACAAAAGTTACATTGTATCTGCTATTCTTACAAATAGTATTCATATGCAGCGCCAGCTTGGTGGCCTCTACTGTCGGCCACCAACAGGCGTAGGCTGTCAGCATTCCAAAACTTCACGCTCTAGTTCCTTCCGAGGACCCGGTAGTAATGATGTTCTCTATCGGGGCCTCTGAGTCCCTTCCTTGGAGGTTTTTATCGGAGCCCTGAGAAGAAACTAGTTCGCAAAGGCCGGGGAATCTTCTTCCACGCATATCCGTCAACTGAACAACACGGACAACGCTCTGCCCCCGATACTCGTCAGACGCCCTCGACAGCTCTCCGTTCCGGTCGACGCCTCAAGGCAGCCGCGTCTATCTCCCATGCCAGTACCGCTCTAAGTTCATGCGGGTGATCCTTAAGGAAATCACGGAAGCCATACCTCTGATGTGGGGGTACATCTAACAAATAAAATTTCAAAAAATTCAAAATTAACAGACTGCATTGCCCCATCGACTGAACTGACAGCATGGGAAACGAGCTCCTCTCCAACACGTTCATCGTGCAAATGGGAACCACAACCTAACTTCTTGTGCCGAACAAACGATCACGCATTACTCGTTTGAACGCGGGGTTCATCGGGCTTCGAGCCGGACAACGCAAACAAACCAGGGCATGAGACGTCCCATATAACTTCTGTCTGTCTGTTTGGGGGACAATATGTGTATTCAGGCGTAAGTTTCGTGTTATTACAAGCCGAGTTTCACTTATCGCAACCAGAATGTTGTTTTTCCCCAACAGGAGGAAGGCGCGGTTGGGTTTACTGGAACTACGTTACATACAAAACAAACTCTCCATTACGAATTCAGCCCACGTGAAAAACAATCCCCATACGTATAGCCTTACTAGGACGTTGATGCTAACGAAGGAAGGTGATTTTCTTAAAAATGAATCAGTTTTGTTAAAAACCAGAATCTTTTACAATAGTTTGCTTAAAACTTGTAACACCGTATTCTTTCATATGTGATTAGAATATTGCGTATAGTATCACTTCTTCTGTGTACGTCTACACTATCAGCTCCAACTGTCAAACACAAACAACAGAACGACTTCAACGCTACTTGAGCTCAGACTAAACGTGGCCTAGTCTTGCGCTGTGTGTATTTCATAGCGTGTGTTCTTTGTAGAGAATATAGTATTTCGTGCTAAGATTTTTTTTTCTTTAAATTGCCGAATCGAAAACACCTAGTTTTATCTCTTGATAATAAAACTAAACTTATTCAAAAGTTAAAACAAAGAAAATCTGAAGCGATAGTTACCAAGGAATACAAATTAGGAATGTCAACCATGTTGGATAGCGGAGATCAAAAAATGTATACTCTAGGCCTATATTAAAGTATGTGGCGTATTTTGGTAGAGGAGAGACAGCACCTGCCAGAGAAAAAACAGATCTTGATTGAGTAGTATACAAATGGTGAAATCAAGGACAATCAATCAGTATACCATTATTTGTGAAAGGGCGTTCCGGTTGAACGAGACTGCACAAAGTAGTGTAAATTTAAAGCTACAACAGGTCGGTTAAAAACCTTAAATATAATCCGTACGATAGACCTATTAGAAAAGTAGAGAGAGATTCATGGTGATCCATTATCTACTTATTCAGAAACTGCAAAACGTTTAGAGCAAATTAAGATCAATTGCTGCGTATGTAAATTACGATCTTAAATGTGTACAATGCTGATGAAACTGAATTACACTTGAAAGTATTACGCAACAAACCGTTAGTGTCATAACATGAGGAAACTCTCAGGGTTTAAAAGCAGGAAGCAGCGAATTATAGAAATATCATACGCTACTATAATTGGATCGCACAGTCTCCAGTGACAAAGCAAGAACCCGTAGTCTTTTTAAAGTGTCGCACCCACCGTTGTTTATAAACACAAGAAACATTAACTGATTAATATAAGGAACTTCATAGAGCAGTACAACTAACTGTTTCTTTCTCAAGTAAAAACGTCAAGAACAATCTAGAACAAAAATCAAAGCAATTTTTTAAAAACGTCCTTCTGATAATAGATAGTGAGCTATAACAAGAGGTGATGGTATGAAGAACGTTATTTTTCGTCCACCTATTGTGACGTTATATTACAGCCATTAGGCCAAAGCCCAAAGCATAACTAAAAATGTCAAGACCTTATGTATGCAACAACGCTGCGGTGGCTGTTTATTGGTGAAAATTAAGAACAAACATTTATGATACGTTCGAAGAAAACTGATTTAAAATAATGAATTTACTTGACAGGAAACGGATCGTGCGATGCAGTTTCCTGTTCAGCGATTAAAATTTGTTTGTAATACTGTTCCTAAAAAATACCAGAAAAAGTAATTACATCCACACTTATTGGAAAATAACAACGGAAGGCATTGCTCAAAGTACACAAGACAGATCACAATTTAGAAATTGCAATGGTAACACAATTACTGGTCCGCGACGAAGATGATACTGACATTTTAGGTTATGTCGAATGACGAAATTATAATTAATGGGAGAGTGAAAAAAAAAGAAGATGAAGTGGGTGACATCACAGAAAACACACCTACGCATGAGACATTTAACTGTTTCGATATTGAAATGAAATGGCTGGAAAGGCCAAAAGAATGTAGCTACCCAGGGGCCATGTTCCTAGTCACCAAAGGATGATATTTATTACTGAGACAGCGTCCTAACGTAATTTAAATTTCTGTAATAAGAATCATTGTTTATTTAAAATCTATATTGCACTGTTGTTAACAAACATAAAACTATAAATTGTATAATATTTAAAAGTAAAATGAATACCGACGGCCTCCGGAAATAATTTTACGACTTTTAATGAATAGTACTGTGATCGATGCAGTTTAATATTGATCCTTATGAGGTGAACAGTTCACATACTGACTGAAGCTGTTTTGTTAAAAATATCCGGTGTAAGAGTGCGATAAATGGGAAAAATTTAGAAAATGTGGAAGATGGCAATGGAAGAGGACACACTTATGTGTAATATTGTTATACACAGTAGAAAGCATTATAATGAAAATTAATTTAAGGATCTGTAGACGGGTCTTTTGTTTAAAGTTATGACAAAAGTCACTATTTTAGGGAAGGGATAAAAGTTTAAGCTAAATGTCTTCAACGCTTTTTTTATTTTTTTACGGAAATATTGTTAAATGTTACGTATATAACTTATGGTCCTTAAAATTCAATATTTCAGATGTGGTCGGTGGGAGGTACATAATGCTGTGAAATAACACTGTTACATATGTTTTATTAAGTTAAAATAAGACATTAAGTTTTTATCAGTTCCAAGTTAGCTAGTCCGAGACACAGTGGTCCGTTATTAGACGACTCTGTTAGAGAGCTGAGGGAGAGATTTCTCCTGAAACAATAATGGTCCATTAGTTATTTTGGGTGGAGACGCCATGTTTATATTTTGCCCGAGACATCATGGACCTCAAACGTAGGGTTAAGTAAGGTCATATTTTACTACGTATTGTGAATACAAAGTGAAAGACGGGTTTTCACTCGATAGAACACTACAGCAACGAAAATTTTGAAAAAATGGAGAGCAATTGAACGAGCGAAGCGGATTCTCAGTTTTAACTCTACCGTTTGGGTATTTTACTGTCTGTCTATCTGTCTCTCTGTATATCTGTCTGTCTATCTATCTGTTTGGAGTATGTCTCACGATAACTTTTGAACGTATCTACCGATTTGCGTAAAGCTTGGCACTCCTGTTCATAATTTTACCCTACAGAACCCTATTGTTTTGAGAGTGATACCCAAAAAAATAGGGGGCGGGAGGTAAAAATTGGAGAGGGTCAAAATTGTGAAAAAATCGCAAAATCCCGTGCGAAGTATCAAATTAAAGGTAATTTTTTTGTAACCACAATCTGTATATAATTTTCATTTTAGAAAATTATAGTGATAATTATACTAATAATAAGTTGGATTAATTAATTAAATTTGTTATCAAAATTTTAAATACTCATTAGCATAATTGACATGAGATTCACTGATACTTAAGTGTATTCAACCAATACATATAAAATTTATTCAATTAGAATTGTTTAATTAATTTGCATATTACGTTACACTCTAACATTAGGGTTTTCAGTAATAATGAACGCATTATTGAATGTGCTTAAATGCTAATTTATTATGCATTTAGATAAATTGTATTCATAACATATATAAATTCATAGCACCTGTAAAATACATCCAAAAAACATATACATATCATAAAATGAGTTCCATCTTATTCAATAGCTGAAAAGACATACAAACATACATAAAATGTCACATACAACAAAATCAAATAATAATTAATTTATTTAATTCATTCATTACACTCCAGATGGTTTAGCTTTATTTAATCATTATAATACTTTGAATTTAATCTTTTTAACAAAATTTACTACAATTTCCCAGGGTATAGATCCTTTGAAAGAGTCAGGTCAGTAGTTATAATTATACTAATAGAATCATAAAGTTTTACTTGGAGTTTTGATTATCCATTAATGATCCAGCGGTGCTAAGTCTCCTTGTGGTGGTGAGTTCTGATGAAGGCATTCCGTTGAATAATGTTGAAATCACTTTCACTGCTCAGTACACTTGTGCACTCACGTCGTCTACAGAGTAGTGTGGGTGTGTATGGTTATTAAAGACAATTTGTACAGTTCAATTCATTCTCGAATACAACCATTATTAGTTCGTTGTGTGTTCTTTGTGATCGTAAAGAAAATGTTTATTCGTAACAGTGTTTGGTTCGTTATATCATATCAAATATTCAAATGTTCAGATCCATTTAACGTGATTCTTTTATGTGTGCAATACTACGTAATAGTGTACGAATGCATAATAGTTCTTTTAAATTGTTGTGATAATTCATTCAAGATTATTGAATATTGTTAACACATTATTAAGTCTGTTATTCACGCATGTCGTATTGTGATGTACGTTTATATCGTTTTCACTATGACTCGAGACAGTTTGTATTTTTACTAAGTTCGATAAAGTTCAATAGACAAATTTACTAAGTCCGATAAAGTTCTCCATACCGCGCACTGTAATATTGTTTAAACTAGAAGTTCAAAATTTATAATATGACTGAGTCCGCACTAAGCAAAATATACGTTCGAAAAACTATAAGACTGAGCACACAAATTATGAGACTGAGACTGAGCGCGTCCCGTGGTGGACAATCAGTTTTTATTAACTTCTCCCTACTAAAATTTGGTCTAAAGCCTGTCCACGCCTTTTAGTTATACATGATAGGTCAAACAACTACCCTCTCTCGAAAATCTTGTCCCACTACTTCGAGGTCCTCTGGTTTCTACCCTCTGATTTGCTCTTCGTCTGGTTACCATGGAAACTTGCCTCTCCATCGGTCTCTCCGTATGATGCTTTACTCTGATAGGTGGTTGGACATACTCCAGAATCTTCTGTCCGGACGTTGATCTCGTTCGAACAAAATGCAGGTCGTAAAGCGCCTGTCAATCAATGTATTGTCTTGAACTTTACGCAAGGCTGTCCTAAGACCCTCATCTGTCGCCTCGTACATCCTGGAGTATTGTTCTTACTTGCAACCCTTTTTTCTGGCTTTTAATAATTTTACGTCAAGTGTCAGTTGGTGCATACACCTCGCTTTCTCGTCGTAAATTTCAGCACGTCACGTAAACGTTACTTCCCGCTGTGTAACATCGTCGATTCTATTCACTGGTTATTTCTCATATTGTTTCTGTAGAGTGCATCACTCTCAACTCTTTTGTGACTTCTTCTCGTTTTTGCCGTGCTCTTGCATCCTGGCTGAACCCCAAGCGGATGCTCGCTTCAGTTCTACGTAATCGTGTGAGTGAACTCTCGTACATTGTCTGGTTTGTTGTGGTGTCATAATTTTCAGTCGAGTTTCTCCTGTCAACTCAAACCGTCGTCCCTTTTGTTGCGTCGGGTTGAACATATCTCTATTGTCTAATATGTTGGGTTGTCGTCTTTCCAATTAAACTTTATTTATTGCCCTAACTCGGAGTCGTTGACACAGCTGCGTGTGAACAAACTGGTCGAGAAGGAAAATTTTTAATTTTAAAATTTTTCGATCGCTATAAAATTTAAAAATTCTTGGAAGTAAGGTCAAATAAATTGAGTGAAAATTGTGATAAAATCGAAAACATTTATGAGGGCAAGCCTATAAAATTAAAGAGAATTTCAACTAACATCTGAATGTAATGTTAAGTTTTGGAAAGTTCAAAATTTTGGGACCCCAGAGCCTAAAATAGATAAAAATTTGAAAACATTTTGAAAATCCAGCAGGGTGTCACCCTAAAAGAAATTGTAACCGAAATCCGAAAATTTATAATTTTTAGCGTTTATGTGTGATTGTGTGTTCTGCAATTGTTATATTAGTAAAGAAATAGTAGGCTAGAATAATCCGGACCGTGACGATCGATTTCGGAGACATTTTTAATATCATCTTCTCTTCTTCTTCTATCATGGACTAGGCGAATCACCTGTTCCGGTTCCAAAGGGGTATATACAATTCACCAACGCTTCGTACGTCTTCCTATACTTCGCTGCCCAACAGGTTTCTATTGCCAAACTTCCTTAGGCAACCTGCCATCTGGCATCCTCTTCAGATGGGAAATCCATCTCTTTTTGTTCTCTGCAATACGATCGTGGATATTAAAAGTATTCAGCTATTTACAAATGTCTTCATTGTAGAGTCTATCCCTTCGTGTGCAGCCTGTAACAGATCGCAAGTGTCTCATCTCCGATGCCTGTACTCTACTCAGATGTTTTTTCGCTGGAACTTAAATTAATATTCATATCCTTTGTATTTCTTTTTATTTAATTTTTTGTTCTTTTCAAAGTTATTACTCCCGCGATAATGTAGTTTAACGTACGTATAATACTTTCTACAAGAAACAATAGATCGTTAACCACGTGCATTTTTTCTACTTTCTATAGGCAGAATCGTTTATCACATATTACCGATGTGTCTTCACTTTTTGGAAACCAGTCATGTCAGACGTCATAGCAAATTATTTTTTATGTGGTGAACAGTTGCGATTCTTTACAGTTAAGTGCTGTATATTTTCGTCTTCATTTTCAATCATTAATTACTGCGTGGCTCAAATTTTTAAAGCCGCGGATTCAACTTTAGATTCGTTTGAGTAAACAGTCTTCTAATCAAACTCTGACATTTCTTCTAAAACTGGAATAAAGTTTTTGTTTGATACTAGAATAAGTGTTTCATGAGACCATGGTGGTTTTACAGTCTATTGCCTGGCGAGAGAGGGGATGCCCAGGATCCCCAGAAGCCCAAGCATTCTTATTAAATTGTAAAGTATATATAAATTCTAGGTACTGTTTGTTATTATATGTAATTAAAAAGCAATTTTTTAAGATTAATTATTTTTTCTTGCCTAATATGATAGCCCCCACATGATTTTTCTGTTTAATAACTATTGTCATTTCTACGTACTATTGTTAAACCCCCCCTCCCCCACATTACAACCAACTAAAACCATCACTGCATGGAACATACTTCTAATGATCCATCACCATACACCAATGCAAATATGAGCAATTTCAAATAGATACAACTTTCCAGCGACTAGTACGAACAATCACCTTCCAGAACGTCACAATGACCAAATAAGAACTGAGCAAACAGTTTTGGTGCCTTCCGCCTGTTTTGTCATCGTTACGTGTCGGAACCCTTCATGAAGGCAGAGAGAGACAAGTTCAGGTTGGTGAGTTGTTTTAAAATTGACTATGCAGGTAATCTGCGCGACTGTTATAACAAGTTACATTAAGAGTTTATGTGGTATAACTGTGCTCTAGTAAATTCACTGGCGTAGAGAATGTTACTATTTGTTGTAAGCCGCGCAAGGAGAATTGTTCTGTTACGATGTTAATTAAAGTTACGACTGTAGATTTCTCTGATATATAATAACTTATTCCACTGTACTAAATATAGCTACTCAAGCATTAACATAACAGGTAATTTTCAAAGTTACAGAACTAATTTTAATAGCAGACGCAAAAATACACATTTTCTAAGCATCGTCAGGATACCTGTTCAATTTTATACTAATTTAAAACAAATTAAATTAGTATAAATTCGCTAAAGCAAGCCTAGTAAACCCAAAGATGCCCGCGGCATTGATTTTATCCCGTTAATACCGCTAATGTTAACCGAACGTAACGACAGAAAAAACCTTGACGCTGTATCTCAAACGTAAAATAAAAAGAGACTTTAAAAACAATGACAATCGCGACTGAGAAATAGCGCAAGCGTAATTTTTTAGGCACGATTTCGAGTGTTGACATTGTTCCATAAACGCAGATAGTGCGAACACTACGTGAAAGTACATTGTTCGGATTTAGTTAAACATAAAAACGACCAGTCACGATAGCAGTTAACACAAGACCTTGCATTCGCTTAATGCAATGTTTACATTGACGGATGAGGAACAAACGTCAATACGACTTCTCTCTGTGTGGAACCTATCTTATTCCGTCACAGACTGTTAGGTATTATTGATAATACAGAAAATTATACGTGTGTGAATGCCGCCGTAATACGTATCATGATAATACTTCTTCCTTGTAAAGAATAATTTTGAGCGTTATGCTGCTCAGCACTTAAGCGAAAAGTGCTTTGCTCAGCATAGCTTGGAAACATTCCAGATTAGACACGTGCCACCCATTTTAGCAAATTGCTGATCTCTGGTCAACTCAGAGTAAACTCTCCTGTGATAATGAATCTATCAGGCCATCAATAATTCAGAAGCAATCCTGATACTTCAAGAATCACGTAATCTGTCGTTTATAAATGTTATAGCTGGTTAATCTTTCTGCGTTTATTCCTCTGGCGCAATATATAAAATATGTTGTAATGTTCAGAAGCAATGCTACATAAATAAAGCAGGACCCGATTTAGGCTTCTGAAAACAAGGTGTATTAAACTACGTGGGGGCCCTAATCATTTGTTTATATATTCCTGTTACCTGTTTTTAACCAATCAGCAATTTGTTTCTCATAAAATTTACTTAAGCAAAACTTTAGAAAAAATCAAAATCGCTGTTTTCCTTTCTGTCATTCCATTTTGCCAGATTTACATAACACTCATACTTGCTCTAAACTAGCCCAAATGGTTTAGTCCTTTTCAGTCTTGTAACCAGTTAGTGGTTCTCCAGGAGCTTCAGAGCCTCAGACTTATGTGACCATTAGTTTTTGTTCAAACTTTGAGTAAAGATTTTAATTTTTTCATTGACCATAAGCATCGTCAGGTCTCTATGGAGACCGGCATTACTGACATACTTCCCTGAAGGTGGGAGCCTGGGGTTACCCTCTGTGGGTGAGAGGAAGGGTACTTGTACCGCCATCCACCGTGGTTCTGCTCTGACTTCTGTCATCTCTGCCTGACATAAACCGCCTCATATGGCGCGGGAGGTGAACCGGCATTGCGGCTGGATTGGGGCTGGTGTAAACCGGCCTAACGAATGAACGAGAATCGGGGTTGGCCCGTCCCAGACAGTAGTCGCACTAAGTTCATTTCCAACTCTAAGTTCATTTCAGTTCCACCGGTGGAACTTGTAACATCAAAGCGCAGTAACCCCTAGTAGTACAGCCTGTCCAAGGAGCACATCCCTGTTCAAGTATGAGAGAGGACCGTTCAGGGTATATCGCTGTGGGGCTGGCTGGACCCCACCAAGTTGGCCTGGGTCAACGGCTCTGAGAAATTAGAATGGGAACTACACCGCTGATCACCTGTGGCTCGTTTCTCCCTGCGAAACACCCACCCTGGAACGCGCTGCCTTGCGGGGTGCAGGATTAATTTTTGGCGGTATCAGGACTGATAATCGGAATAAAGCGTGCGTTCGGTGGCGTGACTCTGAGTGGTCTGTTCAACTGGGGTTGGAGGAGTCTGAAACCGGCTCGAGTTCGGGGAGTTGCCCCCCCCCACCTAGGGTTTCGTGTCTGGGTACCGAAACGCCCCCATTAGGCAGTGGTTTGTTTTTTATATCAACAGTTATGGTTTTACATGCCATAGCAGCGAAATCCGTTACACTTCTATCTCAGCAGAGAGTTCAGACTCGTTGGTTGACGTAGCCAGTGGATGGAAAGCCGGGGCTTATCTTACCTGGTAAGCTTTTTTGCTTTGCAAGAAGGCAGAGTAGAAGAGTAGGATATGGGGTTTGCAAGGTCTTAGGAGCATGTGTGACTTATGCCCGAGTTACATCGGTGGCGTTAGGTCACTAGTTCGTGGTGTACCATGGAACAATCAACAATTGCTCGAAATACTTTATTATGAAATATTTGATCTCTTTCTAAATTCGTTTTGTTAGGCACACCCCTAAAGTTGGAACCCTCAAGTCCATACCGGTTTCACTGTTTGTTTACATATTGGTTGTCTGCCAAAATATTTTGTGGTATTATTGTTATTTGATATCTAACTCCAAGTTGGTATTCTAATGTTCTTTCATTTGTGAAATTAACGTTACTAGAATACTATCAATAAATTTCTAAGCTATTTTCTTGTCCACGCTTTTTTTGTTTGTTGTTAGTCAAATTATTTTATAAAATGTATACCGTTTAATCTGTTATGTTACTAAAATTTCTAATAGATGGTATTGTACTTCTCGTTTCAGCGAAAATAAAACGTTGATTCAGTTGTGTGTATAATATTAGATTGCTAACGTCTGTGTAGACGAAAGACACGTCAAACTGGCCTTCAAAAATGTCGATAAATCACAGACATAATCAGTGGATTCCTAAAGGCAATTCGTAAGTCTGTAAGTTGATTAAAATAAAACGTATAAATACTTTATAAAATCAGTATTTTCTTAAAAATTGGCTTAACTGGCCAGTGGATATAGTACCACGCTACTAATCTAGACGTCCTGGAGACGTCCTTCCATTCATAAACTTCAACACGTGATAAAATTAGTTTTATCTTTGAACATTTCACGTCCGAAATGTGAGAAACTCTTGGGCATACCCGATTTGTTTGAACAATATTTGGTCTGCCCCACGAATAAACAAATAACAACAGTTGACTGCATGAGGCGAGTTGCTCTACAACTGTCGATGCTCTCGCCTTCTAGTATAGGCTACATATATTTTTATCTTTCCAGTCTTTGTCCGTCAGTTCTCTCCATTAACTTCGTTCCTCCGTGATTTTTTAGGGCCTCCTCTTTTTTCCTTTGTTCCGGTGTCCAATGCCAGAATTGAATTGCCAATCTGTATTCTATATCCATACAGTTAACCCCTCCCCCCCCCCGTTGTAGAGGTCTCTTGTAGTTTTCTCAACAGGTAGTGAACGTACATTTCATCTGGGGCTAAAAATTACATAATCGTCAGCAAAGTTGAACGTGAAAAGCCTGGGGTCATTGATCGGTAACCCCATCGTTACAGCATTGATGCCTCCATTAAGGTAAATTTTAAAAGAGCATATGAAATGATATATCCTTGTGATACACTTTTCTCGTAAATAACAAAAGTTTCCAACTGAATTCGGCTACTCTTCATCCAATTCATCCCTGCATTCTTTTTCTCGCATCTCGCGTCTCCATTGATTATTTCTCCCTAAATAGATTGCTTTCCATGTAAATTATCATTTTCATTCTTATAGCATAACACAAAAGTAGTAACCTCTGATAATCTTGACAATTACATTAAATTTTTATTAATATCTTTTGTTACTTGTTATGTAACTCACACCACCACTAAAACAAGTGTACATGAGGGTTTAACGAATAATATGACTTTTTGAATTAATGCAGTACATATATCATGCCTGGCAGCCATTCTTTCACTGATTGAATGCATATGCAAGCAGCGGCGGATTACCCATAACGCTAGGGTATGCTGCAGCACTGGGCACTACGATGTTAATATTTATGCAAATTTATATGCATAGATTAATTAATCCGTTAATTATATAAAAATTGATCTGTAATTATGAAAGTGTTGCCACTACGAACTTTGTCGTATTTACATGTATCTAGCCCCGTAGTTGGATGCCATATACGATGATAATATTTATGCAAATTTATTGCGTAATTTAATTGAATTAATCCAATTATAAATTTATTTGTGTTTATAAAGGTGATATCAGTACGAACTATGTTGAATCTTCTAGAGTTAATGATGTGTTGATTTTATTGCTTTCATATATCCATTGTTATTTTATTGTAGTACTTTCATTGTGTAACTAATTGAATTATCTCTTTAATAGAGTCGTGATCAAAGTGTATCTAGCTCTGAGTTTGGGTAATCATATACGATATAGTTAATGCCATGTGTTGAACTGCCATACACAATGTTAACAAATTCATTCCTTTAAATAATAAATAATTGTATGAATTGAATTAGAGTTAATTAATTATTCACACTCAAACTTGTTACATATGAAATTACTTCTGACTTTAACTGTCTTCCAAACTTCTATTCTGTGTATCTTTCTGAGTAATTTATTTGATAATCGTTAAATTGAATTATAAATTATAGATACTGTTCAGTGAAAAGTTAAGTTGTGAGTCAGGTTTTTACATAAATCAATAGAATACTAACGAATCCATTCTAACTTACGTTTATTAAAATCATATTTCATTCTTATTCATGTCATAACATTAATTTAAGAGCACTTGCAAATCTTCAGCAAAACAATAAAATTCTATGCCACATTTAAATAATTAAATGAACAAATTTAAATAATTAAGTGAGCGATCAAATGTAGACGCTTCTTCGTCCGTAATTACGTTACTAACTAACAATGTGGTGTGCTCGTAATTTGTATTAAATATTTTATGTTAAAACACATTAAACATTTATATGCATGAAATAATCATTATTAACAATACACATATCAATCTTAAACATAGCTAAAATCCCGTTCCTGCAACAGACACATCAAAATACATACATAGTTACAAAATATATTAACAAAAAGACATGTATAATATTCTAGAACATAATATTCCCTATCTATGGATTCGTATCTATCTGACTCATACATATATAATTTTCTCAGGTGGTTTGGTTCTAAGTGTCAGGTCAGTGGTATTTGATAAATTACTAATTATAAGAAGAGATTAGTTTTGTACTTTACTCGTTCTGCCGTGATGTGTCGCTCCCATGATGTATCCCTGCGTTGATGAGTGAGGTTAATCCATATGGTACTCGTTCGCGAACACACTCCCGCACACCGCGACAGTCACTTTGAGCTTTTGAGATTATTATAATACAAGTCGTGGCATTGTACTCGTAATCGGTCGGCTATGTTTACTCACGTGTGTGTCTATTTTCGCGGTTCACAGTTCGATACCGTATGCTTCTAATAGTTGTCCATATCGCACGACCACTCTTTTCGGCGCCTAGATTGTTTTCAAGTTCATTAGGCACTTGTTCACACTTCTATTTACTTGAGTTAACTACAAAACATTGTAGTTTCACTACTTTTCTGTAATGGTTCACGAATGTCACTGCAAAATGTCAGTATCTTTATGACGGTGTATTACATGGAATTTATAAAGATTGTTACTCGCGCTTCATCGCGAACACTACTGTTCCGTTTCGCGTTCTGAGTCTTATTCGCGCACTTCCATTTAGTCGTAATAATGTCTTAATCGTCTCTACCGAAATACGTTATAACTTATACACTGCATTAAGTTCTTATAAATTGAACTATTATGAAACTGAAATACAAGTTCAATTAGACTGATCGAAACTCTGAATAAACTGAGTTAAGAATGTTAGTAAACTGAGAGAAAATTCTTAATAAACTGAGCCAAAAATCTTACTAAACTGAGGCTAAAATTTGAATGAACTGAGAGCGCGTCCCCTTGTGTAAACGGTTTTTATTCCTTCTCATCTTCCCACTCTTGTGATTCTGATGAACGCTCCAGCTTCCCACCAAATCATTTTTGATAGGTTTATTCCATGGACCTCCCTGTGTCTTCTCGCCTCCAGTCTGTATTTCCAACGAATTCTCCACCCAGTGCCGTTTGGAGAGGGACGTTCATACACGAGATTCGCTCTCTGGTCTCTAGCTTCTCTCTGAACCATCCCCTACAGAAGTTCCCTTCGAAATTCTCGTTCCTCATTGGCTGGTTGGCTTTCTCAACTTGAATTTCACGTAGTCCACGTGGACTGGATGAGTCGCTGTCTTACGTCCGTTGCCCTGTTCCTGGAATCAGTGCTAAGGCCACTTTTCAAAATCACATCTGCTACTTTTGTTG
Source organism: Magicicada septendecula (assembly GCA_034769895.1). Classification (NCBI taxonomy): domain Eukaryota; kingdom Metazoa; phylum Arthropoda; class Insecta; order Hemiptera; family Cicadidae; genus Magicicada; species Magicicada septendecula. Next base: position 218,526,539 of record CM068367.1, on the reverse strand, counting down.
TAGCGTGTCGAATTCCCTTATTGTTGGTACGCTGACGACTTCCTTCGTCGACTTACGGGTGGCATAACATCTGTGCTCTCCACTAGCGTCACTTAGTCCCCTGTCCCATTGTCCGTGCATAAACCATTGTCTTTGAGGAGTCGCACACATGGTTTTGAACAATACTCTCGCCGTTGGTTCTGTGTTTTTCTCGCTACTGGACAGATGTTAGGGTAGTCTTCTTTTGTCTTAATTGTGGAGTCAAGCATTCCCACGCATGGTCCAGTTCGCTGAAACATGTGCCGTACAGCTCATTGTTCGTGAATAGTTTTTACGACGTCTTAATGGAAAGGAAAGGTTTGTCCCTTTTCGTCGCCCACCCTCGAACAAAGCTAACATGTGTCACTTCTGACGGGCTCTAATTGCTGGTGAACTTCTCTCGCAATACCCAAAAAATTAAAAAAAAATATTTGAAATAATAATCGCATTACAGTGTCCCCAAATATGATTCGTCGTGCAGATTTAACGGAACGACTAATTCATATTTCGCCCTTACTCGCGTACGATCACTAAGTACATTGGCCATCTCCCATTGGAACAAGTATAGTTGACCTATATCTTCCTCTCGACTGACCTACTGTTGTTCTGAACCGTTTTTCTCCCCCTTTTTTTTTATTCACCTGAGTGTTTAATTTATTGCTTATCAAATATAAATACGAATCCATTTACAAAGAATGTTTCCATACTTGTGGAATGACTATACGCTCTAGTGCGTTCATAGATCTGTCTATATACATACATTACAGAAACAAATTGTAATTATTTTGTTTACAAGCTACCTTTTTACTTGCGTATACAATATAAACTATATAAACACTAGTAGTAATTTATTGCTTATGAATACTTCTAAAAATTTTTATTATTACTTCCAAAAATAATTTGCGATTCAAATTTTTTTTAAGACATCATATACTTACTTACAAATATTCATCGTAATTCCTACTCTCTGGTACTTTGAATCTAAATTTTTTTTTAAACACACGTATAATTATTTACAACAAATTAAATCGAATTTGTATAATTCTACAGGTCAAACAAACTTATTTTATATCCACTCTTTCTATGCTTATAATACAATCTTAAGTTCAATATTTAATTCTAACAATTTATTACAATATTTAATTCTGTTATGCAACTCAGTTGGTTATATCTGTCCTTCAATAAACAAATTTTCAATAGTATAACAACTATATCTGTTAATTAATTTACAATTTATACAATATATAAAATCTGACATTCTAAATTTATTACAAGTTTAAAATTTCACCTAGACAATTCTGAATGAATTAACTAGTAGATTGCATTCGCGCCTACTACCGTTATTCTTTTTCTCCAGATCGGTCATTTCTCCTCCTATTCCGACGCTTAGCTCATTTCTCTTTCTGCTGTCTATTAGTGAAGTACATATAGTCTTACTATAACATTGTCTCGCATGGAGAGTGTCCTTACTAACTACAAATCTACCTGTTGTCGTCAGCCTCGTCAGCTGAGCTTACGTCACTTCACACCTCCCTCTCTGTTTATTTATTACTTCACATGATTTTCAACCTTACTCCTTATTTATTCGCTTTTCAACAAACACTTTCACCTCGCATGCTCGTATACCGTTAGTAGTAAGCTGATAACCAGGGTATGCGATCTCCTTGCGAAAAAATTGTGATTTTTCCAAATTTATTGTTAGGTTGGCTGCTAATAAATTCTCAAGTAATGCTTCAATATTCTCCAAATGTGTGCGTACGTTAGTCGAATAACAAAGACAATCGTCGACGTAGATGATCGTATTTTCTTTCACTCCCTCGGTCAACGCCATATCCAAACCTCTCGTCAGGGCTGCGGAACTGGTACTAAGTCCAAATGGAGTTACGGTATACCTGTAACACTTTCCTTCATACAGAAATGCGGTGTAATCTCGGCATTGTTGTTTCAACGGAACCTGCCAGAAGCTACTCGTTAGGTCTATTGTTGATAAGTACTTCATGTTACTGCATCTCGCCAGGATTTCTTGAATCGGAGTCGGTCCTTCGTAGTCTGGAACAGTGACACTATTTATCCTCCTCGCATCTAAACACAAACGTACATTCCCATCTTTCTTTATTACGGTGACCATTTGGTTGACGTATGGACTACTGCACCTTTCAATCACGCCGTACCTTAGCATCTTGCTGATTTCGGCGTCCACCTTTTCCTTATACGTTATTGGGATTGGCCACCCGCGTTGGAAATATGGTGTTTTATCCGTCACTCTGAATTCATGCTCGTAGCAATCCATCCGTCCTGGACATTCCCGGAATACATTCTTATACTTTACCAAGATCCTTCTTAGTTCCTCCCTCTTCGTTTCGTCCTCACACGTCACACTGTCGACCTTCTCATCGATCCTCCTCTCGATTCCGTCCCAGTCCTCTTCTAATAGTTCCATATGTATGATTGGTATCCGCAGTTCCTGTTCACCAGTCCTCCCTTCGAATTCGATGGTTCCCTTCTTCATATCGATCACACATCCCTCTTCTTTTAGAAAACTGATACCTAATAGGCAGTCCCTAATTAAATTCGGTATTACTAGGAAAACACAATCTAATCTAACATCATCAATCAAAATTTCACACATAATTTGTTTCCTGATTAATTTAGACTTTCCGCCGACTGCACTTACAATTAGCGTGTTGTTCATGCGGAGTTCTTCGTATGGACCCAGGCGTTGTTTATTTCTGTTAAACCATTCCTCTGATATCCCGTTTATGGCAGAACCTGTATCAATCAAGGCAAGAACCGTAACATCACCATTAAATTTTACGTCTATCTCTGGACATTTAGAGATTCGCCTTTCCAGTTGTGTTTGTTCATCCAAGATTAACTCATGTCGTAAGTCAGGTAACAAAATATCGGTCTCGTACTGTTGTAGTGTGGGTCGACGAACGGCTATCTTTTCATGTGACCCACTTAACTTTTTTTTCTACTGTACCACCACCCTTAGCGGCAGACGTTGAGGCACCATTGTTTACGAATTCAATGGTATTTATTGCCGGCTTGTTACCGAAAGGAAAGGTTTGTCCCTTTTCGTCGCCCACCCTCGAACAAAGCTAACATGTGTCACTTCTGACGGGCTCTAATTGCTGGTGTACTTCTCTCGCAATACCCAAAAAATTAAAAAAAATATTTGAAAAAAATAATCGTATTACAGCACCAGGGCCATAGATGTCAGAGGGGGTACCTCCAGCCCTAAATCACAACAACTTTTTTAAGATAACAAATGTAAAAAAAAACAAATGCCCTCAATACAAAATCATAAAAAGATGTGTGCACACTTTTTGACGATCTTCTAATAGATTTGTTAGCAGTTTGTGTCACGAGTAAAATTGTAAAAAAGGTTTTTTGAAATCGTTCGAATGAAGATGATAGATTCCATGATACTTCAGTCTGTCCGTTCAAGTATTAGACTGGATTACTGATTGTAAAATGGTTGATGTATTTCCGAATATATATATTTCTTATCGTCTGCTTTTGACGATTGCAGTACCTTAACCATTTTCTGTATTAAAACGCACTAAAGATATATTGAGTTCAATTATGGGAGATGACACATTTATATTCGTTATCAAGGTTGAACATTGAAAGCGCGATTTCGAGCGAAATATTGATTCGCTCGATTTAGAAGAATTATGCAAGATTTCGTTAAGGTAAAATCAAGAAAAAATGGATCGATTATTATTTTCTAAGCTTAAGTAGCTACTACTATGCTCATTGTAATGTCTATTTAGCTAAATATTTGTTTCAGTTTAAGAGTTTAATAAAATAATTGTTAACTTTTGAAATGTTGTATGCCAATTATCAGTGTAACTAATGGATAAAAGGTTGAATTTTGAATGGAGGGGGCACCAGCTGATGGCAGCATAGGGCACCACGCGCTTCTAATCCGCCCCTGAAAGTAATATTACTGTTGATATTTCGTATTATTGATTATATATAATTTTATATATCCTCTAATCAGGATTACTTGTAATGCGGCTAGCAACTCTGCCGTTGTTACCTGATCCAGCGGTTATCAGCAGTGCTAAAGAATTTCACTGACCAGCTGACGGGAATTTAGCGTACACTGACGTGTAAAAACAAGTTTTTGCATTGACTGTGTGTATGTGTGCGTTTGTGTGTGGCTGTACGTACTGAATCACTTGCAGATCAATACCAGTGCTCTTCTCCTAGAGAGATAGACACATGACGCCAGATCGTTCACGTCTTCGGCTTTCACTCCCTTGAATCACGTGCACACATTTTTCTACGCCGAACATTGTTACTCTTGCTTAAATAAAAATTTTTTTTTTAATTTCTTTTCACATCTGTGAACAAATCAAAGAGCTTACAATTTCACGAACCAAAAAATGAATAAAGATCCCAATTTAAAACCAATGTGATTTACTCGGTTTGTTACATAAATAAACGTTTAATCTTTTTAATTATGTTTTCTCGTTTCAACTTAAAAGTGTGAAAACATCAGTAGCGTGCGTAATCTCTGTACTGAGTGTAGTCGCACCTCTGTACCTCTGAATAATAATCGCATTCAGCTCTGTGACTAAAATGTAAAGGCAGTCTTTTTAAAACAAAATTAATAATCCGTCCATGGACATTTTGTGCAGCTTTACTAGTTTCTGTTTCAATCGATAGTGTAACTATTTCTCGAAATTGAAATTGTTCTAATATCCGGTCACACACCGAGAACCGCTTTGTGAGTCTTTATTTATTTTGAAACTACAAAACAGTTGAAAATCGGTTTTAACTGAACAATTTCTCTCGGTCTCATTCTTATCAACGTGGATGTGTTTGAAGAATTTACAAGAGTGTGTTGTGATTCTGTTACGCTGATCATGACGTTCATACTTCCGTAAGCAAATTGTCGCACTCTCTATTCAATACTGCCTTTAAGTTATTTTCACGCGACACGATGAATGGCAAGACGCGGCTCGAAGATAGAATTTAGAAAACCTTTGGAGAGGGATGTTGACAGTTTTCTATAAAACAAAATTATTACTTTCAAATACTTTTTACTGATTTTGATACGTGAATTGACAAAATCTGGGCCTATGGCAATGGATTCAAGAGCTTGGTACATAAACACCCATAAAGTATAAAAAATATTACTTGTTATTTGTAAAAAATGCATGTTTTGCAGGGGGTAGTTTTTTCATATAAGAGCAACAATAAGTTGAAAAAGCTTATGAGTACACAAATTTATGATGTGTGATGATGACAGTGAACACTTGTTACTAGGGCATGTGACAAAATAATAAATTTTAGGCCTAACTGATTTTTGTAGACTACACTGTACTGTAATTTTCTCTTAGAATGAGTTGACAGAAATAACCTGACAAGAACAAAAAATTAAATACTAGACAAGACTTATTAAAAAAAATGATATATTTTGAGCACATATGTATGAACGTAATGTACATATGTAGTCAGTACATAAAGCGAAAGGAGTAATAGGGGAGGTTGGAGCAAAGTGAACTATTTAAGAAATCAAGTGCCATAAAATGTTAATAGTGATGTGATGCTTTATGTTTATAGTGGTAACTCTTAATGTAGGTCCTTAGGTACCTATGACTATTATTATTATTTTTTTTCCTTCATCAGGAATTTTGACAAATCAGTTTTTGCTTAGGTCTACCAAAGTTCACTTTGCCCCGGTGTGGTGGGGTAAAGTAGACCACCTTAATAATTTTTACTTCAATAGTAGAAAAAAATTTATTTATTTAGTAAAACATGAGTACTATTTAATTTTTCAAAAAGTAAAAAGAGAACATTGGATAATACATTTTCTTAAATATAATTAAAAATAAAAAGTAAAAAAGTTTAATAATAATATATTAAAGTAAAAAGTCACTACCGTAAGTTAAAAGTTTTCAATTATTGTCCATAAAATAAAATATAAAAAAATATTTGTAGATGTTATATTACATCTTTGCATATTTCACAGATGAAGTCATCTGCATCATCTGGTTCTATACCAGCACATGCCTCATGTGCCCATTGAAGGCAACTAGCACAGCGTACCCATCCTTCTTCGGCTGCAGAATTTGAATATAATTCGTTACAATAAAAACATTCACAGTCATTTTCTTCCTGGCTTGTTTCCTTTAGGCCTGAATAAACTGGTTCAATTATTGCATCCTTCTTTTTCCTCAAAGTATTAGTCTTTTTTTTTAGGAACTTCATCCATTGCAAGTCTTTTTCTGGCTCTTTCTCGTTTTCGTGCTTCTTTGTCTTCTTTTTCCTTCAATTCGGATTCTAGCTCTTTTGTGTAGGGACTTGCTGTTAATATAGCTGTTTTACCCTTCTTTCTGTTTTCTCTCTTCACTCGTTTGTCAGATCTTGGCAGTGGACGTATATCTTGTGGATTCACACAGAAGGACTGGCAGGACAACATGCTAGCTTCAGCATTGTGATTTGAGGTAGGTGTAGGAGGAAGAAAAAACTTGGAAGAGGAAGGAATATGACCAAAAGTACAAGCAGAGGATGTTGATGTAGAAGTCAGAGCAGATGAAGATGTGGAAGAGATATGCACTGGAGCTGATGATGAAACGTGAGCCAGACTGGACGATGATGGATCAGAAATTGAGGATGACAAGGGCATGGCTGAGGTGACAGATGTGGATAGAGTGGAAGTTAGATTAGTGCTACAATTAGACTGGCTGTTAACTTGTTCTTTGTCTTGTTTTTGACTGTTTTCAAAATCTTGTTCTGTAGCAAGCGATGGTGCAAAGTCTAGGTTGGTAAAAATGTCTGGGTTGTAAGGCACGATACCACATTTCTTAAAAGCATTTATAGCATTTAGTGGTGTGGCTGCTTTTAAGTAAGCTTCTCCAAAAATAGCTGAAAGCTGAAACACTGTGACCACTCTTCCAGGGTGCTTGTAAAGCCAACGTTCTAGCCCTGTATCATAGTACCGCTCTAATGGCCCCATAAATTCAATATCTATAGGCTGCATCTTATGCGTACAATGAGGAGGTAAGCATAAGATGTGTACATGATTCTTTCGTGCCATGTCAATATTTTTGGTATGGCTTGCGTGACCATCAATAATTAAAAGCAATGGGTCTTCCACACTCGGTTTTGAATGTTTCAAAAAATGTTCAAACCATTTTGTAAAAGTTTCGATATTCATCAAACCACTTTCATTACACGCAAAAACAGTACCAGGGGGTGCACCATCTTGAAGTTCAACCTTCATCCTTTTCCTAGCAAAAATAACCATGGGTGGTACGTAAATACCGGAGGAAGACATACAGATAACTGCAGTGGTTGTACCGCTACAATCAGCAGAAGTCAGCCGCCCAACCTGCTTTCTTCCCTTTTTAGCTAAAATTTTTCTGTTACTTTTAGGGATAGTCCCTAAACCTGTTTCGTCACAGTTAAAAATACGACTAGCCTTTATTTCTGTACTATCCATTATACTTTTGAAGAGATCAAAAAATTGTTTTACATTTTGAGAATTAAAAGCCTGGGCCCTTGCCGCAGACGTTGACTCAGGTTTTCTCAAAAAAATGTCACGATGGCGTTTTCTGAAGCCATATGCCCAGTCCTCTCCAGCAAGCTTCTTATTTTTATCAAATGGATGACTGATGGCGGCATTTCTTTCAGCTAGCTGAAATGCCAAGGATCGCAGTTCGAACAGAGTTACTCCAAAAAGTCGAGCCTCCATATCTAAAACAGGAGAATATCTACCCAGTCCTTTTTCATTAACAGATAAACGTTTATACTTATCTTTACAACGACGAATCAGAGTTGCTTTAGGAACATTGAATGTCTTACTAGCCTTGAGATAACCCATCTGACCATTCTTCACTGCCTTTATCGCTTCTTCCATTGAAGTCGACGACCATGATTGTTGTGTGGAAGTTCTTTCATAATTACGAACCATATTTGACCTCTGAAACAAAAAAGAAATACAAAGGTATAAGAAAAATAATAAAAGTAACATAGAAATAAGTGGGGCAAAGTAAACCACCTATATAATTTGTCCGGGGTAAAGTGAACTACCTGTGGCTCACTTTGCCCCAATTAGGTACAAAGAACAGAAAGTGAGGTTATCCATGTGCATCTATTTTAACAAAAGATTTGAGCACAACATCAATTCTACATTAAATGATATATTTATACATACTGTTGTGAGTAGTACCATAAGTTATAAGAGTGGGGATACGCCATGGCATATGTATAGCGGGGCATGTGAGTGAGTCACAGGGCGATCGCCATAAGAGCCACACGCTCACGATGTATTCACTGTTGTAGCTGTATAATAAATCTTTTTATTATATTTAATAACCGTGTAACTGTACATTTATTCACACATATAACATGGTGCTGCGGCTTTGAAGAACTAAAGTGCGTAAAATATATAGTGAACTTATTCAGTTTGAATACAGTGTGTGAGTTGCGTAGTGTAATTGTGAAAATGTCTACTACTGCTGCAGGTACAGGAACGACAACGACGTTTACAACCACGTCTACGTCTTTAACGGGCTTGAAACCACCAAGTTGTTTACAAAAGTTAACTACTGAAGGATGGACAAAGTGGAAACAGCTTTTTGAAATATATCGTATTGCATCAGGTACTAATAAAATGGCCGATGATGTACAAGTGGCCGTATTTTTGCATTGCATAGGTGAAGAATGTGTAGACGTGTATAATACGTTGGGATTAACCGACGATGAAAAAAACAGTTACGATACAGTACTGCAGAAATTTGAAGAGCACTTTGTGCCTATCAAAAATGAGAGTGTTAGTTCGCACATGTTTTTCACGAGAAATCAGGAGCCTGGTGAGTCGTTTGATGCATATTTGACTGAATTGAAGAAATTAAGTGCGGATTGTAATTTTAGTACTTTGAGAGAGCGTTTGATAAGAGATCGCATTGTTGCCGGCATTTTAGACAAACGAGTCAAAGATAGGTTATTACGTGAAAGTGAGTTAACGTTAGTAAAAACTGTTAAAATTTGTAAAAGTGCTGAATTATCGGAACATCATGTTAAAAAACTCGAGCCTACAAAGGAAGTTGCTAGCATAAAAAAACAGCTGAGTAGCAGCAATTCCAAGACTCATGACGGTGACGCAGGCAACAACATGAGCAGAGTTCAACAGACAAAGATGACATCATCATCATCATCATCATCATCTTCTACGACACGAGAGCCGGGTGTTTCAAGACAACAGGTGACCGCATGCCAACGGTGCGGATACAATCATCGTTTTAAGAATTGTCCAGCGTTTATGAAGGACTGTATAAACTGTGGTATGACAGGACATTTTGCAAAAATGTGTAAAAATAAGCGTTCAATAAAAGTTGTAAATGTGGCGTCTGAGGCTGAATGTGAGTATTCTGATGAATATTTTGTGACTGGATTAGTGTGGATGCTATCAGTGCACGAGACGAATGGATACAACATGTAAATATTTTAATTATCTTGTTGTTGCATCCTCTTCGTTCAATTTATTAATTTAAAGTGTATTACACCCACTGAAGAAGAGAAACAACATGTCGAAACGTTTGGGAAGTGATATATTATTAAATATTTTAGATTCTAAGAAAACAGTTGCTTTTAAAATTGACACTGGAGCTCAATATAATATAATACGTATTGACTTATGTAGAAAATTGAATATAACTGAATGCCTGAAATCTAATGTAATTTTGAAAAATTATAGTCAAGAAAAAAAAACTATTGGTAAAGTAAGCTTAAATTGCAAAGTAGGCAATATTGAACAATGAGTAGAGTTTGAAATTTTTGATGGTAAAAGTGTACCTATTTTAGGTTTAAAGAGTTCCATTGATTTTAATTTGATACAAAGAGTCCAGCCCGGAGACGAAGCTATATATGTTGACATTTTAAATGCTTTTTCAGTAAACACAGCTAAATATAGTATAAAGAAATACGCAGATGTTTTTAATGGTTATGGTAGAATAAAAGATTTTCAATATAAAATAGAATTAAAAGAAGTAAGTGTAGGTAAAGTAGAACCGTGTAGACATGTTCCTTTTAAATTGATTAATAAATTGAAATGTGAAATCAATAGAATGGAAGCTGTTGGTATTATATTGAAAATTAAAAAACCAACTGATTTTGTAAATTCATTAGTAGTTGTTGGTAAAACAGATGGGTCAATAAGAATTTGTTTGGACCCACAATATTTAAATTCTTGCATAAAAAGAGAACATATTCAGCTTCCTACAATTGATGAGATGCAGCAAAGGTAAAAAACGCAAAATATTTTACAAAGTTGGATGCAAATAAAGCATTCTGGCAAGTTGAATTGTCAGAAGATAGTAAAGAGTTAACTACTTTTAATACTCCATTTGGGAGATATTATTTTAACAGAATGCCTTACGGTATAAGCTCTAGTCCTGAAGTATTTTATAGAGTTTTTAATCAAATTTTTGAAGATATTGAAAATGTAGGCATATATGCCGATGATATGTTAATTTGGGCTGAGACTAAAGACCAATTATTAAAAATTATGGATAAAGTTTTTAAAAGAGCCAGAGAATATGGTATTAAATTTAATGCAGATAAAAGTGCTTTTATTGTAACGAAAGTTAAATATTTAGGTCATATACTTTCCGCAGATGGAATTGAAATTGATACAGAAAAAGTTGAGGCAATTGAAAAAATGCAAATACCAAAAAATAAAAGAAAATTACTAACATTCTTAGGAACAATAAATTATGTATCAAAGTTTATACCAAATGCTGCACAATTAACTAGTAGTTTAAGACAACTAACAAAGAAAGATATACCATTTGAAGAGCCCACGCAAAGAAGAGTTTCGAACAATACAAATACTGTAAATAATAATGTGAATAATGCAAATAATATTTGTAATAATAATCATATTGTTAATGTGACTGCGAATGATGCTCCGGTAGTTACGACTAGATCAGGTCGTACGATAAAGAAACCAGAGTACCTAAAAGGTTATGTATGTTTAATAAATGTTATGTAATAATATTGTAATTTAATTTTGAAAAACTAGAAAAGGGGAGATGTTGTGAGTAGTACCATAAGTTATAAGAGTGGGGATACGCCATGACATATGTATAGCGGGGCATGTGAGTGAGTCACAGGGCGATCGCCATAAGAGCAACACGCTCACGATGTATTCACTATTGTAGCTGTATAATAAATCTTTTTATTATATTTAATAACTGTGTAACTGTACATTTATTCACACATATAACACATACAATTAAACATATTTAAAAATGTATTTTAATCAATTAATGCAAGTTAAAAGATGGAACTTACCTTACATCAGTTGGTTGAAAAATCAATCTTTTCTAAATAACTGTTGGCGTCATTCGTAAAGATGGCGCAAACTCTTACTAACATAACAGCAGAGTATAAAACACGTTTCGACAAGATTTCCGATAGATCGCAACACTTGTCTCGGAATTAAACATGGTAGTTTGCTTTGCTCCCGTAGTTCACTTTGCCCCAACCTCCCCTAATCAGTAGAAGAAACCTGACAGCCGTTCCTGAGCAGTGAAATGGGTGAAATGCGCGGGGCCAACGCAAGAATTGCTCCCGTCTAAAAGTACAACATATGGTGATGGAAGCAGAGAACGCGGTAACAGTTTTCTGACTCACTCACACACTATCTCTATCTGTCACATAGTGTCGCTTCAGAACGACACACTTGCATGCTTGTAATGTTCTCGCAGCCTTGTTGCAGCCAACCTATATATTATGAAACGCTAAAAAAGTCTGAAAATTTTTTTAGCCTCGCAACGAGATGTTTGTCCACTGCGCATCTCTAAGCCAATGTTCGAAATCTTTAGTCACGTCTATATCTGCAAAAAGAAAATCTGTAAATCTAAAGAGCTGATTAAGGGTTTGTCTATAAATGTGTTAAAGATTGTAATATTCCATTGATATTTCATATCTTCTCTTCGCTACTCTCTTTCCTTGATGATTTATAGTGGTATTACTCCAGTTTTTGTTAAATTACTATTTTTTTTTTATGATAGAGTTGTAACCAGTCATGAATCTTTTAGGAACATTTGGCTATCATCCTATGTGGGGAGATAGATATTTTTGTTCACTTATGTCTTATTTATTACCACATATCTTTGTAAGTGAGTAAATTCACGCTGATTTCATTCACATTATTTGGCAATGCTTTAACTACATAGACTGTGAAGATAAAACAAGCAATATGGCTACTCTGTGAAGTGAAAAAAGAAGAAGTCAACTCGACTTGTAGTTAAAATTCAAATACAGGTAAAAGTTAATGATACAGAAACTCCAGAGTTCACAGAGAAGCACTCAAATTTGTTATGCTAGTAATGACAAGAAGAGACAGATTTTTTGGTTAGGCAAAATAATGTTTTGGTTAAAAAGGTAGAACATTTGGTTCGGTGAAAAGGTGGCAAGTGGCCATGAAAGGAAGCTTACTAAAATTGGATACCAAGAGATTATAACCATGTAATGTATGTAATTAATATAAGCATGTACCTACTGGTATATGGAGAGATTACAACCATGGTTCCTTGCGAAATGGAGGATGAAGATGATGATGATGACACTCATAAAAATTATTGCAACACTATCACTGGCATATGGTTTGATGTTCTTTGATTATGTATTTAGAGTAAGCCTACTTTAATATATGCATATATATTTGTGATTTAATATGTTCTAAATATGACATACATATGCAGAGTGTTCCCAAAATATAGTGCCAAATGTCAGGAAATGATTCTAATCTAGTCATTAAACTGAAGGAAAAATGATATATATAAAACGGGATCTGTCACATGATAGCTACAGCTTTTAGTTTTCTTTTGAACAGAAAATGTCTTCACAATTTATTTTAAAAAATTACCTGATTTTATTTTAAAATATATATATCTCTCTCTCCCCCCTCCCCCTACACACACACGTGTGCACGCGCGCATAAAGAATTTTGACAAAACCAAAACATCGAAGCATGATAATGTTTTGTAAACAAAAGATTTCTAGACTGTGGGGAATCGAAAGTGTGGAAGCGTTACATTTTTGATGACGCATTTTGTGGATTGACCCCCAGCCTAAAAACATTATCATGTTAAAATGTCCAATAAACATACCAGTACGTTGAAAAATTCTTCATTTTCTATCTGTACGTCTGTATATATTTTTATTTTATTTTATTTTTTTAATTAATTACTGCTGAAGGAATGAGAGTTGGAGTTGAAAGTGTACTGCTCCTAGTTCTTAATAAATACGAAACAAACCAAAAGGTTATCTTAAAAATTTTTGAACTGGCTGCTGATTGAAATTTTTATTACTAAATTTCACAAGTCAGTACTTATAACAAAAAAAATATCTTATTACATAAAAAATTAACCTTTTCATTTGTAACCCAACAATACCTCAGTTACAGAATTTGGATAAAAAGTAACATTTTAACATTTCTTTCTTAACAAAACATATAGTTTATTTTGCTCATAAGAACCGTGTATTTTCATTGTCATTATTTTATTCATTGTCATTATAATTAGTTGCAGGAGCAGTTGTTTAAAGGTGATTTAGGTTTTTGAATAAATTGTATTTAGCCCACATGGCAATCCAAACAGTGCTCATTCATATTTGTAGTAGAACATAAACATGTATAGGCCTACCATAGTCAATATTTTAGAAAAGAGAAGTAAATATAAATAATTAAATATTCATTTAGATTGATTTCATTTAACATTTGATAACTGGTAAAAATAATCCAGTTTCTTTAAATTTTTTAACAATGCAGAAAAATGTTTGGTACATATTCTTAAGAAAAATAGGCCAAATGTTTGATGGGAAAGATGTGTAACAACTCTGTTATTTTTTTGTCTAAATACCATAAACAAGGAATCATTGGATTAAGAATAAAAGGATTAATTTTTATGGAATTAGACAAGTAATTCATTTTATTACTGGATAAGTAAAGGGTGGGGCAATGAGAACACAAAATTTAAGACTGTTACAACAGAAACTCGTTTAATATTTTTAAGTCAAATATGGTATAAATTCAAAGGTAATAAGATCCCATTTTACTTGGCCATGTTTATCGTTTGAAAATAACATCCCTTAAGTGACACCCATTGACACGCTTACATTCTTCAAGTCGACTGAATACGCTATCCATGTCTCTTCAGCACGGCTTGTGGAATCTCCTTAATTTCCTCAATGATCTGCTGCCTGAGCTGATTTAAATCACATGGTCGTGACTGGGAACCTTAAACTTTACATAGCCCTACAAAAAGAAATCACGTGCAGACAGGACTGAGATCATGCTGGCCAGGGAATTGCACCAAATCTTGAGATCAACTGCATAGCAACCACCAGCCATTGTGTTCTGTGCGGTGTGTGTAGTAGCTCCATCCCGAGTAGTATCAATCCTTAGATTATTTAAAAAAGGAACAAATAATTGTTCAGTATTTGCACATATCTGTCTGAGTTCACAATGACTGAATTTCCATTATCCTCTTCAAAGAAATACAGCCCAAAAACACGAACAGAGGAAACTCCACACCAAACAGTGACTCGCTGGTTATGAAGTGGTATAGCATGAAGTTTTTGAGGGTTACTGTCACTCCAGTAGCACATGTTTTGTTTTTTATTGACATGCCTGGAAAGGTGAAAATGTGCTTCGTCTGAAATAATCAAGTGTTCATGAATGTTTTGTTTGTGATTTGTGAATTTCAATATTTCATTACAAAAATCAACTCTTTCAGTGTAATCACGTTCAAATACATTGGGTCACTTGAATTTTGTGTGGATAGAAATGGAGACCTTGGTACAAAATCTTGAGCAGAAGACCTACTGGAAAGCTGCAGTGCCATAGTATGCTTCCTAGCAGACCTTTTTGAACCACACATGACAGTAGCTCTTACCCTTACCACATTTTCTGGTGTGCACTCTGTTTTTGCACTTGTTTTCTTGTCAAGGCAGTGGTTCTAAATGTTCTTACCCAATTCGATATTGTTGAGCGATCTGGAACTCTTCCATGTCTCCCAACATTGAAATGATTTCTGAACAGTCATTGTGTTGTTATATAGGAACCATTGCTTTAAAAAAAGTTTCTACAGCAAATGAACAATATTCAACTCGGCATTGAACCATGTTTATTGAAATGGCATAGTTTGAGGTTATATAACCAATCTGTCTATTTATTGTTGTCATAGTAACCAAACACGAGTTAACACAAATTGTTGTGTTCTCATTGCCCCACCCTGCACTAATTTTTGTGAAATTTGGAATTAAAAATTTCAAACAGCTGCCACTTTGAAAATTTTTAAGATAAAATTTTGGTTTGTCTTGTACTTTAAGAAACAGTACACCTACTATTTATACAAAATTTCAACTTTATACAAATATGGAACAAATGTAGGCCTACTATATACCAAATTACATAACAGACATAATTTTGAACAAATCTCATACTTTAAATAAAATAAATTATTTTAATAATAAATATTTTAAAATAATTTTTCCTGTGCCTTTATATTTTGGTTTTATTTAATAAGGAAAAAGAGATCTTACAGTAATAGCCATGAATTAAATACATGACCAAATGTTTAGTAAGGTTAGGTTAAATAAGGCAATTAAGAAAATGTGAATTTGATTATGGGATGAAATTGATTACCATCTTCAGGTTAATTATAAAACAAATTTTTATAGATCTGAATCACAACCTGCCTACCACACATACTCGGTTATGATTTGAACCCCCCATAGGGACCCATTTTTTGGTAATTGAAAATGACAATGAATTCTGTAGACATTATAAAAGAAATAATTTAACTCATGTCTAGTCAATTAACTAAGCTTGCCATGAAATAAAGTGCTATTGTCATGTCTTGATTCTGCTTTCTCATTATCACTATTATATTAACTTGACAAGTATAATGTAATATTTTGCCTATCAATAAATGTCAGTGATAATTAAACTTAGTCAGACCTTTCAACATTTCACCATTTATAGTTTATATGTAAACCTCTATAAACATAAGGGTAGGCATATATAAATAAGGAAGCATGAAATTATTTACTCTTTATTTGTGAACAATCAGTATCACAACCATGACATTCAGTAATTTAATTACTTTTTTTTTGGTTTCACCAGTTGACAATATAAACAAAAATACCAGTACTTGAGACTAATGGCTGGGTTTATTCAAGAAATTATATTCTGTTAATTACATCAGGTGTCAGAATATAATTTGCAGACGCTCTATTTACAGTAATTGTTAACTTCACATTTTATTTTCTCTGCACACAATCACATATCACATCTATACTAAACAGTGGATGAAAGTTAAGGTTCGAAAAATAGTTTCACTATTTTACATTTATATTCAACTTAATAATCTAAATATAATTTAACACAGCCTTGCAGCTTTCAGCTATTACATAGAGATAATTAATTTGTTGATACTTTCACATTAACTCCACCACATTACTGCTATCTCTATTTTCTGTTCATCACTGTAGCTGTTGTCTAACCAACTCCTTACTTAACTTTTAATTGTGTGCAATATCATGATTAGATAATTTACTATTTAGGCTAGAGATTTGATCAATTACATTATGATACATAAGAGTGTACATTACGTTATCCAAAACTGATGTAGGCCTTCACTGACATTAACAAATTTTAATTTTAAATTTATAATTAACAAAGTAATGTGTACAAAAAGGCTAGGTGTAGTTACTGTTGTTAGGTATGCAAATTGCTGACTTAATACAGTATTTAAAAATAATAATAGTCTACAAAAGAGTCATAGATAAGTGTGTTAATACCAAGAAAGGTTAAGTAAGATTGATAGTTATTATGATAGGTTATTGATAGGTTAAGTATGATAGTTATTCAGATTTTTTGAACAATTTACAGAAATACAGTGAAAAGTAAGCAGTCAAATTACACAGTATCTTAAATATTACATAATAGTGCAAATGTGTAAGACAGTGTGGCGGAGTTAATAGGAAAACTACTAATTTGTTTTATATCTCTAGTCCACAACACTAAACTACATCTTTTTCCTATATTCTGCAAAATTGTTTGCTAAGGAACACTATTTCAACACATGTGTTGATCCCACTTAATGTTTGCTTATGTTTGACATACAGGAGAATCCCATGTATTGCATGTGGTATATTTTTGGAAACCACTGCATATATTTAATTTGCATTATGCAGAGTATAATAAAGAATTATTAAGACATATAATAAAAGGTGCAATATTGCTATTGAAAAGAGACTACTTTTATATTTACATTGAAATTATATAATTACACAACAAGTAAATCTAAATTTAAAACTAAAATTGTGTGTGTGTGTGTGTGTGTGTGTGTGTGTGTGTGTGTGTGTGTGTGTGTGTGTGTGTGTGTGTGTGTGTGTGTGTGTGTGTGTGTGTGTGTGTGTGTGGTAATGTACAAATTAATAAAGGAACAAAAATATGTAATTAATAACAGTAATAAATAAAAAAGTGACTTAGGTAGAGCAAAAATTATGAAGCAACCATATTTTTCCTTTCCTATTAGTGGTATTACTAAATTTATGTTAATATTTTCAAATATTATTCATAGCTATTTCATTGTCAAAGACAATGACTTCCAAATAGGATCTCCACAACTTAGGAATTGAAATGGAATGTGCACGACCTCTGCATTATTTATAGATACTAATCTTAAAATATGAATTTTGTTTAACTTTGGTGCGGTAGGTATCGGTACATGGTTACACAGTCAGTTATAACAATGGATCAGCATTTACTTATGTGCATAGTTAGTTGGTCTATTGTAAGAAAAGAAAGATCTTACAATTATCTTTGTCCATATTCTGTACGATTTATCTTAATAAATGTATTATCTTAATTCTAATTGTATCCTCAAAACAACCTATATCAGAATGTACTTATTATTCAAGTGAACACACTTCTATATTTCCAAACTGTACATTATAAAACTTTTAACAGAAAATATAATCAAATATCAGTTTGGTGATACACACTGAATTTGGTTCACTTATGGTTTCTTAATTGAAATTTTGTGCATTATTATTAGAACCATAAAGTAAATAAAACAAGAGAAATTATTTTTTCCCTGTTAACTGTGTATTTTACCTCTCTGATACACAATAATAATATGTCTACTTTAATTTTTAATTGAATTCTCCAATATTAAGAGCACTAAAAACAATCTTCTTAAAGTATTAATCAATTTTTGTGACAAACTTTTAGCTTTTTTTTGTCAGTCAGTTTATCAATGGGAAATTTGAAAACAACACTAATATAAAATTAATGAATACAAGTTTACTCACTAGTATTACTGAATTAATTAATAATGTATTACTAGTATTAGTATTAATAATTTAGTAATACAATATCAGAACACGTAAAAGTTATGCTCTTAAAAACTGGCATTGAAATAGAAACAGTTCTGTATTCATCAACATTTTATCACATCATTAGTTTTCATATAACAGAAAGAATGTGTTAGTTGAAAAAGAAGTCACTAGAACAAAAGAACTTTAAATTTTCTATGTTCTATTGGGTTATGAATCCTACAGCATGATTAGAGAATTTTAAAGTTATAATTATATCTCACCAGTTATGGTAATGTTTCAAGTTGCTCAGAATGTGTTTTACGTCTGTATTAAATATCTGTTAAATTACTTATAGTCGTTAAAATGTGTTTCGATAATTGATTCATTAAGGGAAGGCACTATGCTCTAAATAGATGAAAGTAGAGAACTATTTAGCAAAATCTGAATCAGCTATTCCCAAGCAGCACAATGCAGAAGTTTAAAGTGTTAAAGAGGAAATATAATAAGTGAAAGTGTTAAGAATGTTGTTAAATGATATGAAACTGAAACCATAACAATCAAAACTTCTGCAAGTGAAAATGATGCCAACTGTAGTTTGGAGCTTTGCGAATGGTTCCTCGCATGACAAGAAGTTGATCATGTTTTTGGAGAATCGTTTTGTGGACAGATAAGACTTCTTTTCAATTAAATGACTGAGGTAATTGGTATAACTGCATTTATTGGGCAAATTAAAGACTCATGTGAAATTCTCATGGAAGAATTAAACACTACTGGATGACTGGAATGGCATTTGGAGTGTGGGTGAGGGTCATTGCATATATCTTTTAAGGGAAGGTATCTGCTGATCATTATCTGTAGATCTTAGAAGAAGTGGTTATAGCAGAGTTCAAAATAACAAAAAATCTGATATTAGAGGCACTTTTCCTTATCTACGCCAAGCACAGTCAATGAATGAGACCCTAGTATACATATTTCAGGAAAGGATACAAACCAGAAAATATGCATAAATATGTTTTTATTTTTGGACAAAAACGATATCCCTTTATAAATATATAAATAACTTTGGAAAAAATTATACATTCCTTCAAAATTTCAGATTACTAAAAAAAAGGAAAACCACTTTTTTACATGACGAACAAACTAAATTAAATTTTTCTATTTCCTCAACTTTTGGAAGGAGTACTGTGATATATTTTTATTCACATTCTCAAAATATTATTAACACCTCCTTAACCATCTTTAACATATCAGGAGCTGGGAGGAGAAAGGGCGAATAAACAAAATCAATTTTTTTTTTACAGAATCCTATTTTCTGACATGTTAAGAACATGGTAATACCACTATCACATATATATTCGCCCTTAGTATTTTGTAAATAGCATTGAAATGTATGGGCTGCATAAAACCAGCTGAGAGCTTAGTGCTGTAATACTGGAGGAGTAAGAGCGAATATACTGCACAGTGCCACACGTCGGCATGATTTTTGCTTAGGTTCGCCCTTTCTCCACCGCGCTTAGTCATAGTTATACTTGACCTGACATGTCTATGAAAAGTTGGTCAGTGTGATTGTTATTTTGATGTGATTAGTTTGTTCTTTCTTATACTGCATACCGTTTGTTCTTACTTATACCTTATTTCTTTGTTATTCTAATAGTGTCTTATTATAATAGTGCCATTACAACAGTGAGTATGAGTGTGGTTTTTTTTATAAAATGGAAAAAAAAATATTTGGATCTTCAGCAAGTTATCAATACCTAAACTGAAGTGCAATATTCAATACTACATTTTTTAGACAGTAGTATGTAATGTGATAAGAATTTGATATTAATATCTAGTGTTAAGTATACCAGTCACCAACATTTCAAATTTTCATTCGATTAATTTAAATTTTAGAATAATCTTAAAAGTTTTTGTTTTTATATTATTATTTTTTAAAAGTGTAAACTAATTAGAATCTATGTTTTTTAATACTGAAATACATATTCGCCCTTTCTATCCTAAGAGTATTCACAAACTTTAAACGCGATTTTCCAACACCATGATTTTGATATTCGCCCTTTCTACTCCCAGCTCCTGATATGTACATTAAATTAATATAATATAACAAATGTAATACATGTTCATATTAGCAGTAATTGAACCAATTTTTCTCAAACTTGTTATGACAAGTTTATTTTGTGCTCAGAGTCCAATTTATTTTCCAATTTTAACTACACTCAAAGGAACCACTTATTTTTAGAACTACAAGTATTATATAATTATGTCTACAAAATTGTATAATGAGAGAGGGAGAGAGATATGGACAGACACACAGAGGTTAATTCTATTCTTCTTTAGTTTGTTTATAAACAGTGAGTTGTCACATCATTCAGCATTAAATGGATGGATTTTTCATCAAGCAGTAAATGGATTCTTCTTCTTAAATTCAGCAACCCAAATTTTTATGGCTGCTACTGAGTGGAGTCACTACAAACACAATCTAGTTTGACTTTTGATCTATAAGTTCTTTTTCCCTTTTAAATAAATAATTTGTGGTCAATGGGTACTTTAAAAATATTTTTTTTTAATGAGAGGTTTTTTTTAATAAACATTTTAAGTATAATTTTAGAAGTTGAGATACATTTGGAACTTTTATTTAGAATAATTTACATTACAGATTCCCTGTAAATGTGTACTTGGGTTATAACAACTTTTAATTTCAAATTAATTTCAAATCTGCCTAAGCAATCAGCTATATGTAGGCTATTGGATACGTAATAGTTAATAGACTATAACAGTCTGTGGCTTGATACCAAGAAGCATTATATTATGTGTAAAGAGCCTTTACACATAAGTATGTATACGAGTGTGTGTGTGTGTGTGTGTGTGTGTGCACGCACGCATGCGCGCCGGTGCGTGAATGTTGACAAAAAGTTGACAAAGTTTACAACAAATTAATAAATACTTCATAGAATTATATTATAAAAATAAACACCCACAGATTATAGAATAATTTATTACTATCTAATCTGTATAATCCTAGTAAACAATCTCTAGGGACTGATCTTAAAGATGTGAAAACTTAACATTCCGTGTGCTGGGGAGGAATAGAATTTTTTACTTATAATTTATTTCGTAGGTTTTCACAAAATATTTTTAATTTCATAACAAAACAGACTCAATGATAAATTTAAGTTATATGTAATTACCTGATAATATATTGTGCAATAAATTAAAAGTGCAGATGACTATAAAACATAAAGTTTCTTTTAACACTTAATACTTATATTAGATCCAGTTTTGTTTCACAGTTATATATATATATATATATATATATATATATATATATATATATATATATATATATATATTAGATGACCGAGCCTAAGCATAAACATAAATAAATTAATAATTTACAGTTTTGACAGAACAAAACACATTCAAATAATCAAAATAAATAAAGCTCATAATCTCTTTAGGCCTACATATTTATCTGCAGTGTGGTATAGAGAGCATATGACTGTACTGAGTTATCTTGCGTTTGTGATTTGAATGATTCACTATCACTTTTACTGAAATGGTGTTTCCCTATTAAAATCTGATAAATAGTCTGAACTGTAAATAGCACACCATTCACACTGCAGAATTAGGCATCACTATTATGCAACTAACATTTTTCATTTTACTTTGAAAAAAAGGTTTTTTATATATGTTGTGAGATACAATAGTAAATAAATAAAAGAAGACTAAGAAAATGTAAAAGTAATAATCATATAACTGTTGACACCACAGAGTAACAATATGACTGACATGATTGAAAAATGTATATAAACAAAACTTTGGGATCAAAAACTTGTTACATAGGCTACATATATATAATAAATTTAACAATTAAATATATATTGATAAATGTCGTTAATGTATAACAGTATAATGCATTGTTACAAGATTCAAACACGAAAATTACATGTTTTGTTTCATTTTCAGTTATTAGGACTGAATCTTACAATGTATCAATTCAGTTGTGGAGTGGATAACAAGTTTTACTTTAAAAGTAACCGAGTGTCATAGGATAAGAAGTAAGTAAAACTATATTAAGATCAAATTTATAAATAATTTAACTCTTTGTTATATATTAAACGATGAATTAATTAATCTTTTCTTATAAATATCCTTTAATTGTTTACATACACAAGTTTTGTTTCAGATGTTTAAGCACCAGTTTTGTCACTTATAGATTAATCAACATTAACAATTTTTAGATAACCAATTTCCACCATACCCAAAGCAGTAATATAAAAATATAAATATAACAATTAAATTTCTATAAATAATGGTTGGCACATGTACTGCTGTAAGAATATTGACAGACAGCTTATAAGTATGTTAAATAATAATAACAACATTTAATCGCACAATATTAGCTGCAATAAAAACATGGTCATATGAAACAGAGTAAATTTCGTTTTGTTAAATAACACCAAGTTACATGTCACAAAGTAATTTCCTATTACATGTTATATTCACAAAGATACTACCTTTTATTGTCATTTATTTATTGTATTTTAACATTTTTGTTTTGGTGACGATCATTTTCATGTGATTTTCATAAAGTATTTTCATACACTTTAAATAAAACCAATTAAAACACATTAGAAAATGTCGATACTCTTGAGGCTAAAATTCTGTAGTGCCAATACAGATACAGACAACATTTTACACTTACTATTATGTTTAAATGCCTTACCCCAGAAGGAAAATGATAAGTTTGTTGGCTTTGCTTCCAGTTTCTGAAATATAATTAGGACCAAATTAGTTCTCTAGTTTGTACTAAAGAATCTGTTAGAAAATTATCTAATGTATTATTAATGTTCTCTTGTAGATGGCTGTAATAACTTTCAATTTTCTCTTTATGTTGAATTGGTACTTATACTTGGTCTTCATGGAATTCCCTCAAAATACATTACTAAAAAGTATTAAAAGTAGTTGTACAATACCTACCCATGTTTCAGTTTACATTTAAGGATGAATCTACCTAAATATTACTTCACACATTGTTAAAAAACATATTCTACTACTCTTGTTGTTTATTAGTACTCTAATTTAATAAAACCATTAATCAAGAACTTACAACTTATTTCGTTTACATAGTGTAAGTTCCTCATTGATTCCTCTTCATTGTTGCAGGTTTTTAAAGTAAAATATGAGCAGTTTTATTAAATTAGTGTAATAATATCTAAATATATACATCTATTATAGAGATAATTCATGCATTTGAGGATATGGTGCTATCATGTACCTCTTACGCACTGTTGACACCATGCCCAGCATGTGTGGTTGCCAGCAAACAGAAAGTGGGAGACCAAAGACAAGAGACCAACAGGACAACCAAACATGGAAAATGTTTGAGTATCATGCCATCTATGTATCAATATAGATGTGTAAGATATTGTTAAGTAGTCTTGTACCTTGAAAGTAAAAAGAAGAAAAAGAAATATTGGGCACATTCCCACCAAACAGCTGCCTCCACTCCCTGGGTTTTTCATTTTGCAATTTGAGTAATAATATGTGGATGACATGTCTCAGATTGGTCTTCTCTCTTCTAAATTTAAATATTTTGCAACAAATTATCGGTTTTTAATGAAGAATTAGTATTTTTAAATGAAACAATATTTTAACAAGGGAACTTTGGGTTTTTTAATGACAGATGTGAACAGGATTAAATCTTATGATAATGTGATGTATTTATAATATACACACACTTATTGTTTACTAATGGTACCTATAATTTCAATTTTCTATTGTATTGTATTTATTGTTTATAGCCTAAAGATACCATACATACGATGTGTAATAAAATTTTTTATTACTCACATTCTTAAAAACGATCGATAGACCATAGACATCGATGGTCATAGACCATCGTCAGGTTATATACAGCACACTTGGGGTCATAATATCGTAAAACACCACTATTTACAAAAACGAATTCGTAGACATTCATGTTAGTGAAATGAATTTTAGTAGACAAAAATGAATGTCTACGAATTTGTTTTTGTAAATAGTGGTGTTTTATGATATTATGACCGCAAGTGTGCTGTATATAACCTGACGATGGTCTATGACCAAAATCGATCATTTTTAAGAATGTGAGTAATAAAAAATTGTATTATACATCGTATGTATGGTACCTTTAGGCTGTAAACAATAAATACAATACAATGGAAAATTGAGGATAAAATCTGTCTCATCTGTGGCTCCCAAAGCATGAACAACATGATATGAAACTCCTCCTTGGTTACTGAGTTGTTCTTGACTTTATGGTCTTCAACAATCAACTTTTTGCATCAACCACATGTACAAATATGAATTTTCTTTATTTGTCTAGTGGTTGCTGGGAAATAGTTGACAGTATGTAAGAGGTTATATGTACACCTAGACATTATCTGTCTCTATCCTCTACCAGTATCTGTCCAAGATAGTGCCCTTTTAAAGATATCATTCAATGGTCATTTCTATATTCTGTATTAAAAAGCTTTATGTCATTTTTACTTGGAGGTTTCCATTCAAACTTAGCTCAAGATCAATAATTCTCATTTTTTTAATAAAGTATTTAAATGCTCTTTCTTCTGCTCAGGCCACTATTGCTTATTATAAATGAATTTCTTTCCTCAATACTTCATTTAAAATTGTTTACATTCTAGAACTATAATGTAATAACACATTTTGTTAGTTTTAGTTTGATGAAGCCATCTTAGTGGTTCATCATATTATTGATTTTTAGGACAAGGATTTTCTGCAAAACTTTATTAGCAATATAAAATTATTCTTCACACATTTTTGTTACCTGTATAATATGCACATAATTACAACAGTTGTTATATAATTATATAAGACATAAGACGATAATTATGTAATTACTCAGACGAGAATACATATCATAATTTGCATGCAATGAGTATGTTAGTTACATACCTTTCACTAAGAATTTGTTTTCAAAATTAAAAAATTGTAATTGTGTACCCATCTGAAAGGAAACAGATAAATAAATGTACTGAATATATGGAAGATGCAAGGCAAAACAAAGTGAAAGATGGACTGAGAGAAGGCACAAATTATGGCAGAAATGTAATTCAAATACTAATATATACTTCATCTCATACTGGTAGATCATTTCTGTACATTTATTACAGAAGTCACAATATAAGGAAAAACATAATACAAAATAACACTTCACAAGAAGACATTGTTATTATTATCAGATATACAAGAACTTGGAATTTGATTCCATATAATTTATAATAAATTACACACATGCAATACAATTTTATATTTTTTAACTTGATATTTTCACACTGTAAGGGCTCACTATCAGATATAAGTTACAAATTTCTCTCTGCAAGGCAAAACTACAATAAGTAGCCCACTCTCCAGTAAGTGGCACAAAACTACAAGAAGTAATTGGTATAGTAAGTTAGCTACTTCACAAATTGAAGTCATATATTATCTAGCAGAAAATAGTGTCAGCAGCTAAACAAATTAGCTGTACTCTGAATGAAACTAGAATAGGACTGGAATAATGATTTTACAGGAGAACAGCAATGCCACACCATTCTGTGGCTCTATAATATAAATAGTGCCATAATGCACTGGATCTCATATCAGTAGCCAACAATTGGTAACATTCTTATTAAGGAAACGTTTCTGCTGTAAAAATTTGTTTAATACAAGAATGTTATGAACGAGGAAAGTTTGGTCGAAGTTTGATCCAGAAAAGGAGCTGTCTGGCAGCATTTTATCATTATTAATCAGTTACCGAGTTATGCTGGACAGTAATTATTCAGTATTATGTATATGTTTTCATTTCTTTTTCTTAATGTTTAATTAGTATAAAAACACAAATAAATAATGAGGGAGGCCTACAAAAGGATTTATAAACATGTCTGAATACACATTGCACTGTAATTTCAGTACACTTTTGAGAAGTACTACTTATGTTTAGAACTGAAAGTTTTAAATACTGAAACAATTACTGAAGTCCATCTGAGGAAAGTTCATCAAATCCAGCTGAAATTTCATATAGTCTTTAGTTTGTGACTGTACTTTTCTGTAATTCAAAATTAACTTTCTTCACTTTACCAAAATTTTTGAAATTGTTATTATTTTATATTCCTTAGTAAAACATGTCTTACGAATATTTCTTATAAATCACATCAACATGGCTATGAAAATAATATTTGAAGCCTGTAATAAACATAAATTGTATTATTAAAATCAGATATTTACTAATTACTGATAATAGTAAATCCTTTTGTAAATGGGTCATGAGTATTTTAATAAATTTGTGCAATATTTTATAGTTCAGAAGTAATGAAAACCATTATAGCAATTCAAAATGCTATGTCAACTGTATTGTTATGAACACAAACAGAATATAAACAGTATATTATATATTATATGTTATATATATATATTATATATTATATATATTATATATTATATATATTATATATTATATGTTATGTTATACCATATAATGAATACGAGTATATTCACTTCTGAATTTTTTCTCATATTTATAGTTTTTTTTTATGGTACAAATAAGTTATCATTATTGAAAAACTGCACAACTCTAGTGACTACAGAGACATCAGAAATTAATGCTGCACAGATTTGAGCATTACAACATTAACTATTTAACACATTGAAATGTTTCAAGTACTAAAATACTTAGAAAGTACCTATGTTTTTCTGTACCTTAATAAATTAAAAGATTTGCTTTACTTGTGTGTTGAAGTGATATTTAACATGTGGTACATTCTGGCAAGTTGATGTAAAGTCATCTTGTGTACTTCCACTCAAATATTACAAGTTAAACATATTACAGCGTTAGTAACGATTCTTCCCGGATCAACCTACATCTTTTTACTACTCATTTTGTTGTAATCGTCCCCTACAAATGTCCATATAATAATATCAGGGTCTCTATGATATTTTTTTGTCAACCCATAGATATTTTTTCTATGGGTTGGCACTCCAGCCTACCTATCAATGATACATAAGTCTAAGACTTAACACAGAAAGAAAAAGTACATTCTTACATGTTTTAAGCACTTCAAACATTTCAGTGTTTTGAAATATAATGTTTAATACATTTCCAAAGCTGGCAAATATTTCCCATTATCTCTGTATAATATAATATGTGTACTAATTCTGTACACACACATTACTTTTCTGTTTAAAAAAAATGGATTTAGTAGAAATAATGTTTTATATGCACTGTACAAGAAAGCACCGATATTTTAAAGACCTATACATTGATGTATTGCGTTCTTAAAAAAAGTCCTAGTCCTAAAATGTATCTCATATCTCTTATAATGTATCTCATTGTCCTAGAAAATTTTATTTACAGCCTGTTACAAAATTCTTATTACTTGCATAGTTAATGGAACAAAAATATAATACAACAAAATGACAGTTTACAATGTCACAGATCAATGTTTACAAAGAAGTGAGATTCAGGCTTATCTTCTTTGGATGCTACAAATCCATGTCTTCCATTTTGAATGCCTTTTTGGAAGTTTTGTTATTTTTAATTGTAATCTGCACATCGTCCTCATCGACAGCTTCTCCATTGTATTCATCCAGCTATAATTAAAATGAACACATTAAAATTTTAAGAATTTAAAAATTTTAAGAACACATTAATGATTTAAGAATTTGTAGGATTTTCTACTATTTTTAAATTCATGTATTCATACATTCATAATACCAATCTTGGACTTATTTAATTGTACAAAGAAATTATTCAGGTACAATGATCCAACAATTCATATGAAGAGGAAGACACTATCAATGGTTGGATTGAAAGGAATTTTTCCAAAGATCATTACGCAATTAGGTTCAAAGAAAAAACAGAAGTGACAACAGATTGCTACTGAAGGAGACTGTTGTGAATAGTACTATGTTGTAGACACAGAACTAATCTATATGGATTAACATTTGCCAGTATATTTTGTTTTTAATTACGGAATTACTATCGTAGACATTACTTTCAGTACATTCTTGTATAAAATATGTTCTTGTAATACAAGAACTTTCAGCTCTTGAATAAAAGAGCTCAGCTAAGATTACAAGAAGGCTGTGTTAAATTTGTTCATATAAGTCATTTGCAGTTTTGTTTATTGTGTAATGTTACATAAAATTAAGATCCTTCTTTTGCTTCTTAAAGTATTAATTTTGAATGTTTCTAATTAGTGTGACATATAATGACTGCGTGATATTAGTTTGCAATATACAACAGATATGATGCCTCCATATTCAATTCGCTTTAAGACCTTTATATTAGATAAGTCAATTGAAAATTACTAGTTAATACATTTAATGGCTTAGTTTTAAATTTTGTTAAGATATTACTAAATATTTTTATATATGCAAAAATATAGTAAATAATTTAACATGAATTACTGACAAATTCTCACCATTTGTTCACTGATTTATAGTATAGGTATTAAACCCACATTGACGATTTATGATATACTGTGTATTAGATTCGTGCACACACACACACACACACACACACACACACACACACACACACACACACACACACACACACACACACACACACACACACACACACACACACACACACACACACAACACTCATGCACGTGGAAGCATATTATCATCTTAACTAGCATGTGTCCTTCCTTCCTACAGTTCAGGTTTGCTGGTAGAATGCCTATTGCTACTTTGTCAAGTATAGGACACTTGTAAAATAAAGTATTCAATACATGAGAATCAGTTATTTTCTTTAGATGAGGTTACTGTGTGGACATGCAAATAATATAATCAAATCAACTGGGCATAAATCAACTTAATATAATCATTATTAAGCAACTGGGCATTAACAAGTTATGAATGATCATTAATAACTATAATAACATTTGTGTTTGAAAGCTTCCAAGTAGACAACAAAAAATAATGAGCACTTCAATTTGTCATAATTTATTAATCACTTACAGAATAATTGTTCCAAACAAATTAATTAATCTTGTTTATGACATTGCTTTTCATTCATTGAGAGCATGCGTAACACTTGACTATTTTATATTATCATCACATGATCAAAAAAATTAGAAGAAAATCTTTTGTTTATAACAACAGAAGGATAATTGTCAGACAATTGTTTTTCAACAAATAACATTGCATTCTCTTATTGTTAACTGAGCTGTCACACAGTTTTCCATTTTATCAAGTTTGTATAATCTTAGTTGTATACAATGTGACAGTATCCTACAATAATACGATGTTCATTGTGTCTTGTAAATTGTGATATCAACTATTTGGACTTAATACTGTAGTTTGTAGATAAAATAGTTTATTTAAATATTTGGTCAGTCATTTGATGTTAAACTGGCCAGGTTATGAAGGTGCTGCCCACTTGTTAAAAGATGACAAATTTTAACTTCAACTCTATAAAGAAGGCATGGTCTTCACCTTGATTCACACTATTCTTTTAACAAGATGAATCTAGATGAAACCCACTGCCACAAAAGATGACTTTTGTAGCTGAAATAACCTCACATAAATTCACAGTGTTATCACATCATGCCACAAACATCACTAGAGAAAGAAATACGGTACCTTTTTAATGACGGACCATGACTCTAGAGCCTAAGTTAAAAACAATAGATATGTTTGAATGTTTACAAACAACTTTGATCAATTTAACAACACTTGTAAAGCAGTTTATGTATTCGTTTAACTAAATCTGCATCATTCCTTTAGCAGCAGCATAAATAGGCACAAGAAAAATTCTAATACAAGCAAATATAGAAACAAATAAAATGACTACTGTACAGTTCTAAGAAGTAGATACATGCAAATTGATAAAGCACTCAAACATGCATTGGAGACTGTTTTTACCTATTCATCACTACATAATTTGTAAAACATGAAGACCTTAAAAATTGTATGTATTCTCGAATTCAGAAGTTCTTAACTGAACAAATAAATCAGAGGTTTCATAATGTTGCAAGTACATACATAACAATTATTTAAAATTATCATTCACCATAATGAAATTCATGGTCGAATGAGCAAAGCAAATTCTCAGTTTTAACTTATAAATGCATTAACAAATTTTCATATAACTTGGCATATATGGCCATACTTTTGTCCTACAGATCCTAGTGTTTTTGAGCTCCAAAAATAGGGAGGTAATAGGCAAAAATGTGAGGGGGTCAATGTTTTGAAAAAATTGCAAAAATCCGAGTGCAGTATTAAATTAAAGAGAATTTTAACCAAAATCTGAATATAAGCTTCAGTTTTGGAAACTTCAAAAATTTTGGGTACCAGAGCTCAAAATGTGGGTAAATGTTTGTACTAGCTATTTGTAAAAATTATGTAAAAATGCATATACTGGATATCAGACTAAAGAGGATTTTATTCCAAATTCGAATGTAGTTTGTACTTAAAACATTTTTTAATTTTAGGGGCATCATAGGTCAAAAATGGAAGTCAAAATTTTGAACTTACTCTAAGAATTATACATTCAAAATAATTTAGTCATAACTTAAAAAAAAATAAAATTTAATAATATCATTTTATCTAATAATAAATACAGACAAAATAGTGAACGAGCTCTGTATCTCAGGTGAGTTTACTAACATGATATAAAATGATAAATGTAAAGATGATTTCCCCATACCCCATAGTTTACTTAATTTATATTAATGATCATGTCCCCCCTTCCCCCCTCTCTCTCTCTCTCTCTAACAGGCTACCTGTAATAGGCTAATGCTTGTCTAATCTTTGCTATGCCTTCATAGGATGACCTCAAGATTTTTATCCTATCAGCAGTATAAAATTTCTCCTGTTATCCTACAGCTACGTGCACCAATTGTCATTTCCCCATGCAAGGTGAACATTTCTATTTGCCTCCTTGCTTAAATCTATTTATTTATTGGTTCAATGCAATGCACATTGATTTCTTGTGTCATCACTTTGCATCCTATTCTACCTGGTCTTTTCTATATTTTATGTAAAGTCTTAATTTTTTTTTCGTTCTAGAATTTTCTTATTATTCTTTGTGTATGCTGCTGTTTTTGATACATCAGTATAGATTGTACCATGGTTTTGTAGTTTGAATCCGAAAATAACCTTCAATGAGATAAAAAAGAACACAACTGACATTCTGGTAGCTTTTACTCCATCATATTGTACTAGATACATGATACAGATACCATACTGTAATTTGATATATTTAAACCAATATAACAGACAATAAGCACACCAATTAAAAATTGTTTATAAATCATAAACTTGCTTATGTTTCTAAAAAAATTTTTAATGATTTCTATCATTTCTCAGTATAAATGTCATTGCTGTTAATAAGTTACATTAAGATAATACAAGACAACCTGCTTTGAAATAGGCTTCTTCCATTCATGTAAATGATATTCTTGTAGACGATTCACAGTACTGTCAGAGGTATAATAACATAATAACTGAGTCACAAATTCCAAACTTATTGTAAACAGTAGCATGTAATAATTTACCCTTATTAATTTTCTCTTTGTATCATAATAAACTCTAATTCACCCAAAGATGTATAATACTAAAAGTAATCTAATGTGTAAGTTAACAATCCCTAAAAAATGAGTGCTTTTGTGATAGTGTGGCAGCGAATCAATTCTGAATACTATATGACAGCATAACAGCAGATGTGCAACATAACAGATGTTACATTGTAGCTCTGTGAATAGATATTTATACTGTCATGTAGGGAAAATTGTTAAAATTTTAGTTATACAGGGTCCGCCAGTGAAGCGGGAAATTTTGAAAGTCCAATAGTTCATTTTCTGCTCACGAGAGGGCGTGGAGGTTTTCGATTGTTGTTTTACATTTAATGCCATTTAGTAAACATGGAGCAGTTGTCCAGTGCACAGCGTGCTTTCTGGGTAAAATCGTTTTATAAGAATGGTGACTGTGTGACTTCTGTACAACGATTGTTTCATAATCATTTCAATATTCCACGACATGGAAGAGTGCCGTCCGCTCATGCAATTATGGCATGGGTGAAAAAGTTTGAAGAAACTGGTTCCACATTAAACTTAAAGCATAGAGGACCAACAAGGTCTGTAAGAACAGAGGAAAACATTGAAAGAGTTCGAGTAGCATTGACGCGTAGTCCACAATGTTATGCAATGAAACATGCATCCGCACTAAACATTAGTGACACATCGTTACGACGAATTTTGCATAAAGGCTTATCTTTTCATCCTTACAAAATTCAAGTAATCCAGGAGTTGAAAGATGGCGATATGCTGGCATGCAGGATTTTCAGCAAAGAAATATTTCGACGTGTAAATGATGATGAAACCTTTATTCACCGCATGTTTATGTCAGATGAAGCACATTTTCATTTGAATGGATATGTAAACAAACAAAATAGTCGATATTGGAATGATGAACACCCAGGTGAGTTGCATGAAAAGCCATTACATAGTCTGAAAGTTACGGTGTGGTGTGCAGTTTCATCATCTGTCATTATTGGGCCATATTTTTTCCAAGACGATAGAGGAAACACCACAACTGTCAATGCAGACCGCTACACACACATGGTCAGAACATTTTTGATGCAACAGCTCCCTAGGTTTCCAGAAATTAATTTTTTCCAGCAGGATGGGGCCACAAGTCATACTGCTCGTGTGTCCGTGGCTGCTTTAAGAGAACTCTTCCCGGACAGACTCATATCCAGATATGGCGACATCTCGTGGCCTGCAAGCTCCCCAGATTTGTCCGCATGCGACTTTTTTCTTTGGGGATTTCTGAAGAGCAGGGTGTACATTGATAGACCGCACACCATACCAGAATTAAAAACGAGTATCAGACAAGAAATTGCATGGATTCAACCTGACCTGCTTCGTCAAGTGATGGAAAATTTTTGGTCAAGATTAGAAGACTGTTTACACAGAAATGGCTCTCACTTGAGCGGCGTTATTTTTAAAAAGTAAAATAATGGCATACTTTACTCAACTCAAATCTCTAAAAAAAAATTCTGATAATAAATGTTTCATGAAAAAATTGGGTACTTTTAATTTTCCCGCTTCACTGGCGGACCCTTGTATTTTATTCACATAAACAAAAATGCAGACTAGCAGCCACCACTATCCACCACAACTTCAGTTATATATCTACATAATCATTTGTGTTCTGTATACGATCAAAGAATAATTTTAACTGTGAACATATTTATATTTGTAACTACAAAATAAATGTAAGAACATAACATATATGCTTACATAATAATTTATGTATAAAAAAGACCTTATTATCACAAACATCACATGAACTCTTAGTATTTATTCATTTTTGTGTGGTACTCATCAAAATGTTATTTTGAGCATAATCCAGGAAAATGTATACAACCAGAACATATGAGATGGGGAGATGGGTAGGCCTATCTTTACATCAACATTTAGAAGTACAAATACGGCATCATTTTTTTAGCACGGTTTTTGCTTCCAGTGTTAGGAATCTGCACAATCTGTTGTGTTTGTTGTGCTTGATTTTGAGGAGCAAAATATTTCTTTCTTGAGTAGTCTTGAGAAACAGGTTTTCCATTAAATATTTCCTTGCATCCTTCACTACATTCAGTTATTAGTTCCTCACAGCACCTTATAATAAAATCCTTGGGTATTTTGTACTCACCACTACAGTTCTGATAAAGAATACAGCAATTCACGAGCATTTGAGAGGCTAAATAGATCCAAAACTTCTTAAACTGAATTTGATTTTCATTGGATTGTATAGCTGTAATCTGGTCAACTTTTCTACCAATCCCATTCATTCATTATACTTTTCGATATGAAGTGGACTGAATAAAAACTCTTTTCTTCCTCCACCAACACATTGTATTTTCTCACACATTCTGGCTTCATAATGAGTCATTAAAACCAATAAATCTCTTTTACCTTCAAGTCTTACCAGGAGAGTGTCTTTGTTTTTCAAAAAGCTTCAACATTGCTTAGTTAGTGGTGTAATGATGAGATGTTGAGATACAAAGCAATTTTCCTTTATTGTTGATATTTTATGTGTCAAGAGATGCTCACTTTGATGAGCTTATAAATATCAATAATCCACAATGATTTGTCTGCCTTCATCATGTAGATTCTGTGCCAGGTACACTACTGTTCTTTCTGATATTGGGAGATCAGTACATCAGGAACACAAGGAGTTTCATAAATATCTTTTCCAATATACAAGGAAAATACAAGAAGCATTTTTAGTGGCACAGAAGAATAAAAAATAATAAAGCTTATTATTTACTTAATGTAATACAATAGCAAGTGCCCAACATTTATGCCAATAAAGCATTGCAGAAGCTTATTTTGCATACCACTTATACTACCAATTACTGCAGTTAATTTGAATATTTGTTTGATAGATGAAGTTATTACACACAACTTAAATACTGATTTGTACAATAAATGAATAAACAATTGAAATCAGTTAATCTACATATTGGTATCCCTCCATTGCAATTAGGAAGTGTCAATCACCACCAATGTGTTTATCCATCTTCAGAAACCCCCTACTGTAGCAATAAACTCATGCCGACTCGCCCACACTGCTCTTTTACTAAGCCTATTATACTACAACTGCCACCTTCAGAACTCTTACACATATTATACTTCTTTTGCTAGTTGTCAAAAATGAATCTGTTACAATAGATTCAGAAATTTATGCTGAAAAATATGTTAAGCATTTTTTTTCAAAATAAGGGACCACTGAACATTGCATAAAAATGTAACAGTAACTCATGATAATAGTTTTACTTCTAGAAAAATGAGATCATTGGAACTGTGCAAACAAGAGTGTCAAATTTCTAAGCAGATTCTAAACATTACTTCAGCATGTAGCTAAGTGCTTGGAGTTATCTTTTAAAAAAGTCTCTTTTTTACATAAACATGGTACATTGGAATCCCGCTGGTCTGAACTAATTGGGACCAAGTCCTGTTCAGATTGGCATAAAATCAGATTAACTGGGTTATAGGTTATACAGTACTGTGTATTATAAATATAAATTGTATAACGTGTATAAACAGTACCAAATTTGTGCCTACAGTCAAAGTACTGTACTACTTTTTGATCATGCAATCTCTCTTTTATATTATAAAAATCTAGTGAATACCAGTTATATATTGCATTGGCTACTGTTAATTCCGATACAATACGTGACTCGCTTCAATGAATGACACTGAACAACTATAGAGACAGTGCAGAGACGGTGACGGGCGGGCGCTGAGTATGACACAATAAGATTACTCACCATCGTCCTCCCCCTCTCACCCCTCCACCACTAACCACTACATTAGAAGTCTATTTGCTACTGGCTTATGTCTATTTTTCGGTAAAACAAATCGACCATTTTCTTTTCAGCCTAGTCTGGAAGTATTCACCGAAGTGATGTGTGTTAGATTTGTATGATCTATGTTTATTTGTTGTTTGTGGTTTATACTGTAGCAACACATCTTTTTTTTAAGTCTGTACATTAATTTTACATGTTGCATTTATAAATGAATAAGATGGTGAGAAAGCGAAAACATAATTTGTGTACTTTGAAAGACAAACTTGAAGTGTTAAAGCGGCTAGATAAGGGCGAGAGTGGTACAAAATTATCAGCTGAATTCGGTGTTGGTAAGGCAACAATAAGTGATTGGAAAAAAAATCGCACTAAGATTGAGCAGTTTGTGTTACGGCAAAAGAGAGGGTTCTCAAGGAACGCCATACATCAAAGGTGTCAGACTTTAACAAAGTCGACAAAGCCCTATTTACATGGTTTTCTCAAGAAAGACTGAGAGGTGTTCCCCTTAGTGGTCCCTTAATCCAGGAAAAGGCAGTTCATCTTAATAAACTTATGAATGGTGACCCAAAATTTATTGCCAGCAATGGTTGGCTGGATAGGTGGAAGAGAAAGCACGGTGTACAAATGTTATCCATAACTGGGGAATCTCTGTCGGCGGATCATTATGGGGCAAAAGAATATCTATCTAAATTTGCAGACATAATTGCGTCAGAAAATTATTCACCTCAAGAAGTATATAACTGCGACAAGACAGGATTAAATTTTAAGGCATTGCCTAAAAAGAGACTTGCTGCTAAACAAGAACTTGGTGCTCCTGGCTTTAAAATGTCCAAAGAACAACTCACTGTCTTAGCTTGCAGTAATGCAGCTGGGACTAATAAGTTGTCTCTAATGGTTATAGACAAATCTAAAAAACTGAGGGTATTCAAAAACATCAACGTTAACTCACTTCCTATACACTACAAGAGCCATACAAAAGAATGGATGACCAGTGAATTCAAGGAGTGGTTTCATGAACAATTTGTACCCGGTGTTAAAAAGTTCAGTAAAGAAAACGACCCCTACAACCCAGAGCTTTACTTGTCTTAGACAATGCTACAGCACACCCCCCAGAAGAAGAACTTATCAATGGAGATATCAAAGCAATTTTTTTACCTCCAAACATCACTCCATTACTGCAGCCAATGTATCAACAGGTTCTTCAGAACATGAAGTGTGAACATAAGACATTGCTTCTAAGGTCTCTAATTGAAAACGAGGACCCTACACAAACAATTCTTCAAGTCCTCAACAAAGTCACCATAAAAGACGGAATATACTGGTTAGTCGAAGGATGGGAAAATGTCAAGCAACAACTCATCAGACAGTCTTGGTCTAAGTTATGGCCAGACTTTACCTAGATTGACAGCCCTGAACAAGCCGATAAGAGAAGTGAAGTCTTGCAGCTTGTACAAGAAATCCCAGGCTGTGAAGAAGCAGACGATACAGACGTCAATGAATGGCTGGCAGCTGACATCGAAGACCATCAAGTTTTGACTGATGAAGAAATCGTATCTTTATACGATACACATCACATGTCTACAAACATGTGATGACGATTCCGATGAAAATGAAGAAGCAGATGATCCTGTGCCACAGATCTCACATGCCGAAGCAGCGAGAGCTTTTGAACTATCATTAGCCTATGTAAAGCAGCACACCAATGCTACATCGACTATAAAACAGTTTAATTACCTTCTGTCACGCTTCTTAAAATCCAAATACAGGATTACTCGAGTTTTGACACATATAGTGTCATCATCAGATCCTCAATGAATATGGTTAAAAACTACATTTATCGATGTTTGCACATCTCGTCAAATAATAAAAACAACACATACATAGTACAAAATATTTAAATATATATATAAAAATATTTAAATAAATATTTTGTACTATGTATGTGTTCTTTTTATTATTTGACGAGATGTGCAAACATCGATAAATGTAGTTTTTAACCATATTCATTGAGGATCTGATGATGACACTATATGTGCTGAAACTCGAGTAATCCTGTATTTGGATTTTAAGAAGCATGACAGAAGGTAATTAACCTGTTTTATAGTCTTAACCGCTTCTGGAGGCAAATAAAATGTTTAAAATGCTACATCGGAAGATGTCTTATTTTTGAGGAGCTGGCGGAACTTCGTGGCGTCTGCTAGATTTACAGCTTTGCATCAGAGAAAAATGACTGATTTTGTGGAACACCTTAAGTAGTGTCTAGTTATGTAGTGTGTATTTATTGTAGTTTTTTGTGTTTTATATTCTTTTACTAGCACTAAACTGTAAGTACCAATATGTTTTTCCATTCATTTTACAAACGCTAATTTCTTGATAACATAATTCAAAACTTTATTTTGGCATATATTTAAAACAATCTAAAGTACTTAGTTTTAATAAAAATTCCGCTAAAAATACATTAGTGTGTATTTCTCTAATTTTTCTATATACAAATTATATTGATATGTTCCAGTTATTTTGTCATAGTTTTTTATTTCTTTGTTCAATTTTTAAACCCTTTTTTCAAACTACCGGTCGGATTAAGTGGGTTTTCGGACTAGCGGGGTTCGGACCTGCGGGGTTCCACTGTACAAACATCATTATATTGCATAATTTTGTGACAAGGAACTTAGAATAAATCAATTGATGAGAAAAGGCTGGGCCAATTATGTGCAGGAAGTGTGCACAGTACATTTAATACAAAACCCAATAAAGACTGGAATCTGAAAAACTGAAACTAAATAAAACTCTGTTTATAAAAAGAAAAAAATCACAGGGTTGTTTATATTTACAGCAGTGGATATTTAGAGGCAAAGGAAATATAAACTTTTCTCTGTTATGAGACAAAGGAAAGTTTCCAATGCAGTTGAAAACTGGTCCACAGCTTCTCTTATACCTATCATTCAAGATTGAAGATTTATTTGAAAAAATGTTGTTGTATATAGATGAATTTTTACCATCCATGTAATAAAACTTAAACCTTATTTGTAAAATATGGAGTAGATGTGAATATAACCTAATTTTCCTCTTCAAGCTTTAATAAAAAGTAAGTGTGCAAATATTTATACATAAAAGTTTAAAATAAGTGCAAAATGAAAAATAATATATTGATGAATAAAATATAATACTGATGATGTCTGGTACAGAGATGAGTTAGTGCATGTGCATTATATGTTTAACAATTGCTGTTAAAATGACAAGTACCTAGTAAGATTGGTTACTGTAATTTATGCCTTTATTATATGTAAGGTGTGTGCAGTCTTTTAAGTCTTTAGAAATATGTATGTACATTCATCATGTTTTACTGTTTTTAACTAACAGACAATGCTTTTCTTTATTGTCTGCCTTATCAGAAAGAACAGTGAATTAAGA
Source organism: Magicicada septendecula (assembly GCA_034769895.1). Classification (NCBI taxonomy): domain Eukaryota; kingdom Metazoa; phylum Arthropoda; class Insecta; order Hemiptera; family Cicadidae; genus Magicicada; species Magicicada septendecula. The sequence continues at coordinate 218,487,397 of CM068367.1, read as the reverse complement.
AGATTTCACTGAATTTACAGAATACTTGATAAGAACAATTTAACACTTTATATTATACGTCCTATGTAAATTAATTCATTCGTATTTCACTTGAGGCCACTAAGAAATACATATAAGCAATTTGCTTCCTTTAGCTTACAAATATATTGAATACTAGCTGCATCAAATGTGTAGTTCTGCATAGGCTTGCAATATTTTGCTATGCTCAGTACAAACGTTAGTGCAAATACCTACGGTAAGTGAAGTATTGTGCTCTTGTCTACGGATGTACACTAAACAGAGAATTCTGTCTTATAAGAGCTAGTTGAGAAAACTCATTCTGTAAACCCATTGATAATGCATATTAATAACAAACATAGTATAAAACCTAATTACTGAGGAATTTTTCAGTCAAGGTAGAGCAGAACAAGATAAACAACAATACTAATATAACTAGTGCTTTTTTGCAGTTCTCAAAACAATTGTTTTAGTACAGTTTAACAAATTATAATATTGAATTTAATGTAAGCAAAATGTAAAACAAAGGAGTGAAAAAAAATGTTTGTCATACCGTCACAGCACATCATATTGTACATCATCATAAGCTGTAAGTTTGCAGAGTACATATTATATTAAACATTATGCATGTGTGTGGAAAAATTATAAAATTTCGGTTTTTGAAACAATATACAGATTTTAATATGAAATAACACAATTCAGTTTGCTTCTATTATAACAGAATTATTATGTAAAACAAAGCTTATTTTTATAGTACCATTGATACAATTTTAGTGGAGTTGCTACTAATAATAATAATAATTCGAAATAAAATAAAAGGAATTCTAACAATCATAGATTTTATAATTTAGTACAGAAATGAAATTGTTTTCACTAACCATAAACATAGTGCAATTTTTTCTACAGTGGATATTTTCTACAGTGGGTTTCAATACATATTATCCATTTTTTGAAGGAAATCTTGAAACATTTTGAAAAACCCATAAAATGATTAATATTCTCTATTAATATATGAATATCTATTCAATGTTAGTAGTCTTCAGTCTACAGAAGAGTACTAAAAAGCATCTAATTAGTTGCCATGTCATCTAAGGTTACAACAGATTTGTTAAACTGGCAATGCTTAATTTTCATCTCTTAAAATGCAAGTCAAAGTCATTTAAGGTTAAATAAATTTTTAATTCCTATATGTTTGTAGTTTTGTATTTTCTCTATATCCATTTTTAATTTGTTAACCTATTTTGTTATTTTTGATTCATTTCCTCTGATTTTAAGAGTAGTCACTGGACACTGGTCATGAACATATATAAAGCATGTAATTATTTTGGTAATAGTATCAACAATAGGAATTTTTCCATGTTTTATTATAGAACAATGTTGACAGCAAGTGTTTACCCATTTAAAAAAAATCACATCCTCAATCATATATTTAGTTAAATTCTTGGATTTCGTTGTCCATGACGTGTCCGTTACTTAACTAAATATCACTATAATATTGACGACTCGGAACACAAAGTTTTTTATAAGTAAAAACGTAAAGTTTTACCTTACAGCCTAAACCGGCTTTCACCTATAAAAGGCTTCATCAGAGGCTGTCGTTAGTAGCGCTGCTCGTCTTGTTGTTGGCGACGAGAAAGTGTTTCGAAAGATTGAAGCTGTGTGTGTGTGTGGTGAGATGTGTTCGAATAATGCGTGCGATTTGAATTGTGTCTGTTCGTTTAGGATGTCGTTTTTATTTGTTTTTGTGTGTTTGTATATTTCTAATTGTTCTAGAGTGTCTAGTTTTCGGCCTTTTGTGTGTACGTGTAGTATGTTCATGTTATTGTCGATGTTTTTATATGTGTGGTTTGCTTCAATGAGGTGGTTTGCGAAGGTAGATTCTGTAGTGGTGTGGAGTGCTTTTGTGTGTTCAATGTATCTCTGTTTGAAGCTACGTCCTGTCTGGCCTATGTAGAATTTACTGCAATTTGAACAATTTAGTTTATATACACCGGGTAGATCGAATTTGTTTTGTGCTTTGGGCATGCGTTTTGATAGTGTGTGTTCTGTTTTGTTAGTAGTTTTGTAAGCGATTCTGTATCCTGCTTTTTTGAATTTGTGGGCAATTTTTTCTGTTTGTTTGTTGATGTATGTTAGTGTTATGAATTTGTTGTTTTCTGTCTTTGTCTGTTGTTTGTTTTGTGTTTTGTGTAGGAGTTTACTGACTATTGTTATGTCATAACCGTTAGATTCTGCTAGATATTTTATCGTGTTTAGTTCGTCTTTGTAGTCTATTTCATCTAAGGGGATGTTGTTAAGTCTATGTATCATGGTTCTAAAAGCAGCTAGTTTGTGTTGTATTGGGTGATTGGAGGTGTTGTGTATTAGTGTGTCAGTTGTAGTTGGTTTTCTGTATATACTGAATTTGTGCCTGTGTTCTAGTTTTGTGATGGAGAGGTCTAAGAAGTTTATGGTATTGTTGTGTTCGTATTCGGCAGTGAAGGTTATGTTTTTATGTATTTTGTTTATGTGCGTTAGTAACTGTTCACATTGTCTTTTGTTTCCCCTGTATAGTATTAGAATGTCATCAACGTATCTGTGCCAATATAGTATTTTATGTGAGTGTCGGTCATTGTTTGTGAGTATTTTTGTTTTTTCTAAGTGTTGGAGGAAGACTTCTGCTAGAATGCTGGATATGGGGGAGCCCATGGGTAGGCCATCGTTCTGTGTGTAGTATTTATTGTTATAAGTAAAGTAGTTTTGTTTTGTGATAATGTTCAGAGTTTCTGTTATTTCATTGATAAGTTCGTCTGGTGTGTTGTTCTGTTTGAGTTTGTTTTGTAGGATGGTGATTGTTTCAGAGATGGGGATGTTTGTGTAGAGGTTTTTAATGTCAAAGGAGGCTAATGTGGCGTTATGGGGGAATTAGCCTCCTTTGACATTAAAAACCTACATACTACACACAGAACGATGGCCTACCCATGGGCTCCCCCATATCCAGCATTCTAGCAGAAGTCTTCCTCCAACACTTAGAAAAAACAAAAATACTCACAAACAATGACAGACACTCACATAAAATACTATATTGGCACAGATACGTTGATGACATTCTAATACTATACAGGGGAAACAAAAGACAATGTGAACAGTTACTAACGCACATAAACAAAATACATAAAAACATAACCTTCACTGCCGAATACGAACACAACAATACCATAAACTTCTTAGACCTCTCCATCACAAAACTAGAACACAGGCACAAATTCAGTATATACAGAAAACCAACTACAACTGACACACTAATACACAACACCTCCAATCACCCAATACAACACAAACTAGCTGCTTTTAGAACCATGATACATAGACTTAACAACATCCCCTTAGATGAAATAGACTACAAAGACGAACTAAACACGATAAAATATCTAGCAGAATCTAACGGTTATGACAGAACAATAGTCAGTAAACTCCTACACAAAACACAAAACAAACAACAGACAAAGACAGAAAACAACAAATTCATAACACTAACATACATCAACAAACAAACAGAAAAAATTGCCCACAAATTCAAAAAAGCAGGATACAGAATCGCTTACAAAACTACTAACAAAACAGAACACACACTATCAAAACGCATGCCCAAAGCACAAAACAAATTCGATCTACCCGGTGTATATAAACTAAATTGTTCAAATTGCAGTAAATTCTACATAGGCCAGACAGGACGTAGCTTCAAACAGAGATACATTGAACACACAAAAGCACTCCACACCACTACAGAATCTACCTTCGCAAACCACCTCATTGAAGCAAACCACACATATAAAAACATCGACAATAACATGAACATACTACACGTACACACAAAAGGCCGAAAACTAGACACTCTAGAACAATTAGAAATATACAAACACACAAAAACAAATAAAAACGACATCCTAAACGAACAGACACAATTCAAATCGCACGCATTATTCGAACACATCTCACCACACACACACAGCTTCAATCTTTCGAAACACTTTCTCGTCGCCAACAACAAGACGAGCAGCGCTACTAACGACAGCCTCTGATGAAGCCTTCTATAGGTGAAAGCCGGTTTAGGCTGTAAGGTAAAACTTTACGTTTTTACTTATAAAAAACTTTGTGTTCCGAGTCGTCAATATTATAGTGATATTCATATATTTAGCTCAGACTGTAAACTGTGGCAACTGCATGGAGAAAAATATTAATATTGGAAAATTGCCAAAAACTGATAAAGTCACATATTATAAAACTAGAAAGCACTAGTTATATTAAGAAAACTGAATATTGGTATATAAAGTAAATATATTAATATCTTTTTTTCTACATAAGGGTTGAAAGTAATAGCAAAACAAACCTTACTGAAGTAGTAATGGTTAAGCATTGAAAAACAAATAATAGTATAAACATTACAGATATTGTTACAGTAATTTTTAAGAAGTATATAAAGATTAGCTTTGATCATTTCAATTAGAAACAGTATCCTGGACTTAGTTTGAGCAGAGTTGAATAGTTTTGTGTTCATGTACTGTAGAGAACTGTACAAATTAAAATGTTTTGTGTATACATATGTGTTGTCAATATTCTTTACATATACAAATAAGAATTTTGCCTACATTTATGCATTGACATGTGCTCTTGAAATAATAATGGAATAGTTTACTATTTAGTGGTCACTAATTTAACTGCATGTAGCATTTTTTTAGACATAAGGCCTAATCAATACATAAGATTTATTTGATGATTTAAATTGTCATTAGCTTTACTTGAGAAACAGAAAACCCTTTATATTGTAAAGCCCTTATGTAGAATTACCATCATTTAACATTTATTGACTTATGCATTAGCAGTTAATTTTGTATATTGTAAATTAATACAAAATACGAGTAAATAGCATTGCCAATAATAATTCATTTTATAATAATAATTGTAAGTCAACAGTTAAGTCAGTATTTATTAATTAAGTAATAGGTACTTTACATATCTCTTTGAGAAAAATCAATAATTTTAGTGGGAAGACTTACATCAACATCTTCCATCATTACTTTTGTGGACACTGTGGTATCTATTCTTCTTATTGCACCTTGGTGGATGTCAACATCAAATTTCAGACACTGAAATCGTCTCAACAGAAAGACTAATATTATTGGGAGTATACTTGCAGTTATGATTAAAATTGCTATTACCAGCACCCAGTCTGGATAGTCTTTCTCATCAGATTCTCCCTGGAAAATAAATAAAATTTAACTGACTGCATTAATTACATGTATAATTTTTTACTTGATATAGATTATATACCTTCACCATTTATGTTATCTAACAGTATTGAAACGTAATAATTCAAAATTAATATGAAAAAATGTTAGTCTACTTCTGTTCTCATTACTTTCATATGAGTTTTTGCAGTGTCTACTTGAAAAATAATATTAAGTCAGCAGCGCAGCCAGGATTCTCCTCTGAGGAGGGTATTTGATGGATGCGAAAGAGGGTATAGTTTTCATGAATAAAACTAGAAAAAACAAAAGATGAAACCTATTATTTGTTATTTATTTTTAAGTATGAAGGTAAGTGTGAAAAATAAGTATTACATTAACAGATATATAAAATTTAGTAGTCATAAAACAATAAAGGTGACATCTTACATTACAAAAAAATAAAATAAACAATACCAGAAAACTGGCACAAATTTTCTTCCACCTTCTGCAGATGGTGACAGTGATAAATATTTTGTATTCTCTTTAGTGAGCTATGAGGAGCTTGTACATAGCATGGGCTTTTGAACACCATGGCCATCTTAGGTATGTATGTATAAAGAATAGCAGATGATTTAGGATTTTAATTGTTGAATTATTTTTGAAACAGTGCATTAAATTAATAAATACAAAAAAATTATTAAATACAGATTTAAAAACTGTGTATACGAATATCACATATATTTTGTATATGTACATGAAAAACTGTGGAAGTAGTCAGATCTGTATATGATTTGAATAGAAAGCAAAACACCGTTTAATACAGAAAGTTTTAAGTTACTGTGTAATAAATTACTGCACAATAAATATCTTAAACTGATTAGGATACATTGTGGACAGAATAAACTTTCAAAGGCTATCTCTTTTTTGCTCACTAAGAAGACATAATCTCATAAACTAGGAAAAGTATTTGAACATTCCCTTAATCACCAGACAACTATCAATTTTTATATGAAACAATTTTGTACTCACAAGACAGATAAGGCATACCGCAACTGTTTATTCTCACTTAATTATGTTATTATTTAACCTAATTACTAATTCAACTTAGATGGCTGTAATTTAACTGGCACATCTTTTTGAATTTTTGACACTACCTTTTTTTCTTATATCTCTGGAGGAGTCCCCCCCCCAACTCCCTAAATCTGTGCCACTGACTAAGTTAAATACTATTTTATTATGTGTAATATAATGTTTTATAGTAAAATAGGATATTATATTACTAGTTGGCAACATTAGGCTTTTCACTGCTTTTGAATAGCCAGCTGAGGGAAACAACAGCTTAGTGTGGGCACACTTCCTTCCTCCTTTTTTGAATTCCAGACAGTTTACATAGGTAGTCTGCTCTCCTTCTAAGCCACTTCAATGATACAAAAAGAAACTGTAAAGGCATGTCTTTAGATATCTTCATATTTTATCTGACTGCCTAACAAATGATTTTTAAAAATAAATTTTAACTTGAGCTAAATAGTTAATTTATTGTAACATTAATAATTATATTATATTATCTCTAAATGTTAGTCACCTACCTGTATAATGTTTTGTTAGTTATCTTATATTTGTCTGTGTATTTAACTTATATATCTTTTCATGTGTTGCACGTTTTTGGTTTTTGAATGTATAAGGTGAAGTGTCACTTTTATTATTTTAAAATGTAATCATTCAGATGAACAACTAAAATATGTTTAAATAATACTTCTACTATTAATATACTATTCATTTTGTACTGTGAAAACTTAATGCCAGTTTTCTGTGTTAAATGCGAGCAAATTTTCTGTGCCAGTACTCGTATAAAGTGTTAACAGAATGAGCAAATTAATTATGTTATTAAATGTACTGGTAATAAAAATCATGTTTAAGTATTACATCATTAAATTTATAAATACGAGGTGCTATCAGAAAGTTCCTGGACTGTACTTGGCACAGCTGTTGGACGTGACTGTACAACCTGGCGTCCAGTGTCCGATTCCGTAATACGTAATGAGTCAGTCTGCCGAGTTTCAGTGCATTGTGAGGTTGTGTTCGGTCTACGCGTTGCGTTTTGTAATCGTGTGTTAACGTTCATTTGCTAATTTTATGATGGCTGATAAATTCGAGCAACGCGCGTGCATTAAGTTTTGTTTTAAACTTAGTAAATCACCTACTGAAACTTTTGCAATGCTTCGAGAAGCTTTTGAAGAACATTCCCTACACAGAACACAGGTTTTTGAGTGGTACGCTCGTTTCAAGGCCGGCAGAATGTCACTTGAAGATGATCACCGTTCAGGACGACCTTCCACGAGCAAAACGGATGAAAATGTTGAAAAAATTCGACAACTCATTCACGAAGACTGTCGTCAAACAATCCATGAGTTGTGTACAAGTGCCGGAATAAGCTATGGAAGCTGTCAAGAAATTCTAACTGAAAATTTAGGCATGCGTCGTGTTGCTGCGAAATTCGTCCCTCGGCTTTTGTCTGTGGATCAGAAACAGCGCCGTGTTGATGTGTGCAGTGAACTCAGAGAAACGTCTGAAAATGACCCTACCTTCATCTCCAGGGTCATAACCGGTAATGAAAGCTGGTTTTATGGTTATGATCCAGAAACAAAACAGCAGTCGTCACAATGGAAAAGTCCACAATCACCGAGACCAAAAAAATCACGGCAGGTCAGAAGTGCAACAAAAACCATGCTCATTGTGTTTTTCGACATCAAAGGCATTGTCCATTGCGAGTTCATGCCAGCTGGTGTTACAGTGAACTCATATTTTTGTGACGTTTTGAGGCGGCTGAGACAAAATGTGCGACGAAAAAGGCCCAAATTGTGGGAAGACCAAAACTGGCTGTTGCATCACGACAATGCACCTGCTCACGCTTCACTGAAAACAACAGAGTTTTTGACCAAAAAAAATATGGCCACCGTCCCACACCCTCCATATTCACCAGATTTAGCCCCCTGTGATTTTTCTCTGTTCCCGAAAATAAAAATTCACATGAAAGGTCACCGTTTTGACACTGTAGAAGACGTTAAGACAAAAACGCAGGAGGTGCTTGACAGCCTTCAGCAAAAGACTTTTTTTGACACTTTCCAGGCATGGAAACAACGCTGGATTCATTGTATCAATTCACAGGGAGACTACTTTGAAGGAGATGGGAGCCATTAATGGCCTAGGTAAGCAAAAAGAATTTATTAGACCTAGTCCGGGAACTTTCTGATAGCTGTGGTATACCTACGTTGCTCTAAATGTATATTATAGAGCTCCATATATAATATTTACCCTAAATTTATATTGTTCTAAACAAATGATTATGATCATAGTTATATTATATATGAGATTATGATTATGACTATAACACTGTTTCTGCCAGTGTATATACAATTTGACAATTTAACATTTTTAACATTTTGATAACTGTTAATTAAATGTATACATACAGTAGAAGCATTCCAAGCATGGTAGGTTGGTTTGTGCATGAATCGAAAGACAATGGAAGAGACTAAAATGCATGCCATTATAAGTGGGGCAAGGAACCTCCATGTAACTTGCCAATAGATGCCTGGGCGATATCCTGTCATGTCTTCTATGTCTTGAGTAAATCTTCAAAAAGCAAACAAAAATGTTGTATCATGAGCTTTGTTATTATAACAATTACTTCTGTTTATATATTGTAACTTTCAGAATGCCTAAGGGTTAAAGGTAATGTATTCTGACACCGGTATACCTCCTTATCTCTCCAGTTATTAAAATAGTATATTGAATGTTCACAATTAAAATTTAAACACTGCTACATACAAGTAAAGAAATATACTCAGGAGTTTATAAATAACAATTGTGACTTACTTTTCATGTCCATAAATGAACATTACAGCAATCATTTCAATCAGAGCAATCATGACAAGTCCAATTGTACCAGCAAATGAGTCAAACAATTTAAGCCAGTACTCTCCTGCGCCAGTTGTGAATATCAAACCCATCAAGAAGCAGGTTAAGCACACAAAGCCTGAAAACATTTTTTAAATAACATAATTGAGATACATATTTTGCTATGCATTATTCTTATTTTTGTATACATTTTGGTTAAAATTGGTTACTGGTATTTGTTTACATCTAAATATAAAATTTAATATAAAATGTTACTTTATAGTTGCGTTTGTTCATATTTTGTGGTGTTGCTGAGCTTCCGTAATTAAAATAACAATTGTGATATGACTAATGTAACCCACATATTTTACAATTCTTATATGAAAGGAAGAATAATAGACGTTTTACATATTAGCGTTGATATAGTAGGGATATGTTACATTAGCATTACAATATAAATGGTAATTTGTTAAGAACAATATCAAATAAAAATTATAAAATTTAAGGAGAACTTGTAGAATTGTACCTGATGGGCAGATTTTATGTACCCATACAGGTCATTAGACTTACATAAAACATTTAATGTGTGTAGAGGTATAAAAATAAAAAACTTCCTGATTTTCATAATTGCCTGGCCTAGACATTAATCCACACTAATTATGATTAAGTTTTTCTTTTATGGATTAAAAAAATCTGCAATATATTACTAACATGTTAGTTTTTTTGCAAACTTCTTTCTCTCAAATAGATAACATTTTTTTAAAATTATGATTGTTAGATAATATAAGATTGGAAGTGATATACTGGAGAATCACTCACAGAATAAAATTTTAACACAGGAAACCATATACTCTCATTTCTATGTTTTCAACACTAAGTATAGCAGAAATTTACAAACTACAGTAAATTTAAGTATCAAAGAAGGTATCTGGGAGAGCATGATATGGGAGGTCAAGTATTTACTCACCAGTTAGGTACTGTTTACGAATGCGTTTAAAAAAGTCAATGTCGAATATAGTGCAGATCATTCCTTCAAGAATACCAATTTGAGAGCCTATGCCAAGTGCTAAGAGCATCAAAAAGAAGATGACAGCCCAAAATGGTGCGCCAGGTAGTTCAACGATTGCTTGTGTGAAGACAATGAAAGCTAACCCTGTTCCCTCCGCAGCCTGAAAGTTTTTGCCAATCATGTAATTCAGATATATATATATATATATATATATATGTGTGTGTGTGTGTATAAATTTAATACATTCATACAATCACACTACTTGTATTGTTAGTTGTAATATAGTAAGATTAGTTGTACAGTAAATACACTAAATTCTTGTTTTATTATCAGTTACAGCTTTTGGTTTTTAATAACTGAAGATTATAAATAGTGTACATGTACTTCACTAGGGAAATTGTTTTTACTCCCACTGGTAATAATAATTAATCATTTGCCTTTGGATAGACGTTGTAAGCAAATAATTCTCTCATATCAAGAGAAATGGTCCTTCAGAATTATCAAATATAGGTTTTATATACATTACTGTAAAAGAGAGTGATGTTTTTCTGCTGTATGTAAAAATATTACTTGGCTGAATATCAACAAGTTTAAATTCCATTCTGCTTCATAATATACAGATGGGATACCACTAACATTTTGTGCATGCTACAGACTTTAATATGAGAGGTTAGTCTCCATCTCCTTGATCATTCTCCCTAGCATTCTCTGCACAAATGAATTCCAGCTTGGAATTCTGGCTTTACTAACAAGTGTAATGCACATTAGATTTCACTCTGACCAATTGTCTTTGATCAGAAGTCACACACATAGTTAGTTATTTTTTATCTAATTGTGGTTATTCCCACTGAAGTGATTTGAATTTATCATTCCTTCTAATTAGGATCTTTTATCAAGAGTATAAGGATCTTCTAATTAGGATCTCATTTGTTTCAAGAAAGAAACAAAGGAAAGACCTCCAGCTTTTAACTCTTCTAATAATATCAGAGTTCTTCAGTTCAGGGTATTTAGTAAAAAAAACATTTACAAGGAAGATAAAATATAAAATGATATATGAAATTAGAAACACTGTAACAGGTGAGGTAAAGTTCCAATCTATGTAGGAAAGAACAGGAGATTCTAAACCAATCCAAATTCCCATCTATATCTATAAAAATGAATGTTTGTTTCTTTCTTTGTCCCGTATGCGTTCCTATACCATTCAACCGATTGTGATGAAACTTCGGTGAGTTGTTGTGCGCACGCCCGCGAAGGTTTATGCACTTTTTTCGATGGGGTCCTTTGGGGGGTTCTTGGGGTCTTCCACATCTCCTCCTAAACCACTGGACCGATTTTAACCAAACTTGGTACAAATATTTTATGCAACGGGAGAACCAACATAGGGTAGGTGTTTTTTCGATGGGGTCCTTTGGGGTCTTCCACATCTTCTCCTAAACCACTGGACCGATTTCAACCAAACTTGGCACAAATATTTTACGCAACAGGAGAACCAACATAGGATAGGTGTTTTTTTCGACGGGGTCCTTTGGGGGGTCCTTAGAGGTCTTCCACACCTCCTCCTAAACCACTGGACTGATTTCAACCAAACTTGGCACAAATATTTTACGCAACGGGAGAACCAACATAGGATATGTGTTTTTTCGATATGATCCTTCGGGGGGTCCTTTGGGGTCTTTCACATCTCCTCCTAAACCACTGAACCGATTTCAACCAAACTTGGCACAAATATTTTACGCAAAGGGAGAACCAACATAGGATAGGTGTTTTTTCAATGGGGTTCTTTTGGGGGTTCTTTGGGGTTTTCCACAACTCCTCCTAAACCACTGGACTGATTTCAACCAAACTTGGCACAAATATTTTACGCAACGGGAGAACCAACATAGAATATGTGTTTTTTCGATATGATACTTCGGGGGGTCCTTTTGGGGGTCCTTTGGGGTCTTCCACATCTCCTCCTAAACCACTGGACCGATTTCAACCAAACTTGGCACAAATATTTTACGCAAAGGGAGAACCAACATAGGATAGGTGTTTTTTTGATGGGGTTCTTTTGGGGGTTCTTTGGGGTCTTCCACATCTCCTCCTAAACCACTACACCGATTTCAACCAAACTTGGCACAAATATTTTACGCAACGGGAGAACCAACATAGGACAGGTGTTTTTTTTCGATACGATCCTCTGGGGGGTCCTTTGGAGTCTTAAAAAACTAACTTATTAGATCTGGTTACTATAGCAACCCAATGGAATAAATTCTGTTCTAAATATATTATCGCATTAAATTGAAGACCACGCGAACGAAGTCTTTATATATTATATATATACAAACACTTTCTTTCTTTGAGTGGCATTGCAACGCATGCTGGGTACTCGCTAGTATTTAATAGAAAAATTGATTATCAATAGTTAATGTGAAGAAGTCAATGAAAGATATAGCCTCAGTAATCATAAAAAATATTCATTCAAAATATGAGGAACACTCTCATGTAAAACGTTTGCATATCATGAACACTGCATAGACTAGTTGACACTGAAATCAGTTATGTTTAGAGATCTTCTCCAAAATATAAAGCCATAATTAAATTATACATCACTTCAAATAAACAAATTGTTAAATATTATCAGGTTATCAAAATTCCAGAGAATGAATGGAAGAAAATACAATGTAACTGAGTATTAGACATTAAATTAGTTTTTTCATTGGTTACATACTTTGAATTGTTTAATAACTTTTCTATTCCATTAGGGTTTAGTTCTTTTTGTTTTATATTACTTTCTAACTTCTCTGTTTATTTGGTGTCAGTAAACTTGCTTTCTTTTAGTTTCAAATATAAATATAAAAAACATCACAGCTGGAGCAGTAATGCATAAGATAAACTTAAGTTAAAATTACAAAACATTTATATACATATATATTGCAACAGAACACAGGATGTAAGTTTCATATAATGGGGATACTAATGCTGTAACACATTTTCTGATGGCCATAGAAATATTTTAAATTGATTTTGTTCTTTTCTTTGTAAAGTAGTCATAAGTTTTGAACCAAGGAATGTTTAGAAAAGTATCTTATGTCAAAATATTCATAATTTTGTACTCTTTTATGTCATGTGAAATATTTGTGTGTAAGTGCGCGGGTGCACATGTGATTCACATTTTATTTAATAACTTCGTTGAAAATTAACATTTCATTTTGAAATTTGGAGGGGGATTCTCATTGGTGTAAGCTAAATTTTCCATATACTCAATTCTTCAAAACTTGTAAATTTATTAATTATGGACAAATTATATAATACTTGGGTCCCTAGTTCGGGGCCAATGTAAATTTATTTATTTTCTGCAAATATATAATATCTTACTCACAATTCTGTACCGTTACAAACTATAATTTTTATATGGTTTTGTAAATGAAATCAGTTCTTATTTTATTTTGTTATCTCCTAGAAAGTAATAAAATTTGCAGATTAAATCTAGACAGGCCTTTGCAGAAGCAGACAGAGTTTCAACCTGATGTCTGTCTATCACTAAGAATATCTATGATGTTGCTAGAGTTTCCACCAATCAGAAGGTCTAAAATTTATTTGACTTAGTAGTGGGTTGACAGTATGAGTTCTTCGTAATCGTTACCACATTATAGAACTCAAATAACTTTAAATAGATCATATTCTAGTGCTTTTTCATGAAGAGTGGAAGATTTCCGGGTTTGGGGCAGAATATCTATCATGGTATTCTGAGTATTAACGTGAGAACACTTCAAGAACCCGGAATTGTGTAAGCCTAATACACGATCTATTTACACCCAGTTTTGATCCCTGAGTTTAAGATTGTTAAAGTTATAAACAATAACAGTCCCATATTGCAGTGTGTGTGTGCTGAGACGTGGGTATTCAAAGGGGTGATCTTTGATCAACCGCAGCGGAGCAGCGAGCAGAGCACCTGGTGTCTACGCAAACATTTAGAATTCTACACACAAGTAACTTATATGTAAAACAAGCCAATAGACTCATTTATTGAAAGACAATTCTTTAATAAACAATTTTATATTATAAAGCCATAAGACAATAGTAAATTTTAATGTGCTAATGAATAAAATTTTCCTACCTCCAGATATAGACTCTGTTGTAGTAATTTCAAATTAACCTATCTATGCAGATATAATTTGTATTGTTGCAATACTGTATATATATATATATATATATATATAAATGTTAGTATTGTTATTTCAATTTTTGACATTAATTAAGCCAAAATGATGATTAAAATATTAATGGTCATATAAATTTCCAATATACCATGTTAGGTTAAGTAACATTGTAATCTTTAGTTATAAGATAGATGTACGGAACATGGTATTAGTACTAGTTTTGTGCGGAAAAAAGTGCGAAAGAATATGTGCAAATTTTTCATCAGTGTAAAACTGTACATTAGAAAAAAAAATTAATGATTTAAAAAATAATCAATTTTTTTATACCAAGTGGGGGTATATATAACGATTCATAGTAGCGTCCTAACTGAGCGTTATATGAAAGTGCCTGACGGAGGGAGTAGTGCAGCGTAAGCAAGAGAGAGAGCGTACAATCGCAGCCATCTCACTCTAACCTCGTCATAGCGACATCAGATACAGGTACAGACATGAAATTTTACTCAATACAAATTATCAGTTCAACCTGTGATAACTTAAAAACTAGTAAATATACGGAAATTCTGAAAACAGCATTGTATTCAGCAAGTGAAGCTTTATAAGTAGCCGCAATCTCAGTTAATATAATTAACAATTGGAAAAGTTATACGGAAGACGAACACCAAAAGGAATAACGAGAGAATTATGCTACGTAGGAATTAGGTGTTTTCACACACACACAGATAAAGACCTAAGCAACAATATTCTGTGGTCAGATCTTTGAAAACACATTTGCAAATACCTGTAATCAATCGATTTGCAAACACAGGAAGTATGATTTTAACTAGAAATTCTCTGCAGTTTGAAACCTGTCACAGGGTGTTTTGTCGACCTGTTCAAGATTGTCGAAACTGGAAAAACGCATGATTTATTTGAACAACCAATCAGCAACCAGTATTTAAAACTGCCGCCAACTCAAAGCGAGGGGTAGCATCACTCTTCGGTCGGATCTTCAATATGCTAGACGTGTATAAATAACGTACAGAAATTTTTTCAATCATGCAAAAGCGTAATTAAGTTCAAATTCGAGAAGTAGTCCGCAGTGTAGATGAACTAATACCGTTCAATAACTCTCGCTGCATAAAACAAAGTTAATTAATTAAATTATTAATTAATTAATCATCAGCCGTGAAGGACCTGTGCGACAGAAGGCTACAGCATCTGTAATTGCCAGGGTATCTTCAACAGCATTGATCAACATCAATTCTTCTGTGCAAAACCATCAAAAGGAGGACCTCTATGGATTCCTATCTTCGGTCAACGCATCAAACAGTAAGAAATAGATTCATTGATCAATGAAATAAGCACTAAACAAATAATAAAAGCAATAAACAATTTTTAAAAAGACACTAAGCATTTCACACTTTGTATTTTAATTATAAGATTAGCTCTAATATAGTATAGGAGTGTTGAATGGAAAGTGGGGTGTAGTATTGGACGTGCAAATTATTGCAGACCTGTTCTTTAGCACTGGTTTGGGAGATAGCAATCTCTTAATTAAACCAGATAAGAGCCATAGGTCGTTTGAACGTTCTTAATCGTTACTTTTCACACTCACTCAGTAATTATAAGTGTTAGGGTAGAAATAAGTCCTACCATTAGCCTAATCAAGTTTAAAAATAATTAATTAAAACGTTAATTAAAAATAATCAAGCAAATATTAAATGTTATTTGTAACGATTCCCCTTGAATCCACAATCACTGAACGAATCCTGAGAAAGAGTGTCTCCATGAGCTGAGCTAAGCTGAAACCGTGTCATCTGTATCTGGGATTTGTTCTGGCGCCCAGGTAAAGTAATATCACGGGTAAGTAACATTTTATCTAACATTACAAATATTAGATAATTGTGTTAGATGAAATAAGGCGTTGTATAGATTTGGTGCCGCAACTAATGGGCACGATAAAACTCACAAAATTATATAAATAAAGTTATATAATTTGGTGTTGCTTTTACCCAAGTGATTAGTTAAATTGTAATATTATAAAATTGAAAAGAAGTGGAATTCAAGGTTACAAATAACTGTTAAATAATTGTTAAATTAATTTGTTAAAAATAAATTAAAAAAATGGCTAAATCATCATCAGTAGATATGGCAGCAATTGAGCAAATGTTTAAACAGTTGACCACTAAAATGGATGAAACAAAGGGTCAATTGTTTAATGAAATAAAAGATACTAATAGTAAAATTGAAAATATAGAAAGTAAAATTGAAAGTACAAATAGTCAATTAAATAGTGAATTATCAAAGAAAATTTATGAAAATAATAAAAGTTTAGAAGAAAGTAATCAAAAATTGATAACAGATGTTAATAATAAAATAGAACAAACTAATAAATATTTGTCTAGTGAAATGAAACAAATAAACGAAAATTTATCTAGCCAAATAGAACAAAGTAGTAAAGAGGCTACATTTAAAATAGATGAAGAAATATCTAATTTAGCTAATAAAATAGATGAGAGTAATATTAAGTTTGATAAGCATACCGAAGAGGTTAAAACTACATTAGAGGAGTTTAGAAAACAAGTAAACACTAATTTTCGCCGTCAAGACGAAAAGCTAAATAAATTTAGAAATGAATTACATGAAAGGTTAGAACAGAAAGTAACCCTCATTAATCAACATTTCAGTGAAGTAACTGCTGAATTAAAAACACAATCGCTTCTAAATAAAGAAGAAATCCAGAATACTAGGGAAGAGTGTACCCAACTGGGTGTAAATATTAATGAAGTTAAGAAACAGGTAGAGAGTAAGGCTAACAGTGACGAAGTACATCAAAAGGTGGAACAACAGTTAAAGGTAATGCGGGAGGATCTGACTAAGGCAATGAAGTCACAGCAAACCAAAGTAGTAAGGTGTGGGGGCTATAAGGAAGAACCGGAAAACCTTGCATTTTCAGGAAACCCACATGAGAATCCTGTGGAATTCCTAAAGCTGTTTGAAGCTTATGTAACTCGTGTAAATCCACTGATGGACAACGAGGACAAGAAGGACATGTTAGGCCGATTTCTCAAGAATTGGGCAGGTACTATAGTGATCGAAATTTTAAAAATTTATAATTTCTCGATCAAGTGGCACGCTCACACACTCGAGTTGACGGACACAAGCCCGGGTCGTAAATAAAGACGAATTAGGGACACGTCAGACCCGACGCCAGTGCGAAGACAATGAAAAACGTCTGTGTACACGCCACAATAAGAGTCTAAGGAACGTCGTTGACAGCTCAAAGTTAGTTACAATTTACAGCACCTAGCGTACAGAAACAAAGACTTTGTCCAGCTGCCTGGTTACGCAGAAATGAAATGGAACACATGCTGTGGGGGTGAGTTGTAATGAGCACACATAAGAACGTTACAGCCAGCAACAAAGGGGTAAGAGAAATCTTGACAAATATGTAAACAATAGAATGGAAACTGAGTGAATACTGGAAGTACGCACAGCCCAGCGTGAAAACAAACCCTGACAGCTAGCTAAATTTACAACTAGAAAGCGTGGGATTCGTCCAAGGATGTTACCAACGGAGAGTTGATAATCGGCGGAACGAGCGAAGGGTAAATTGAACAATTGCCCAAGACACTGCAGACTCTTAACAAAAGCTAAGTCAGAGTGCCTCAACAACGTCGAAACAAAGGTTGACAGACAGGCGAGAGAATGCTCTAGTTTCTGAGAATTTAGCACAACGTTCGTCGCTGGAATATTCCGGGGATGTCGGCGACCAACCAGCGTTGGGCATCTTCCTAAAGAACTCGTGGAGAGAGTAAGAAGGGCTCAAATGACGAATCGGGAAACTGATGACAAGATCTACAGGGTAGTAGGAATTTAAAGGAACCTATCACCAATCCGAGAGGGCGTGGAAATATAGAATTTTGCCTTCTGGGTAGTATGTTTGATAAAAACTGTTTGCGAGGACGCGGAGCGGCAGTCAGTAAGTCAGTAAGGCAGTACGTTAGTAAGACAGTTAGTAATAAAGTAGTTACGGCAGTAATACGGTAGAAGACGAGTAATAGTCGTTACAGTAGTTATGTAGCAAGACGGAATAATATAATAGTAGTTGGAGCGGTAATACCGGTAGTAATTGAAATAGTCTACGCGACTTACCGAACATTTAACTCAGTGAAATCGTAACGAAGTCGCGATCATAAGTGAACTTAGACATTCAATACAATCTCAATTACACAAAAGTCTGTTCGACAGTTATATGAGTTCCGATAATCAACAGTGCGTATAGACATAACTATCATTAAATATCAGTGCGTACGTGACTCTAAACTACGACCGACACGCAACATAATAATACAAGTGAGTAACATTCTGAGAGTACAACAGTGGGTGACAATTCAAACACTATTCGATCATAATGATTCGCTATATTGAACATTTGAACTGAATGAACCAAACCGAACACTATTACGCACATAGCATACACTACGTCCAAGATAGATGAAATAGTTAATTATGAACACGCACACAGCAAACTCTAAGAGTAATTCATCTTAATGACGGTATTGACATATTAACACTTGAACTCAAAAACACTTGACACCAGAGGAGAGTCCAACACCACACTACACATAACGAGAGTGGAAATTAGTGAAGTGAAGTGAAGTGTTCTTCAATTAACAGTGATTAGCATGTACAAGGAATCCACCAACGGATGTCATCTTACGCCGATGGAATTTTGGATAAACCCTTTTGCAAGAAAAGCCTTTATGTTTATTAAATCCTAGTGATACACATACTATTGCACTGTCTCATCTTTTCAAAGAGCTACTCCCGAGAGATTTTGTAAAGTTATATAAATCATAAATCTTATAAAATTAATATTAAAGTAATTCATCTGAGCATAATGAACGCATTTAGCTAGGGATAAGATATATTTGATTGTTTATTGTTTGTATATGTATATTATTGCGTTGTATTTGAATGTACTGTATGTCTTGTTTTCAGGAAACAACGAACGAACATTATTGTATTTTGTTATTATGTGTTTTAATTATGTATTTGCAGGACATAGTAATTTACTTAACTAACAATATAATAAATAACTAATTATTATTTATATACTTAAATCTTGCGTTCATTATTGCAAATTAACCTTGTCAATTAATTTATCACATTCCAAGCATTTTCATAAAGAGTCTCAGAGTTATGCTAATTATCAATGGACACAACCAAATCGACCATTGAAATGTCCGATTAACAGGCTCATACAAATCATATTGATTTGATAACTATATTGAGTCTAATCTGACAAAATAAGTAACTTTCATATGTGTGTTAAATATTAATGTCAATTACAACTCTGTTTGATTACATATAATTAGTATACGAAGTTAATTAGACCCAATTTACCAATTTATAATTGGATAATTCAATAATAATAATAATTAGCATAATTACACTAAATATAAATGGCTCCCAAAGAACGTGGGGCATAACAAATTTAATTAGAGTCAAATTTGTTAAAGTACGTGGTGGAAAGTCATCTCGGACAGAGTCCAAACCTACTCAGACTTCAGAGAAAAATTTCTAGCTCAGTATTGGAATGTTCAGATACAAAGAAGGGTACGCGATCATCTAGAATTTGGTAAGTATCACCCGTCAATGAATATGACAACCACCAATTATGTACTTAACGTAATGGCGCAAGTTAAGCATCTAACACCACCAATAGAAGAGAGAGACCTAGTATATAAGCTAGCACATCATTTCTCAGAACGCACTAGAGTAGCAACCACTACTAGAGGAGTGGATACTCTAGAAAAGTTCATAATGGTTGTAGATGAGTGTCAAGATTTAGAGAGGGACCTACAGCATGTAAGTAATCAGCTGAGTAACTACTCTAGAGGCGATCACCAAGAACCAACTTTCTACTCAAATAAGAGGAGAGACAATGAACGCCTGAAAGAAAAAAGGTTTA
Organism: Magicicada septendecula; assembly: GCA_034769895.1. Classification (NCBI taxonomy): domain Eukaryota; kingdom Metazoa; phylum Arthropoda; class Insecta; order Hemiptera; family Cicadidae; genus Magicicada; species Magicicada septendecula. The sequence goes on along the minus strand of CM068367.1, from coordinate 218,467,189 downwards.
CCCCATATCCGGGTAATAAACCCCAAAATCGAACGGAATTGGAGGAGAAGGGTAGAAGTAGGAGTGTAGAAAACAAACCAAATAAAGGGTATAAAGTGTGTAAAACAACTATAACTGCTACCGAGCAGCAACCGTCTACCAGTAAAATGAATGCGGGAAACGGGAAACCACTGCAGGTAGAAAAGAAACAAAACTAAACCTACCATTACCTGCAGTGAAATCACCAAAGAAAACAGGTAAAAAGAACGTAACTAATAATATAAAACAAGTGAGCGATAGGGAGTTCTTGTTAAAAGAGGAGCAAGAAGTGGGTAGAAACCATTATCCTGAATGTCCGGAAATAATTTGTAAAATCAGTAATCTACTAGTAAGAGCGCTTATAGACACTGGCAGTGAAGTTATATGTGTCAGCTCAAAGTTTGTAGATAATTGTCAGTTGCGAAATTGTCCCAGACTACCCGTAAAACATTGTAATGTACAGGGAGCCACTGGAGCCAAAATGCAAAAGATAACTGAACAAATATATTTACCTGTCAGTATAAATGGTAACCAAACCCAAATTGTAGCTCTAATAGTCCCAAAACTCATTCATGATTGTATTATTGGGGTAGATACGTTACTGGAATGGAAGGCAGAAATAAATTTTAAAAGAAATACCATTACGATGGAAATTAATAAAAATAAAATAAATGTAAGTATTAAAGACTATAAGCATTGGAAGTCGGTAAGTGTCATAAAGAACTGTAAGCAGCTAAAGTCATTTCAAGGTTTAGCTAACTACTATCAGAAGTTTACAAGTAAATACGCGGAAAGTACTGTTCCATTGTTAAAGTTGTTAAACAAAGGGATTAAATGGAAGTGGACAAAGGACCACGATGAAGCGCTGCAACAAGTGAAAAGTCTTTTTATAAATACTGTTGTATTAAATCATCCAAGGATAGGAGAAAGATTTTACTTGCAAACAGACGCCAGCAATATTGCTATTGGAGCACACTTGTATCAGATTGATGAGAAGGGCCAAAAAGCGGTATTAGGATTTGTAAGTTGCACACTTAAAGGGGCAGAATTAACCTATTTTACGACAGAAAAAGAGCTATTAGCGATAGTGCATAGCCTGTCAAAGTTTAGAAGTTATATTCTGGGTGCTAAACTTACTATAATCACCGACAATAAGGCGTTAGTATTTTTATTAAAGTGTAAATTGCTAGGTGCTCATCTGACTCGTTGGATCTTGGCTATACAAGAGTATCAATTTGAAATACAATATTGTAAAGCGAAAGACAATTTGGTAGCAGATGTACTCAGTAGAAATTCACCATCAGAAAACAACATGGAAACAGATAACATTAAATGTAGTAGCAATGATATTGGTATTTACGCGGTAAAGCATATAATGAAACCTGAAGTAGTTAGACGACTTAAGGGAACTCATCAACAACAAGACCCTAGGATTAGTGTAGCTTGGAGGAGTGCAGTTACCAACTCCAAACCAGGATTTTCTATATATGGAGGTAAGCTATATAAGCTATGTTCCCATAGGAGGAAGAATAAACAAAATATTGACCCATAAAGAAATAACAGTTTGAGCTAGTAAGATATGTGAGTCAAACATGGTCAAATAAAATAAATATATAATTGTTTTGAATCAAGGTCAATGATAATAATAATAAATTTTATTTAAATAAATGTTAGTATTGTTATTTCAATTTTTGACATTAATTAAGCCAAAATGATGATTAAAATATTAATGGTCATATAAATTTCCAATATACCATGTTAGGTTAAGTAACATTGTAATCTTTAGTTATAAGATAGATGTACGGAACATGGTATTAGTACTAGTTTTGTGCGGAAAAAAGTGCGAAAGAATATGTGCAAATTTTTCATCAGTGTAAAACTGTACATTAGAAAAAAAAATTAATGATTTAAAAAATAATCAATTTTTTTATACCAAGTGGGGGTATATATAACGATTCATAGTAGCGTCCTAACTGAGCGTTATATGAAAGTGCCTGACGGAGGGAGTAGTGCAGCGTAAGCAAGAGAGAGAGCGTACAATCGCAGCCATCTCACTCTAACCTCGTCATAGCGACATCAGATACAGGTACAGACATGAAATTTTACTCAATACAAATTATCAGTTCAACCTGTGATAACTTAAAAACTAGTAAATATACGGAAATTCTGAAAACAGCATTGTATTCAGCAAGTGAAGCTTTATAAGTAGCCGCAATCTCAGTTAATATAATTAACAATTGGAAAAGTTATACGGAAGACGAACACCAAAAGGAATAACGAGAGAATTATGCTACGTAGGAATTAGGTGTTTTCACACACACACAGATAAAGACCTAAGCAACAATATTCTGTGGTCAGATCTTTGAAAACACATTTGCAAATACCTGTAATCAATCGATTTGCAAACACAGGAAGTATGATTTTAACTAGAAATTCTCTGCAGTTTGAAACCTGTCACAGGGTGTTTTGTCGACCTGTTCAAGATTGTCGAAACTGGAAAAACGCATGATTTATTTGAACAACCAATCAGCAACCAGTATTTAAAACTGCCGCCAACTCAAAGCGAGGGGTAGCATCACTCTTCGGTCGGATCTTCAATATGCTAGACGTGTATAAATAACGTACAGAAATTTTTTCAATCATGCAAAAGCGTAATTAAGTTCAAATTCGAGAAGTAGTCCGCAGTGTAGATGAACTAATACCGTTCAATAACTCTCGCTGCATAAAACAAAGTTAATTAATTAAATTATTAATTAATTAATCATCAGCCGTGAAGGACCTGTGCGACAGAAGGCTACAGCATCTGTAATTGCCAGGGTATCTTCAACAGCATTGATCAACATCAATTCTTCTGTGCAAAACCATCAAAAGGAGGACCTCTATGGATTCCTATCTTCGGTCAACGCATCAAACAGTAAGAAATAGATTCATTGATCAATGAAATAAGCACTAAACAAATAATAAAAGCAATAAACAATTTTTAAAAAGACACTAAGCATTTCACACTTTGTATTTTAATTATAAGATTAGCTCTAATATAGTATAGGAGTGTTGAATGGAAAGTGGGGTGTAGTATTGGACGTGCAAATTATTGCAGACCTGTTCTTTAGCACTGGTTTGGGAGATAGCAATCTCTTAATTAAACCAGATAAGAGCCATAGGTCGTTTGAACGTTCTTAATCGTTACTTTTCACACTCACTCAGTAATTATAAGTGTTAGGGTAGAAATAAGTCCTACCATTAGCCTAATCAAGTTTAAAAATAATTAATTAAAACGTTAATTAAAAATAATCAAGCAAATATTAAATGTTATTTGTAACGATTCACCTTGAATCCACAATCACTGAACGAATCCTGAGAAAGAGTGTCTCCATGCGCTGAGCTAAGCTGAAACCGTGTCATCTGTATCTGGGATTTGTTCTGGCGCCCAGGTAAAGTAATATCACGGGTAAGTAACATTTTATCTAACATTACAAATATTAGATAATTGTGTTAGATGAAATAAGGCATCGTAATATATATATATATATATATATATATAATATGTGTGTGTGTGGGGGGTGGGGGTGACAGCTTGTATACAGACACATTGAATAAAATTATTTCAACCTCATCACACTTTATCAAAATGACTTGATAATGATAATGATAACAAAAGGCCAAAACAGCAACAAAACATGACAAAGTTGGAGTGATGAAGACTGCAAACATGAAAAGCCTGACTGAGAATAAAATTATTATCATACCTGATCAAGTTGTTTGCTCAGACTACACATTTCTAAATTATAGTCATGCAAGGTGCCATTTAGGTGTTCCATAACACTTTCATACTCTTCAGGGGAGACATCAATTCTAGGTATGTGTTTAGCTTGAAACAACTTCTGTTTGTTACTGAAATCAAAACACCAGCATTATATATTGCAACGTTACAAGTATTATAAAAAAATTTCATAAATACAATACCATGTACTCAACACAACTATGAAGTGTATCACACTGGCCAGGTCGCAGGATTTTTTTATTCTCGTTGCGTCAAGTATATGTAGTTGCACAATAAAAAAATAATTTTCAAAGAGGAGTAAGATGTTGATGACATGAAATAATTAATTAAAACTGTTTCAAAATAATCATTCTATGATTTATTAATATCAATAGAAAATATGCAAATATTAAAATTTTGAATTATAAAAATTAAAAAAAATATTCTCTTTTATAAGTTTACAAAAATACAATATAACCTTCTATGCTGTACATGACATATAAAAATAAACAACCATATAATCTTACTAGCTAAACAGACATGTTAAACAAATTATCTAAACACTTTTTATTTCAGTGTGTCTGACTTTGATTCAAATTTTAAATAATAATAGCAAATCATTTACAAACAAAAATAATATTAAATTCAAGAATAAAACTAATTGTTGCTATAACAAAAAATAAATAAAAAATAACATTTACTTCCAACCTATTATTTATTTCTACTGACACCCAAATTTTAACATACAACAGAAGATTAGTATTTTTAAATTTTCTTGTTAAATTAAATTATTTTCTTTAACTACCATTTAAATTTATGTGATTATATTTAAAACTTTAAGTCTTTACTGTTCATATATAAGTTTCTTTTTAAGAGTTCTTTTCACAAACAAAAAAATATTATTGTTTATTCATCACCTGTGTACTGCCGACATTACTGTTGCGCGTGTGTGTGTCCCCTGAATCCTGAGAATTTGATGATGATGATTATGCTGATGCTGTGTTCTCTGTCACTACGGTTTGTTGTTTGTGATGGTCCAGAGTTCCTCCATAAAACTTACAAACACACACTTGGTGTGTGTGGTGGTAAAGATGTTCGATCAGTCGGCAGACCAGCAGCGTGACGTTGTGTGAAGATATCTTGAGTCTGAGATCGCCCCAAAATTACCGGTGGTATTTATACTGGACGGCGATCTGACAAGTCCAGGACTGTTTTTGACCTGTTAGATATTGTCACTTCGTGCAAAGCATCCTTTTAATTACAAATCACTTATTGATTTATTTTTGCGATTTCATAAACATACTCGTAGCACGAGCAATATCATTGTTTGCATAATTTTTTCTGGTCACTCACATATAATAAACTTATTAATTACTATTTAATTACACTAGTAATTAACATTAAATTACTTAGCATCTTTATTATTGCACATTTCTGCAATAATTTTTTCATCACCATATTCGTTAAAAATTCCTTAATGTAATGGTGTATTTATAATTGGGATAAGTCTTTGTTCACAGGTTTAAAACGTATTGGTTAAAACCTAATTACAGACAAACCACTAATGCATACACATCACCCCATCTTTGCATGTCCGAGCTGGCTTCACTCACACAAACACACAAGCGCTGTATTCACTCGCGGGCAGGTGTACGCTTTCTGACAATTCTTAGCCTGCATAATATTGTTAAAAACTGTTCATCATATATGTTCTATGCTAAATATTTACAAACATACCACCCTGGGCAAATATGCAAATATATGTATTGTTGCAATATATTAAAAATTATTATTACTGGTCGAGTGTTTTGAGTATAAATTTATTTAACTAAATTTTTATGGTTTAAGAGATAAATTATTACAATTTAAAGGCTGACTGGTTGATTTATTGCTAAGTAGACATACACAGATGAAGATAAACTAACTTAAAGAGGAAGCTGAATTGGTAAGTTGAATTAAAATATAAGTAACACATTTTGATAGTATTATGACTAGATAACTTACTCAGATTTACTCAAATGATGATTACTCACTTAAATTCACTTAAGTAGGTCATTGCCAGTCATCTAAATCACCATTTGGCAGTTTATAGTTTAATATGAATATGCAATACAAAACATTATTACCTATAGGTATTTTGTTGAAACAGTTTAATTCTTATATCACTATGGCTGACAGCAAATACTACTAATCCATCAACTTTCTCGATTAGGATTCTTTAATTTGCTAGCAGAAACAATGTTACTGGACTTCTTATCATATATTATTTCGATTAAAGTTCAACAAGTCTTGTAAATCATTTATAAGAAAAAAATGACTAAACACAAAAAAAATGCTAAACTTACTGAAAAATACATTTGTCATAATTTGACATAGCTTTGAATCCAAGTATTGCGAACACAACCACACTGGCATATATAGCTGTCAGGGTATTACATATAGAGACAAGGATGACATCTCGAACACAATTGTTTTTTGGTGGGTTGTAACTACCAAAAGCAATCAGTGATCCAAAGGCCAAACCAAATGAATAAAACACCTGAGTTGCAGCATCCATCCAGACATTTGGGTTCAACAGCTTCTCAACCTGTAAGAAATTTTTAATCGTTCTGAGCGCATAAAAATTCTGTGTAATAAGTATTTGATGTCTACATGTTTCTACCTAACTATGGATTTGCTTACTAAGTCATACTTTCTCTAACTGCCTGGCAATAGTGTTACTTAAATATAACAATAAGTTTAATCACACTTCTTTCAATGGAACTTATAAACACTGAATCAGGTAAGTTAATACTTTTTACTTCCTAACCTAAAAAATGTAGATACATTTTTAAGATGCACGTACTATACTTAAGATGTATGAGATGCTTGGAGATGCATTTCCATACATATACTTGCACGATGGAATTGCCAATAAAAAAAGACTTCCTGTAAATAACAACAACTTATTAACTTAGTCTAACTGATAATTGATAATGCATAAAATTTTCCTCCTTCTGGATTGAGGCATTTCTATATTAAAACTGTCCAGTTAGGATATGGCATCACAAAATCTGCAGAAGACTTGGTATAATCAATGTAAGTAGTAATTTTGTTTATACAGTCGACTCCCTCTCGTTCGGACTCCGATGGTTCGGACGCCGGATGGTCCGGACTACTTCTTGGAAATGAGTCATCAGCGCGCGCCGGGTTTCTCACGGCCGAAAACGACAGGATTGAGCGTGTCTGTTTATTTCCGGCCTACATGTAAACAAAGATCCTCAGTTCGGCTTACGATTGCGTTTGCTCCGGATCGTCATACAGTGTACTGTAGCTGTTTTTACTAATTACTACTGATATTGTTGTGTGTTTTAATAATTTTCAATGTGAGTTACATATGTTATTATAAGTGAGTTTATTTGTTAGGTGAAATTGTAGTTTCAGTAACTCTGATTATTTGACAGTAAAATTCTCAAAAATGAGTGAAAAACGGAAGCATAATACGGTTAAAATGCAAGACAGACTTAATATTTTACAACGTTTAGATAAGGGTGAATCAGTGCAAAGTATTTGTACGGAGTTTAATGTAGGGAAAAGCACAGTTTATGATTGGCGAAAAAACAGAAAATCGATCGAGGATTTTTGTATGCAAATTGAAGTCGAATCCGTCCTTTCTACTCGATCTACCTTGAAAAAACCACACCATGAACTTGTTGATGACGCATTATGGTTGTGGTTCATGCAGGAACGTAGAAGAGGGACTCCTATAAATGGGCTGATTTTGAAAGAAAAAGCCGTCATTCTTCATTCAAAACTTGGGGAAAAAGGAAACTTCTCGGCAAGCGATGGGTGGCTAACGAGAAGGAAAAAACGGCATGGAGTGTATTTCCTTGGAGTTTGCGGGGAGAAGCTTTCAGCAGACCAACCGGCAGCTAATGATTTTTCTGAAAAATTGAAGCGTATCATTGAGCGTGAAAAACTAACCCCAGAACAAGTGTACAATATCGATGAGACCGGGCTTAACTATAAACTTTTGCCTAATAAAACCTTTGCCACTCCTCAAGAAAAGTCTGCTTCGGGCTTTAAAGTAAATAAAGAAAGGATACTGTTGCACTATGCTCAAACGCAACTGGGACACACAAGATGCCTCTATTTGTGATTGGAAAGTCGGCCAAACCCAGAGTATTCAAAAACTTAAACATGTCTTCCCTTCCAGTGTATTACAGGTCACAAAAGTCTGCCTGGATGGATTCTTATTTGTTTAAGGAGTGGTTCATGGCTCAATTTGTTCCGTCTGTAAAAGAACATTTGACATCCTTGAAATTGCCAGTAAAAGCAGTTCTTGTGCTTGATAATGCCCCTACGCATCCAGAGGAAGGTCTCGAATGTGATAGTTACAGTGACATCAAGCTTTTATATATGCCTCCAAATGTAACAAGTATCGCACAGCCCATGGACCAGGGTGTAATCGAATGCTTTAAGAGAAAATACCGGAGGAAGCTTCTTTCAGAAATTTTGGATAAGATGGATGGTAATGACAATGCAGGTCTCATCCAGACGCTCAAGACAATTAACATTAAGGACGTCATTTATATCGCTGCTAAATCATATGATGAAATCCCATCATCTACGTTTACCAAATCCTGGAGAAAATTGTGGCCAGATGTTGAAACTCTCGTTGAGAAGAGACAAGAAGACAACCCAAATACAATAGGGTTAAATATTCATGCAACTGAACCTGATGACAACCACTCAATTTTAAAGGATTTACAACGGCTGCCTGATTCTGCTAGTATTAATGAGAATGACGTTGTGGAATGAATTTCGCGAGCTGATGATGAACTGGCTAATGAAATCCTGAATGATGACGAAATCGTCGATGTAGTCCTTCATCAAGAGGAAGAAAAAGAAGAAGACGACGACGAAGGTGATAGTGAAGCGGGAAATGGCGTGGGAATTTTGACTCATGCAGAGGGTAGGGCAGCACTGGAACTGGCAACTACCTATGTCGAACAACAGCCTGGCGCATCACCTGTGGATGTTATGTTTCTAAGGAAGTGGCATGATTATGCCTTCAAGAAAACAGTTGAAGTAAAGAAGCAGAAGAAAATAACAGATTTCTTTTAATATTGCAAAGCCAAGTTTTTCATTAGTTTTAGGTTTAAGTTTATTCGTTTGGGACAATTTTATGAACCTAAAATTGTGTTCCGTACACTTGAAAATTGTCTTAAAATGTGATTTATAAATATAGATACGCTATTACAGGTTGTAATTTACATAAGTAAAAAACCGCCGGATGGTCCGGAAATTTTTTAATCCGGACAGGGATCCGGTCCCGAGGTGTCCGGATTAGAGGGAGTCGACTGTACAGTCAAAATCTGGTTGGGGTGTATGTAAATGGATCACTGTATACATAATGTCTTTTTGTATTAAAAAATTGCATATGTTGGAGCAAAACTTATATATTTATATATTGATCAATATGACAATATAGCAGACCTACTGTTCCAGCTAAAAAAAAAAAAAAAAAAAAAAAAAAATTGCAGTCTTAAAAGAAACAAACGTTATGCAATTTTCTGAGTCATTTTACATTCTGCCATGTTGCATTAAATTATTTACAAACATAGTGCTTATATTTTTCAGATTCAAACATAATGCAAAAAAGACTGCATCAGAAGTGGTGTTGGCCTAAATGAGCATAGATGTGGTTACAATGTGGCTGAAAGATATGGATACTAAACTACGTGATTGAGATGGTTTATAAATAGAAGCACTCAGAGAGGCATCTGTCTTGTTGAAACATTGTTGAATAGCAAGCTGGTGGGTGTGGTATTGATAATACAAAGTGTGTCAAGAAGTGACACGCACTGGGGAGTTTACAGTAGTGAGTCTGTATCATTCTGACAGATGAGATGTCAGAGGTGATTGGGAAGTAAAATGGTGGTCAACAGCAAGCACTCAAGCTAATGACTATGATGCAGGTGATGCTGGATATTGGAGTAGTGTGAGAATCCGTGATGCTTGCTGATTAATAGAATGCTGCTAATTATACCCATGAAATAACTAACTAAAAGGAAAAAATTATCAAAGTATAAGGAATACTGTAATTGGCTTTTAAATGAGTGTGAGAAATTCATTATGTTTGTCTGTACTTACAAAATAAGAAAAGCATCATAATAAAACCATAAGAATATAAAATGTTAGTCAATGAAAGCTATGTGTTGGAAAACTCTTTCTACAGTTTATTAGGAAGAATTAAGTGTTAACTACTACTAATACAAATTAAAGAAAGGTGCTCAATCTTAAACTCATATCTCTTAGTAACTACTTTGATAACATCTCTTATGTGTACAACTGTTTACCTGAGGTGTGTACATGTGAACCAGTCCTGCACTTGCACCTTTTAAAGTAATTCCTCGAATGAAAAATATTGTCAAGACAATATAAGGAAACATGGAAGTGAAGTATACAACCTGCAACATTAACACACTTATTTAAATGCTGATTTCAAGTTTAAAGGGATATGCATTTTTTATACTTTGTCTTCTGAATCAAATTTTTATGTAATGGTCTCATTAAAAATATTTTTAGATGCTACTTTAGTGTGTGTATATGTGAGTGAGGAGACAGACAGACAGGAAAATAGACAGACAGATGCATATGAGGGGGGACCCAAAAGTAACGAGAATTTTTCTCTGGCAGTTGGTAGAACGCTAGTTCCGACTTCTCCCGCTAGGTGCCTTCACTAGACACCATTTTGTATCAGTTGCCCTAGCGGCATTGTTGTGGAAACATTAGCGCAGTCAGTGTGACTATTTTTTGTAAGCGCTGTTTCACGTTTACGGCGATTTGTCAATGGCAGACATTAAATACCAAAGTGCTAACATCAGGTTCTGTTTCCTGTTAGGGAAATCAGCAGCAGAAACTGTCGCAATGCTTCAGACGGCTTATGGGGAGGAAGCTTTGAGCCAGGCAAGGATTTACGAGTGGTTTTCTCGTTTTAAAAGCGGTCAAATGTCAATTGAAGACGAACCACGACCGGGACGTCCCTCGACTTCCAAAACGGACGAAAACATTGAAAAAATCCATGTTGCATCATGTTTGATCATCGTAGAACAATCGATGAATTGGAGGAAATGACTGGAATATCCTGGAGTTCATGTCAACGAATTTTGACTGAAGATCTGAAGATGAAACGTGTTGCTGCAAAATTTGTTTCGTGTGTGCTTTCTTGTCGGCTCAATATCCTTGCCTGGCTCAAAGCTTCCTCCCCATAAGCCGTCTGAAGCATTGCAACAGTTTCTGCTGCTGATTTCCTTAACAGGAAACAGAACCTGATGTTAGCATGTTGGTATTTAATGTCTGCCATTGACAAATCGCCGAAAACGTGAAACAGCACTTACAAAAAATAGTCACACTGACCGTGCTAATGTTTCCACAACAATGCTGCTAGGGCAACTGATACAAAATGGTGTCTAGTGAAGGCACCTAGAGGGAGAAGTCAGAACTAGCGTTCTACCAACTGCCAGAGAAAAATTCTCGTTACTTTTGGGCCCCCCCTCGTATGTGTACACTTATGAAAGTCCAAAACAATTTTATTTCATACATAAATAAGATTGGATTTTGAAACTTTAATAGTAGTGTAATAAAAATAATTTTTATATTGTTTCTGACATATTTCATTTTTTGTTTTATTGTAAATTTAAGGTATGAGAAATCATTTTATGTAATATGATCTGTTTATTAATTACAATATATGTTTCAGTAATATAGTATATGATTCAGAATTATTTATTTTTCTGCTGCTACAGTGTTAAATTAATGATTGCTCTTTAATTGTTTGACAGTTTCTTGTGTACTTAGTACCAGCAGTTAAGATTTTCAAACAAAAATTGAACTTTTATAGGCTCTTTTTCTACAAAGGGTAATTTTATTTGAGTCAGTAAAACTTTAACCATTAATTAGAATAATTTTAAATGTGAAATGTACTCTTTCGTTGCTAAAATAATTATTTTTAAGAAAAAAATTTAATAGCTGTTTAGTTTAACATTCTTACCTTCCCAGAACTTTGAATACCCTTCATAACAATGAAGAATACAATTGTCCAGGCTAACAGGAGGCACAAAACTATCCACCACTTCAGACCTCCTGTTTCATTCATTGAAGGAGAAACATCTAAAGTTGTTCTGTACCAGAAGTAAGCAGTCTCACTACTCAGCTCACATTCTGGTACTTTTGTACCATTAGGTAGTTCAGGACATGATGCCCACGGTAAAGGGTACTGAAACACATGAAGCAAAGCAGTATGAATACATAATTGAAGATAACAGGTATAACTGATACCTCTCCAGTATCCAAATGTACTCACAGGGATAATCTGTAATAATTTGTAATCTATTATGCATCAGAGTTTTTGCTTTATTGTATGTTGTTGAAGCAGTATCTTTCACTTTAGGGAGAGACACTTACAGCTTCAGACACAAAAATATTCCAGCATTTGCAACAAGTTCTAAAGTGGCTACAACTTAATCATCACTCTTGTCTTTTACTACATTTTTATTTTTAAATAAAAGTAAATAAACAAAATTTACAAAATCACATTATGTTTTCTTAGACCAGAAGAAATAAATACTTGCTAACATTGAGTATAAAAATGTAATACGTTTAAATACAATGATTAAACATGTATAAAGCAATCTGCTCTATGTGAATGCACAGAGTTACATTTTTGTTCAGGATAGAAAGTAACTAACCTTTAAAACAATTAAAAAAAATAAAATTACAGGAAACTAATATGTATGAATGCAAAAACATATTTTTCACATGTGGGACTTTGCAGTCTTCTTCTTCTTCTCCCATCAAGCATTAGGCCTGTGGCCTGTTGTGGTCCCTGGCCATGGTACAACTCATGTTCTACCACCACCAGAGAGAAATCAGCCATTTATTAACCACACATGATGGTAAGCCACATGGTGGAGAGGGAGTTGTGTGCTTGTGTGCACGCATATCTGTGTAGTGTAAGTGTGCCTTTGTTACTTATCTAGCCCAATCATGCCAGACAAGATTGCTGTATTATTGGTCCCCAGCAGTAAGGGTGGGCACGCAGATCTACTCTGACTTTGCCTTAATCCAGTGAGATTCCGAATCTTGAACATTACCACTGTGCCAGCTCTCCAGTCTTCCCATGACCCTCCCATTGGTTTCAGTCTGATATTCTCTTAGTTGCATTATACAATTATATTAAAAAGAACAATATCATTCTTGACACCAAAGTCTCTCAAATCGTACAAATGAACAAAATCAAGTACTTTACTCATCAACAGCCACAGAAATCATTCCTGTCATTTCTTTAAGTGAATTGATGTAAACAAACATAAACAATGTTTAAAATATAAACAAATTGTCTAAAATGTTGGCATGACAGCACAGTCAAAAATAAATGACTACTTCTGTTAGTGGCTTTATATAAGAGAAAATTAGAATTATTTGCTAACTCAAAAATACAAAGCTATTCAGTTTTCTCAATATAATAATTTTTCTGTTTCACAATGATATTAAAAATATTAAGTTTAGTCCCATGTACAAAATTTATTTAGCTTTTACACTCTACATTCACAATATTTATTAATTTTAAAAAGATTATTTAAGTAAATATAATTATTTCACTACCGAATCAGAACACAAAGTTTTTTATGGGTAAAAACGTACAAGTTTTACCTTATAACCTGAATCGGTTTTCGCTTTTAAAAAGCTTCTTCAGAGGCTGCCGCTGGGAGCACTGTCCATATTGTTGTTGGTGATGGTATTGAATTTTGAAAGATTGATGTTGTGTGTGTGTGGGGTGTGATATGTTCGAATAATGCGTGTGATTTGAATTGTGTATGTTTGTTTAGGATGTCGTTTTTATTTGTTTCGTGTGTTTGTATATTTCCTATTGTTCTAGAGTGTCTAGTTTACGGCCTTTTGTGTGTACGTGTAGAATGTCCATGTTATTGTCGATGTTTTTGTATGTGTGGTTTGCTTCAATGAGGTGGTTTGCAAAGGTGGATTCTGTAGTGGAGTGGAGTGCCTTTGTGTGTTCAATGTATCTTTGTTTGAAGCTACGTCACATACAAACATATGTCATTTGAAGCAAACCACATACATAACCCAGTTAACAATATAAACAAAAGTGTTATGCATAAAGTTAAGACACTAATTTGCAAATTTGCTAAACACTACAAATTGAAACTTAGCACCATTAAAACAAGGAGCTCTGAGGTATTCAGTAAAATAAATCTAAAACTGTTTCTTAGCAAGTTATCAAGACAACATGTAAATAAAATCTACATGTCCGGAATGTCAGTAGTCTATATTTATTTTATTGAATATAAAATATTCTAACTGTTCTATATAATAACCTAAAACTCTAACTGATTACAGATATGTGAATTTATGAATCCAAACTGAATATGTATGCAATCTAGTAAACTAGTTTGTTAGTATACCATAAAATTGTTAGATCATGGAAGAGGAAATCAGGAAATTTCCCCCTTCCAGAATCTCCAAAAGATATTTCCTATAATCCAGTTGAGAGTGAATTATTTATTAGTATTTCTGAACAGCAAGTTAGTTTTTTTAATTTTTTTTTATTCATAAGCATCATTTAATAGTTCTCAGAAGCTGTATTTAAAAGAGAGAAAACCATTAGTATTTTAATGAAGGAAATTTAAAAAACAAATTTCTTCTTCGTCCTATTTTTTCCCATCCCCAAATATCTCTTCAAAAAATGTCTTTTGGATTTAACCCTGACACAAATATTATTTAAACCCTAACTATGTTGTAGCCAAATGAAAATTTATGTAAAACTTATAATTTTCAATGACTTAGTTATCATACATTTTTCCATTAATTTTTACTTTAGTGTATATAGATTGAAAATGTTGAAAAAAATAATTTAGTATCTAACACTACTTTGAGGGGATTACACAGAAAATTCTTTTGATTGTTCTTGCTGGGAAAATGATTTTGCTGTAACATTATAATCTGCTCCTTAGCTATTGCACACATGCGTACACACACACACACACACACACACACACACACACACACACACAACAGAGTTACACACTATAACATCTTCTCTTGTGTTATAACTTAGGGAACCCGCAATAATTGGATCTGCCAATTATACAGGCTGCCTTAGTTGTGACGAGCTGAAAATAATCACAACAAATAAAACAATTCTTATAGCAGGATATTAGGAAGGGGAGACTGTTGATTTATGCACTCAGTTTACTCGGTACTCAGATGACATCTCTTTATTACATTTGGTGATTAAGTTCTCTATTGAATGTTCTCAAACAATATAGTTTACTATATGATTATATATAGATATTACTCCTTTACAAAGGGCCCTCAAAATATGATGTACATCTATTTTATTTATTCCACGGATCCGGGATTGAATATATTAAATGAATAATGGTCACCTTGCCATATACAATATTGAAAATTTAACCATTTAAAGAATGGTTTTTATTAAGCTTTTAAAACAACAAAACTTTTAGTTCAAACTTTTACTCTTTTGCTATAACCAGTGTTATTAGATTTCAGACTACAGGTTACATATAATGTCTGTCTTTTAAAGTCTTTAATGTTATTATATTTAAAACAGAATTTTTAAAGTCTTTAATATGATACGTTAAATTGTCTTTTGTGGATTATAATTTTTGTAACTCTTAACCATGAAGACAAGCCTCCATGTCACCTGTGTGTTTCCTGAAGTTGCTGCAGAATAGGTTCTTCGGTCCTCCGGTGTTTCCTGAAGGTCTGTCGTTACCTTACCATCCTGGGACGGTGAAGTTCCTGAAGTATGTCAAATCATTCCGGGGGCGGTACACTCATCTCAGGCAACTGTAGTAATTCTTAGTAATTCTTGTAGTTAGAATAAATAAATAGAAAGTTTGTTTCACTGTTATACACTTCACATGATTATAGATTAGTTGAATATCACCTTCTTGTTTGTAGTACTGTACAAATTACATAGTTTGTTATTTGATAATAGAGAGAGATGTCATCACCGCACAAATTTACTTATTTAAATAGTCATTGAATCAAGCCTTTCACATTTTTATATACATGTAGCGAAACAACGCTTTACGCTGCTTACGGCGTGAGCGCTCCATTTGCAAGTGGCAGAAATAGTTAAGGGGGAGAGTAGTAATCTCAAGACAAATACTAGGCAACATAAAAGTAGTTCCGTGTTTCTTTTTTAATTAAAGGACTAAAGTTTAATTAAATTATTAACTAGAGATATTCTTAGTTACAATTGCTATCAAAGTACGTTATAGTGGTCTAGTTTAATTATTTAAATAATAACAAATTTACAATTATTTTTAGTTAGTTAAGGGGTCGGAAAACAAGTTGATTCTGGTTAGCGCCTGTTTATGCAGGATTAATTAACAAGCTTTACCCTTTCTGTACAATTGTATTCCCTTTTAATTTATTATTAGACTTTATATTAAATATTATTATTATTTAATGATTGCAATAAGATTTAGTTTAAAATGTGAGATTTTATTAAAAATTTAAAGTTTCTCAGCTTATACATTATCAACTTAATTAATTAACATATTTTTTTATTAATGAAATCGTCACATACTCCGCCGCTTAAGCCACAGACTCCGGTTTATTTGTTCAGGAATGTACCGGGAGTATGTTTGGGGACAACGTGTGTAATTATTTATTATTACTATTATTTATTATTAGTACACGGTTTGTTTTTTTCTCTCTTTTTAAATGATCTTGTTCTCATTTAAATGTTCGCCTCCGTGAAATTCCCTTTTTCTCACTTCTTACAATGCTAATTTATATTTTAATCCTTAATACTAATTTCCCTAATTACTCGTAACTCACAATGTCGTGGCCCGACTGACATCAGCTTACTCTAACTCTACAAGTTAGCTTTCAGCATTCATTAATGATCTCTTGGCACCTTTCTGCCTCATCATTACTACCTTCAGTCGGCGCCGTTGTGACTTGTTACTTTACATGTATATAATTCTTTCTTGATTATATACCATAGACTTACCTCTAATATAATCTAAAGAGGATCCCATACTCCACTCTAGATTATAGTTACTTGAGAGAAGCGGAATCTCACGAAGATAATTCTCTTTTATCTCTTTAACAATAACCAAACAAACTATGCGGAAGGGGAGACACTTTACACAATTCATTGTAATACGCAGGGGTGGTTTTCAATTGTTCAGGGACGCTACCGTTTATACAATAGAGAGAGAGGGTGGCTGCTTACTACTATTCTTAACACGCTTTATTTCCTCTAACTGGCCACCACTGGTTGTTCACGATATGGAACTATACTTTTATTATTATTTACCTTTCTCTTATTTACTGCTACACGTTACACAAAGTTATTTAACTTAAGATTTATTCAGCAATTATTATTCACTTATTATTACTTTGGGGGGTTTTAAAAAAACTTACCTAGAATTATTTCCTATCGACTTACCATATTTATTTAGGACACTTTATTTACTTTGTTTTTTTTTTATTTGGCTCAGTTTACAAGTTTACTGTTTTGGGACATGGGGTTTAATACTTTCTCTAACAAGGGAGGGTTAACTGAGTCATTTATTCATTTGAAATTTAAGTAATAATATTATTTGCTCTACTATACTACACACAATTATCGCCTACACAGTTTAATACATGGTAAACATTTATTAACAGTTATTATTAAACATTTGCATTAGTTTCTATTTACACGATCAGCTGTTACGCTGGAATGTAGGTCAGACTAGTTTTAAACAATGGCATTGTTTTGCTTACAAAGGGGGACTCAACTAGAGGGTGAATGCATTGTCTAACTCAACTTGGGGGAGACCAACTATGACAGTTTTAAACAATCGGCGACAGGAAACTTACATGTCCGAGTTTGTTGTGAAGGTGACACGTTGATGAATGAGACTTTTAACAAGTACCTACATGGTTTGTTTACATGGGATTATATGTTACTATTACTTTACACGTATTATATTTACAAATAAAGTTACCTATACTATATTACTATAATATTAATTATTATTTTTATTTTATTTAAAATTTTGACACATATTAAAATACATGAGTGAATAGATCAACAGCTTGTGTGTGTGGGATATCGGGACACAATTACTTCTTTCTTTTCTCTTACACAAAATTAGCAAAATAGAGCAGAGTGGCGCAATTTATTTGTGACACTCTGTACACAATTAATTATTAAACAACAGCAATTAAGCAGAGTGGCACAATTTATAACATCTTCTCTTGTGTTATAACTTAGGGAACCCGCAATAATTGGATCTGCCAATTATACAGGCTGCCTTAGTTGTGACGAGCTGAAAATAATCACAACAAATAAAACAATTCTTATAGCAGGATATTAGGAAGGGGAGACTGTTGATTTATGCACTCAGTTTACTCGGTACTCAGATGACATCTCTTTATTACATTTGGTGATTAAGTTCTCTATTGAACGTTCTCAAACAATATAGTTTACTATATGATTATATATAGATATTACTCCTTTACAAAGGGCCCTCAAAATATGATGTACATCTATTTTATTTATTCCACGGATCCGGGATTGAATATATTAAATGAATAATGGTCACCTTGCCATATACAATATTGAAAATTTAACCATTTAAAGAATGGTTTTTATTAAGCTTTTAAAACAACAAAACTTTTAGTTCAAACTTTTACTCTTTTGCTATATCCAGTGTTATTAGATTTCAGACTACAGGTTACATATAATGTCTGTCTTTTAAAGTCTTTAATGTTATTATATTTAAAACAGAATTTTTAAAGTCTTTAATATGATACGTTAAATTGTCTTTTGTGGATTATAATTTTTGTAACTCTTAACCATGGAAGACAAGCCTCCATGTCACCTGTGTGTTTCCTGAAGTTGCTGCAGAATAGGTTCTTCGGTCCTCCGGTGTTTCCTGAAGGTCTGTCATTACCTTACCATCCTGGGACGGTGAAGTTCCTGAAGTATGTCAAATCATTCCGGGGGCGGTACACTCATCTCAGGCAACTGTAGTAATTCTTAGTAATTCTTGTAGTTAGAATAGATAAATAGAAAGTTTGTTTCACTGTTATACACTTCACATGATTATAGATTAGTTGAATATCACCTTCTTGTTTGTAGTACTGTACAAATTACATAGTTTGTTATTTGATAATAGAGATAGATGTCATCACCGCACAAATTTACTTATTTAAATAGTCATTGAATCAAGCCTTTCACATTTTTATATATACGTGCGAAACAACGCTTTACGCTGCTTACGGCGTGAGCGCTCCATTTGCAAGTGGCAGAAATAGTTAAGGGGGAGAGTAGTAATCTCAAGACAAATACTAGGCAACATAAAAGTAGTTCCGTGTTTCTTTTTTAATTAAAGGACTAAAGTTTGATTAAATTATTAACTAGAGATATTCTTAGTTACAATCGCTATCAAAGTACATTATAGTGGTCTAGTTTAATTATTTAAATAATAACAAATTTACAATTATTTTTAGTTAGTTAAGGGGTCGGAAAACAAGTTGATTCTGGTTAGCGCCTGTTTATGCAGGATTAATTAACAAGCTTTACCCTTTCTGTACAATTGTATTCCCTTTTAATTTATTATTAGACTTTATATTAAATATTATTATTATTTAATGATTGCAATAAGATTTAGTTTAAAATGTGAGATTTTATTAAAAATTTAAAGTTTCTCAGCTTATACATTATCAACTTAATTAATTAACATATTTTTTTATTAATGAAATCGTCACAACACATAAACATTATATATGTAAAAATGTTTTAAATCGGTTTGAAAATATTACAAATTAGTCTTTATAAACACTATAAATATTAAACAAAAAATAAACACCTTTATGTTTTTAAGTGGGTGTTTTCAATGATACTCTTGTTTGACATAGATAAAATGAGGAGTTGTCAGTGGTTGTACAAATGCAGTAGTGAATGGACACATTGTGCTATAGTCCTCTAAAATCCTTGGTGTTGTCCATGAGTAAATGTGAAAATTTAATATGTTAACAAATGTAGTTTGTTATGTAATTCACCACTTACAAAATAATTTTTAATTAGACTTTTTGAAAAAGTCATATTTATATTTACACAGAAGATACTCTTATAACACAAGAAGGATATAATGGTGTGTAAATGAAGACCAACTTAAAGTTTTCAGAATAGATGTAATGCTCATTATATCTACACAAGAGAAACTTCATTAGATACTGTATGGACACAAGGGAGTTAGTTTACTTTAAAACAGAGATGTGAATGTCTTGTGTATATACTGTAATATGCAGTCAGACCACAATCTGCTAATTATGTTTCTACAATGGTAAACTGACACACTAAAATCACTTACCTGAAATGAATTGAATAAATAGAAGAAACACCATGTAATGATGACGTTGTAATAGAGAGCAACAAGGAATGTGACTACGCAGGAAGCGATGCCCACTCCTCCAAGCCACGGATGTATCGTATTCCATACACCTAGACACCCTAATCGCATCTTCTGGCCAATTCCCAGTTCAATGAGAAACAAAGGGATACCCTCCAGTAACAGCATAACTAAAAACGGAATCAGAAATGCACCTGAAAAAGAAATATTTTTTTTTATATACATTTTGAAACATTTTACAATCAACAAATAAAGGTTACTTTACAAGATGTGTTCACAAAACAAATGATGGACAAAATGTTATGTTACTCATTTAACTCCACTCTTTATCCTTCCCTCTCTCTTCCCTACATACCATAACCCCTCCCCAAGATCACAATTTCACACACACACACACACACACACACACACACACACACACACACACACACACACACACACACACACACACACACACACACACACACACACACACACACACACACACACACACACACACACATGTGATAAAAACTTCAAAAATGTGTAAGTTCATGCAGGACATGAAGACACAAATTCTCAGCATGCAATAACTGTTTTATCTACAAATCTAATAAATGTTAAAGCCATCTTGACTCATAAAATAATAGCTTTTTTTCTGTATCACCAAAGTAGTATAGGAGTACGGAAGGGTAGGCTCCCTTATGTTGAACCATTCAGTTTACAAGGAAGGTCATTACAATGTCATTACTCTATGTCATTACTATCCTTCAGCCCCTATCACTTCCTCAGGGCGTTATTTCAGGTACTAATTTATGCAGTTAACATGGAGGGGGGGGGTGAAAAACGCCAACTTAGTTTTATGGTGCATCCAGGATTCGAACCAGGGATCTATAGGTTTGTAGCCAGGTGTCACATATACTGGTCTACAAAGCTGTCTTCCTAATTCAAAACAATGTAGCTTTATAATGTTTACACAGAGTGCCCTCCCGGTTGTTACGTAATTTGATTTTCTTGCTGCCATTAAAGGTTGAGGGCAAGATAAATTTGTTATTCATAAATAACGAGTTTAATAGGTTTTACAGCGATTACTGCATGAGTGATTATTGATTGCTATGAAAGGACCTATTTTATATAATTTCGGTATTACAATTTACAGACTATACTGTTGGTGTTTGTTGTGTATATTATATTTTGGATATCTGTAAGATGCAGGAGAAAATTATTGTACCCGCGTGTGGTTGTTTAAAAGAAGTGTTAATAAAGCTTATTTGGCTAAGTAGGCCTACTTGCATTTATAATCCACTAGCTGGATAATCACCTAATAAGCAGTAATTCCCATTCGTATAAATTCAGGCCTGCAGATTTGTGTGTGTGTGTGTGTGTGTGTGTGTGTGTGTGTGTGTGTGTGTGTGTGTGTGTGTGTGTGTGTGTGTGTGTGTGTGTGTGTGTGTAGGCGCACGCGCACCCGTACACATAAAGTCAATCCATCTTATGTTATTGAGGAGGAACCTGCATGAAGATGGCAGAAATGGATGTGCCGAAACGTTGCGAAAAACCTCAAACACACACATAGTAGGCCTATAGTAATTAACGTTATGTTACTGTTGGTTGGATTTTAGGAGTCTTTTGAATTGTAACTAAGAAAAATAAGTCCTTCAAAGTAAATTAAAATTATTTTTAAAATGTTAGTTTAATTCCGAATGTCTCTTAATTTTCGACGAAACATATATCTACATAATTCGAAGTTACAGTTTTATTAAAAAATGTTTAACTTATGTATAGGATATTAGTTTAAAATATCGGTATGGAGAACCATACATGACTTCCATGTTCTAAGATTTATATTTAAAATAATTTACGAAATGAAATGTTTCCATAGAAACTACTTCTTTCCACTTATTGCTTCAGCCTTAACCACAGTACTGTGGTCACTAACGTATACCACCACACGTTATCGCACTTGATTTTCACTGATGATGGCAGTCGACGGCACTGCAGAAACGTCTGGTTTTGCAGAAAACATTGAACTACGGCCAAACATCCCGGGAAGGAATTTTAACAACAAACTACTACTTTGTTGCCGATAACGTAGTACACATATAAAAATTATCCCCTCCCCCACCAACAATAATTTTCATTTAGAGAAAATTACCCCCACCCCGTTCAACTAGCCTCTTCATTTATAGATATTTCATCTACGTTTCTACAGTGGATTATTAATATCTTCTTATCAGGATACTTTATTTATCAAAATTAATTACTTTACTCTTGTCACAACAAAAAATGTTTCAGGTAAACTGCCCTTTCCCCATAACCGATCTTTACCAAAATCAAAAGGCCTCGAGTATTCTACAAATCAGGTACATATGTAAAAAATTATTTGATTCTGTTTGAATTTATGGTAGTTATCGTTCGTCATAGAAAAAATTACCCTTATTATCACATAAAACGTTGCAGGTAAACTACCCCCTTCTCTTAACTGATCTTCATAAAAATCAACAGGCCTTGAGTACTCTATAATTTAGGGATGCATGCAAAACATTATTTGATTCTGTTTGAATGTGCGGCAGTTATCTTTCGTCATAGAAACAATTACTCTTGTTACAACATAAAATGTTGCAGGTAAGTTACCCCTTTCCCTTAACCGATCTTCAACAAAATCAACAGACCTTGAGTTATCTACATTTGAGAAAGGTATGCACAAAATTATTTGATTCTGTTTAAATGTGCGACAGTTATCGTTCGTCATAGAAACAATTACTCTTGTTAAAACATAAAATGTGGAAGGTAAACTACCCCTTTCCCTTAACCGATCTTCACCAAAATCAACAAACCTTCAGTCTTTTACAATAGATGAACGTATGCAAAAAAGTATTTGATTTTGTTTGAATGTGCGGCAGTTATCGTTCGTCATAGAAAAAAATTACCGTTGTTAAAACATAAAACGTTGCTGGTAAACTAATCCGATCTTCACCAAAATCAATAAACCTTCAGTCCCCTACAATTTAGGGATGCATCCAAAACATTATTTGATTCTGTTTGAATGTGCGGCATTTATCGTTCGTCATAGAAAAATTACCCTTGTTAAAACATAAAATGTGGCTGGTAAACTACCCCTTTCCCTTAACCGATCTTCACCAAAATCAACAGGCCTTCAGTTTTTATAATTGATGAACGTATGCAAAACTATATTTGATTTTGTTTGAATGTGCGGCAGTTATCGTTCGTCATAGAAAAAATTACCGTTGTTAAAACATATAATGTTGCAGGTAAACTACCCCTTTCCCTTAACCGATCTTCACCAAAATCAACAGACGTTGAGTTCTCTATAGCTCAGGAAGGTATACAAAACGTTATTTGATTCTGATTGCATTTACGGCAGTTATCATTCGTTATAGAAAAAATTACCCTTGTTAAAACATAAAACGTTGCAGATAAACTACCCCTTTTCCTTGACCGATCTTCACTAAAAACAATAGGTCTTGAGAACTCTACAATTTAGGGTTTAATGCAAAACATTATTTGATTCTGTTTGAATTTGCGGCTGTTATCGTTTGCCAATAAAAATACCCTTGTTAAAACATAAAACGTTGCTGGTAAACTACCCCTTTCTCTTAACCGATCTTCACCAAAACCAATACGTCTTGAGAACTCTATAATTCAGGGCTGTATGCTAAACATTATTAGATTCTGTTTGAATTTGCGGCTGTTATCGTTTGCCATAGGAAAAAAATTACCCTTGATAAAAAAAAACCGTTGTAGGTAAATTACCCCTTTCCCTCAACCGATCTTCACCAAAAACATAGGTCGTGAGTACTCTACAAATCAGGGCTGTATACAAAAAATTATTTGATTCTGTTTGAATTTGCGGCTGTTATCGTTTGCCATAGAAAAAAATCTACAGACACACACACAGACACTTTTCGAAAAATGACTTTTTTTCATGTTTTGAGTGTAGTACAATCAGAATCTGCAGTAATCTCGAACACGATTTTTTTTGCCATCACCATACTTCCATTTCCTTAAGGAACATGGAAGTAAAATGAGTTTATATTTACGTTTGTAATGCAGCGCGAGCGTATTTCAAGGACCGATTATTAATAGGAATCTGTAAATAGGTTCCTCGTTCATACCCAAATAAACTCGCATAATTCAGTAAAATGGTTTTGCTCCACAACTTTGGACCGTCAGTCCCTCTGTGTTCAGTAGAGTCTGAAAAATGTATGAACATCTAGACTTCCGCTAGAATGGAAATTTACGTGTATGTGCTTTTCTGTAAGCGTATTTTAGACACGTGGAGTCGTTCTGTGATACGCAATAGGGCATTTACGTATACATTAACGAAAAAGCGGATTCGCCAGAATAAGAGTTACAATCGGTTGAGTGTTAAATATGATATAACACTCATATCATATTTGAATGTTATATTGTATACGAGACATTTGTATTTGTATCTTTATCATGGTCTAAATCTTATGCATGTCGCTGCAATGACTCGTTTCCGCTTTTCTTTTCATTTGGAGATATGACTTATCTCTCGAACACCAATATTGTTTCAACATAATCTAAATGAGTTTCCCTAGGGTTTCTTCGTCACTTCCTTTCTACAGTCTGACCTTCCATAATGGTCGTGATAAAAATGTGTTACATTTTCATAACCGACTTAATTATTGGTTCCTCCGCACGAAATTTTGAAGATCGATAAAATTATTCTTTTTCACAAAAAACGGAAGTTATTATTTTTTAAGAACTGCTAATCACTTTGTGCCGTCAGTCTTGTGTTAAGGCCTCTCCCAAAATTCGCTTTAACATTTCTAGAGGGATGTCATTAGGAAACTGTGAAGATCAATAACGATCTCGAAACAAACAATTTCGCAAGCATCAGCTTCTGAACTCAACCATTTCTCGGCCTCCAATTAAGAGTCGTTTCAGCAGCCAAGTAAAAATGATTTAATTACTGGAACGATGCGTACTTAGAAATTGGAAGTCTTGTTTGCAAGCGGGGAACTGATAAATGATATCTAACATCGGGATTACTTTCCCAGCATAAAAAGATTATTAAAAAATAATTTAGATTGCTGGATCGATTACACTGGTCGCTCGGAACTTGGTAGAAAACTTTATTAACACATGAATTTAATAAGGAAAGACTTGGTATAGTTCTACAGATACGTATCTGTAGAACTATTCCAAATGTTTACTTATTAAATTAAACTATTAGTAATTTAGATACTTTAAAACTTCATATTCGGTTAAATTGAAATGTACACATTGAACACATTTACTCTTAATTTTAAGTATATTAAAAACTTACATTTATTTACTTCTTACACACGCACGCGCGCACATATATATTTATAGTTTTTATATAATTAAATAATTAATGTAATTAAATTATACACATTTATTTTTAATTTAAATATAAAATAATTATAACTTTTCATATATCCTAGTAAAAACTAAGAAGATAACTGACTTCGATGCTTTTCGTAAACCACCCAACTGGTTTTGTACGTTGCTGTTCTGGTGGCAGTGAACTAATCATCGATGTTATCTTCGATGCTGGACACCGAAATCTTATGTAATAACGACTGTTAATAATAGTTGGGTAGTCTGTTTCGCCTGCAGATCAAGGGCGGTTTCAGCAATGCTCACCTGGCACAGATGGGTGTTGACCAAAGGCGGTATTAAGGGGATGCCCTGGAAACGAGCACAGCGGAGGTAGAATTTCCTGTAAAGTGTCTGTATAGTGGCGCTTAGGGAATGGATACTTAGGGAGTTTTGGATAGTCAGTTAGAAGTCACGTAGTCAGGCTCAAACCTCGGTCCATGAGAAACTATAGCTTTTGCTATTGCTATCTGACAAGTAGCCCCACATTGTGATTGCGTAGGTAACCATCGATGCCACGTATGTAGTAACGATGAGTTTTCCGAGGCGGCGGGACATTGAATTGTTGCAGAGCATGGGTCTGAGTAGATACAAGTGATGGGCAGTTTTGCAGGCTACTTTGTAGGAATGTGTCCACCAGATGGGATGCCCGTCGAGGTGGAAGCCCTAGATACTCCAGACCAGGAGTCCACAGGAGTCAAGTATCGACTATGTACAGTCTCTGGCAGGTTGCCTTCTGCGTCTTGAGAAGACTACAGCTGTGCTCTTGGCCGCCTTGAGGCTCTCCATTTCTCGGCCCATTCAACGTCCAGTTGTTCCTAGAGCCAGATAGCGGCCGTTTCTGTACTATGTCGACAGCATACATTACCGTGTCGTTGGTGAACAGACCAACCGGGTTGCAAGTAACCGGGCACTTTGTTGACGTATACTGAGAAAAGCAGGAGTCCTAAGTCGCTGACCTAAGGTACTCCAGCTGCATTTGTTATTTCTAAAGAAAGAGCCCATTCTCAAGAGCTTTCTCTCACAGGAAAGGTTCTTTTATGGACATGAAATCTTTAGAAATAGGTATATCTTGATAACTGAATTTTGTTTGTTCGAAACTTCTCCCTGTTATACGCAGTTTAAATATACGATGTTCCGTTGTATGAAGCTAGCGATGAGATGAACGCGGTAATCCGGAAGCAGAATTTCTGTCAAATTTGTACAAAGCTGTCTAACAGACACGCTCGAAAGCTTTCTTGACATTAACAAAGACGGCAATAGTCTGTTCCCGAGAGCAGCTGGCCTCGGTAGCTGTCTCCACGAAGCACATCAGCTTATGCGTCGAGGAGTGCCCACCTCGAAAGTCGAATTGCTCAAGGACCAGAATGTCGAAGCGGTTTAGGTGATGTAGTGCTCGCCTGTGTACCAAGCGTTCGAGAACTTTCGACGTTGCTGACAGCAAGCGGATAGAAGGTTGTCGGCTAGGTGGGGGTATACACCCCGCTTCGGGATCGTTGAGACCGTCGCCTGGCGTCATTCAAGAGGAAAGTAGGCGAGCCGAAAGCGAACTATTGAATACATCGGCCAGGAAGCGAAATCCGCTGACCGGGAGTCTCTGTCTGGCGATGTTCGTAACACCGTCTGATCGAACCGGGATAACTACCGTCTGATAACTATACCGGGATCGAAGTGCTGAAAGCCATTCCAAACCTCTGCCGCTGAGGTTAGTTCGGTTTGGCGGTGATCGGGTGGCCAAGGTAACCTCAACCTCGTCGTCTATCTCCTCGTCAGAGTCCAAGTCGATGGATGGGTTCGGAGCGAACCCAAACGCTATGCCAGAATCTCTGATTTCTCCTCCGGCTTGGCAAGGGGTTGTTCAAAAGATAGCGTGATGTGTGGGAATGGAGGTCGGCGCCTCTTCCAGAGGTTAACGCAGAAGGTAACCTGTAAACGGAACTATCTTCCGGTCGAGTGTCTGCCACATTGGCGACCGAAAATTCCCAGCAGCTTTGTCGGAAGACCTGAAAGTCACGATGTAACTAGTCTGCCGCCCGATTGAAATTCGATCTGTCGGGCGGCTCTCGTGTTAACTGCTACCGTCCCCAAAGTCTGTTCTTCTCTTTGGAAGAACAGAGAAGGCTCCGGTGACAGTCGGAAGTGAGATTTGCTTCATCCGTAAGCATAGCACGACAGAATAGACTACGGCTTCATCGACCGCAACTCTGTCGAGTCTGTGATGGACACAACGCGATAGAGTCTAGTGGAACCGGTTTGAGAAGCGTTCGGCAGAAACCAGACTCATGCTGATTTCACTTGACTACCCGCTGAGCTTCTCCCTCAATCGTGTGTCGGGTAAGGCATGCGAAACAATATGGGCAGTGGTGGGAAGACAGCTCCATCAACACGGCTACCCCGATCGGGGAGACAAAATCCGTGACATTGGCAACATCCAGAACGTCAGTCGTGCCCGCCGAGAATCGGACGCCGAGTCGGAGTCGTTGGGTCATGTCAACGACGTTGATGAAGAACATTTTGCAGATGGTATTCAGTATTTCGTATGGCATTTACATAACAATGGACACCTTTCTCTCTCTCTCTCTCTCTCTCTCTCTCTCTCTCTCTCTCTCTCTCTCTCTCTCTCTCTCTCTCTCTCTCTCTCACACACACACACACACACACACACACACACACACACACAAATCATATATATATATATATAAATCATCTAGTTTGGTATAGGCCTACAAATTTTTTTTTAATTCGCGGTGAAAACGACGTCCGATGCCTAATCTCCATTGTTGTCTGTCGTTGCAATTTTCTTCGTTCAGTCCTCTATAGCTCATTGATCTTCTTTGCTCTCTATCCATGTTTCCTTGGGTCTTCCTTTCTTTCTGTGCTCTCTAGGTATCCATCTCATTGTTTTCTGTTTTCTTTGGTAGTCGGTCTTGACCCATTCTTTGTACGTGTCCGTACCAGATTAGTTGTTTTTCATCAATGCAGTCGATGATTGTCTTTTGTACCCCCATTTCTTATTTGATCGTTTCATTTCGTATTCTCTCTAGCCTTGAAGTTCTGGCAGCTCGTCTCAAAGCATCCATTTCTGTAGCTTCTAAATTTCTTTTATTCTCCATGTTTCGGATCCGTATATCAACGTGGTACAAAATATATTTTGTATATATTATATTACAATTTGAGCTCAGTTAAATAAAATATAAATCCAATTCATAAGACCGCAGTTTTGTCTAGTTTTAGTCGCCTCGCATAACTGAATTCGCTGCGTAACCTACAGTTTTCTTTTCTAACTGGTATCAGTAGTAATATTTCTTCATCTGTAAGTGTCCAAATCATTCTGTACGATTTCGTTAAGCATATACCACGGCGCATTCATTATGGCACGGGTGACTTTTAATTTAATCCACGTAATTTATAGTACAATTTCATGTAGGTTTCGAGACCATTTTGTAAACTGAAATTTTATTTTTAAATTGGCAGTAAGGTAACTTTAATAAAGATGTAGTCAATTTTAATGATGTGAAGATAGTGTTTATTACATGAAGTATAAGTTCTGTTTACAAGTTATAAAATAGATTATTATTTATAATATTAACGAATACGATTTGTTCTGAGTTCATTATGTATTTTGTTTTGTGAAAACAATGTGTGAATAACACATGTTTTTGTAAGTCAGTTGTACATTTTATTGAAAGACATTGAGTTCATTTGTAAAATATTTCTATTATCCGTTGACTCTGAGAGTACGGCAACTGTGAACATTGTGAAAAGCAAAGTTGGTTCGAGGGACAGTGGGTTTTCAATCTCGTTTCCTTTTTTCTATTCTCTGGCCATACGTTTATATCGGTAGCAAAAACGAAACAGAATTGCTAGGGCTTGTCATTTGTCGCCCTCGCGCTGTACGCTCCTTGGCGCATTTAAAGCAAACTCAGAACAAAGCCGACGTCCTTTTGATGTACTGCCAGCGAGACGCAGAGCGTTTGGCGTAATAAATGTTCAAATGTGCAAAGGAAAATATGTTGTTTTTGGAAAGGAAGCATTTACTTAATTTAGGGCTGCTTTATTTTTATACTTCTGTAAACTCTGAAACATTTTTTACAAATATTTCAAATCATTTTTTGAATAAATTGCTTTCAAAATGTTTAGCAAACGGACATTAAAGATTTCAGTTAATAGGTCACAATGGGATCAGTTGTGAGTTGTATGAAGATAATAGTTATAACCTATAAAATGTAATAATCGATTATTTTAGCTATCAATAATTTTAGGGCGACAAGAGAAGGGGTAAAATATCGTCTCCAGATTCTTTGTATTTACTTCCGAGCAGTTGCTTTTGTTTTGACCAGTTAACTGAAAACAGAAAAAATTATTTAAATTTAAACCCAGTTTCGTTACATTTGATAACTTTTATTAATTAGTGTATATATTATTAGTAGTGTCAAATTCTAGTGGCATATCTGGGGGGAGGGGGTCCGGTAGAGTCAGCTTCATACAAAATATAAAAACAAGTTAAATCTTATGAACATTACTATCTTTAAAGTGGTTGAAAACGTGTGATAACATCCTGAAATCGATCCCATTAAAGTAAACGGTTATAACACAATAAAAATACGCGTTATTGAAACATTGTCTACGAGATACTTATTGACTGAATTGATTTCCTACATTTCATATTTCAAATGTATACGTAAGTGCTATGTAATAAACCTGCTTGTTTATTTAAAAAACAGTTACGGCTGTATTAGCGTACAAAGCTGAAAAAGTAATAAAACAGCCCAAAAATTAAGAGATTAACCAAATTCGTCAACTTTTTTTGGCCCTTCTGAGGGGAGTTTGGTCCCGTTCGTCCCCCCCCCGTAAATACGCACCTGATTATGGAAGCATCAAAAGCCTGAACTATGTTTCTGTAGTAGACGATATCTATATAACGTATGGTGAACAATGTCATGTGAATCACGTGTAAATATAATTATAGTATATTTAGTTCTGTAGATGTCATATGTAATTCTGTAACAAGAATGTAATACAGATGGTAATATTTAATCCTTGTTTATTTTTTAGTCTACATGGAGAAAGCGACGTTAAATAACTACCGCTAGACGAGTTACAGATTAATTTCTTCTGTCTAGTAGTGTCATTAGCAGGCTAATATGTTTCGTAATCTAATATGTAAATGAAGTGCGAGAGTTATACAGAACATAACAAGGACAGCAGAGAAAATTTTATAACATTATAAAGTTTTAAAACTGAAGGTTTTGGTACATAAGACTGGGATACAAAACAAGTATAAGTTTGAGCGTGTGAATATGCGAGCAAACTCGCTTTTGTAAATAGTATAATTATTTATATATATAAATATATATATTTAAACACTTTTTGCCACAGTCTATTTCTTGATGTATATATAACTTATTTAATATGTATAAATTCTTTACCTCTAAATGTTGTATTCCCTTATTTGGTACATGTTTCGGGAAGCGTATTGTTCCCATCTTCAGGAAGGCTGGAACATGTACCAAATAAGGGAATAAAACATTCTGAGGTAAAGAATTTATAAATATTAAAATAAAAAATATATATATACACACACACGCGCGCGCGCAGCCTATGAGATATATATTTATGTGTGTGTGTTTCTGAAAATTTAATGTTAATTATAAATCATATTTCTTTATGATACTATATTAAAAACGTTACAGGCACGTGAAAATGCATTTCTTTTATTCTTAAATTTAGTAACATTTTCAGAAGTTTGGAGAAAACAAAATACTTGAACCTATTTATCACACCCGTAACATGTTATGGGCTTAGTCGGAGCAAAATTAACTTTTAAACCAGGTATCCTTGTAATGTAAAATCGAGATATTCTATTATTGGCGAACTTACTACTAATTAGTACTATCAGACTGGCTGAAAATCCGTAGGAATCCTCAATGCTGATAGCCAATTTCGTCTCACCTGTAACATTTAGTTTTCCACTTCCGTCTCTTGGACAAAATACATACAAAACAGATAATATTGTTAATGGAATAAATCCGCTTATAGTCCAAGCCACGTATTTTATAATCAACTAAACGCTATAACTCACCGTCTGTGGCTTAAGTAAATGTCTTTTATTCAATTGACATGTTTCGGGACACTTGTCCCATCATCAGAATATTTAAAAAGGTCTCTTTATACCATCATACGATGGCACAGTCGTCAATATATTAAAAAATATTAAAACCACATAACACAAAACACAAATACATTACACAAAGTACGCACACGACAATTTTCGGTGTACACCACACGGTAACCGATAGCGCACTGGTTCATATTACACTCGTGTCGCGACAATATCGCAACGCAGTATCGTACAGGACATTAGATTTAAAGTTCAGCTGATCATGTTTTAAATCATGTTAACAGGTGTTTATTAGAAGTAGAATGTTTAATCTTTTTGTCAAACAATTATGTCACTTCCGTAACGTGGAATGATCCAGGTTCAATAGTTCTTTAACAAACATAATATTTCACCTTAAAGTAACATTTGTATGTAACAACTTGTATGAACCCCATAACTTAGAGCTGGATAATTACACTTCTAGTGGTGTAGATAGGTTTGTGTATCTTGGAACATAACTCAATGAGGAGAACAAAATCTAACAAGAAATAAATAGAAGAATTATGGCTGGAAGTAGAGTAGATTATGAAAATCTTAATCTTCTCAAGTCTAAGCTTCTGTCCCGTAAAACCAAAATGAAAATTTACAAAACCTTTATCAGACTAATCGTGACTCACGGAGCTGAAGCATGGCTACTGACGGCTGTATCAATAAATTCGTTGAGACTATTTGAAAGTAAAATAGTGAGAAAGATATACGGCCCAATAGTGGAAGCAGGAGAGTGAAGATGCCATAGAAATATTGAAATTGATGAAATATTGCAGCGGGTAGTTATAGAGCGCTTCATAAAGACAAAGCGGATAAGCTGGCTGGGACATATGGAGAGAATGCGACAGAAGAGACTGCCCAAACAAGTGCTAAATGGAAACACGGAAGAAACAAGAAGAAGGGGCAGACCCAGAAGGCGATGGATACATGAGGTGGAGGAAGTCTTAAGAAGAGTGGGCGTACAAAATTGGAGGAACGTTGCAACATAGAGAGAGAGAACTAGGGGCGAGTGGTGGCGGAAGCCAAGGGTCATCCCGGCCTGTAGAGCTCCGGGAGAAGAAGAAGCGAGAGACTTGTTAAAGACCCCAACATTGTACCCAACAAACTGCATGTGGAGTGCGAAGGCTGAAGAGTTTCAAACCCTGTGATTTAGGGAACAGACTTAATCAATTCTAGTGATGCTACCTCAATTTTCCCGTTACAATTACGTATATATAACAACGTGGTATTTTTTACTGTTCTGTTATAAATCTGGTATTTTATAATTATGTTCTCTGACAATCATTATATAGGTATATAATTTAAGACAAAATCATGTAATCTCGTCAATTCGGTGTGACCATACAAAGGTTATCCCATAGGAATAAGAAGATTTACAGTTTAACTCAAGTTATCAGTAAATTAAAAAAATTCATAATGGTTTTCTTAACAAATACCATGCGTTCTGGTTTGTCTTTTCTTTTAACGGAGGGAAACATACGACAATGTGTGCCATTTTTGCGTGTCAAACGATCACCGCTAACGGTGGCAATCAGCGGTCGTACAATGAATGCCGTATATCTTATTTACTACGAACAGAGTACACAGCTCCACTAATTATATAAAAGAACATACGAGTAACAACTTGAGGGGGATTAAAACAATAATACAACTGTGTACGTACACCTTCGCTGTTGGAATAGGATACAGCATTACCGACAAACGTCGAGGTAATTGCCGTAACGAACGACACAGTATACAAACACGCGACACACTGAAGTCGCGATGTTGTCTGCCTACGCCTTGCTCTGCAGATAAAGCTACGTTCGTCAGACTGGGTAAACTACACACCGATTGCCAGAACTTTCTAAATGTTCTGACAACCATATTTTACTCTGAAAACAGTTTTTTATTATAGTCATGCTATCTTATAGCATTCAGTCTCTTGTGGATCGAGACAGATTTTGTGCTACAATATGGTAATATACAAAGAGCTATGTTTCAATTACAACACGTGGCAAGAGAGTACTCACTGACAATTTCAGTAAGAAAGACCAAAACCATGGCCTTTATAGGTAAACGTCCAGTGAGGACTAAGACAGTTATAAACAACAGCACTTTAGAACAAATGAGTCGTTTCAAATATCTCGGCTGTGCAGTAACCTATGAATCTGAATATGATATGAGAGAGAAGACACATAAATATAGGAATATTTGTGGTACGATTTATAGAAATCTTCGAAATAAAACAAGACACAGAACAAGGATTAAATTTTATAAGACAACATATGATTTATGCAAGTGAGGCATGGGTCATGATAAAAAAGGAAAGCGGCAAGATTCAGAGTGTTGAAATGCAGTTTCTTCGAAATACTTTAAATTATACTTTGCAAGATAGTATAAGGAATGAAGATATCAGAGCAGAACTCAAAGTAAATGGTATAATTGAAATTATTTCAATTTACAGAAGAAAATGGTGGGATCATCTGCAAAGGATGACAGAGGATCGATTATCGAAAGCGGCACTGAACTATAAAGCCATTGGTAGAAGAGACGTGGGTCGTCCGAGGATGGATGGGTGCCGGAACAGGTTTATATAACCTAATCCTTGAAGAAGAGAAGAAGAAGAATATGGTAATATAATTACTTTCAGAATCAATTTATCATACAGAAAACCGAAACGATAGCGTCTCGCGTACTTGTAATTTTATACAGTTCTTAACTGCAACTTCAAAAAGTATATTAGGTTAAAGTTAGGCGAAAACTTGTTTTTTCAGCCACGTTACATAAGATACTAACTACATAAATTCATAAGAAATGTTGCGGTACAGAGTTTTTTTACAAAATTTCATAATTTCCATATTGCATAGCATTGAACGTAAACATTATTTTTCACTTTTTAAAGCATTTTATAAAATAATTTCAGGTACGTTATGGTACTTTTCTCCTATTTGAAGTTGGTTTAATTTTTTCTCACACATTTTTTATTACAGTTCTTAACTGCATTTTATGACTTATGTAAACCGCTCAATTTATCTACCTGCAGTGACAATGTACTGTGCTGACAAATGATCAAATAGA
Organism: Magicicada septendecula; assembly: GCA_034769895.1. NCBI lineage: Eukaryota > Metazoa > Arthropoda > Insecta > Hemiptera > Cicadidae > Magicicada > Magicicada septendecula. The sequence continues at coordinate 218,432,385 of CM068367.1, read as the reverse complement.
TTAAACGATTAAATCTTTTGCACTTTTCAAATTATCGTGGGAAACCGTACTACGTAAAGTTTTAATTCTTTAAAGATAAGAATGTTCAATTTTATAACATGAATAACACGAAATAGGCTGCCATGAACAACATAATTTGGCTACGAAAATTCAAGCTGGACGCCAAACGCAATTAATACTACCATAAATATTTCTGTTCAGAATCAGTCTAAAGGGACACACGGGTTTCTGTTCCATAGAGACATAAATACTTTTTTTAAATGTTTGTTAATTCTTCATTACATATAATACAAACTACATTAAGGAAGATCATGTTTTGTTTAAATACAAACTTACCTATACTTCAAAAACAGAATTACCATCACCGTGAATTTCTGAGCTAATGCATCCCCATGTAATTCTCCAGTGACTTCTCTTTAAATCAAGTTTTCTCAGTTCCTGTACCCATAATACTTAATTATGTAATCCCTGCTTAATCAAGTCTTGGAAAGAGTTGTCGTGGTGGTCACTTTACATGTAACAGCCTAAAATTAGCAACTTCCATTATCATCTTCCATCTTCTCGCCTATGTATACGCGGATGGACAAATGGAAGGTTTCCATTAACGCGGCTAAGAGCACATTCTGTAGTCTTTTCTAGATGCAGAAAACTCTCTCCCAGACTCTATATAGGCGATTCTCGACTTCCTTGGTCTTCTGGTGTGAAGAGTACCTAGGGTTTCAACTCGCCAATGCCTCACCTGACGGGCGCATTCCGAACATGTGCGCGCGCGTGTTAGTGTGAGGAAGGAAGGTGTCCAACGTGAGTAATGATTTTCAACGTTCCTTATTGTGTGTTGCTCAGTGTAAAGGTGCGAATCTATACAGCCTACGTTTAACAGAACAAACCCGCAATGAAGAAAGAGTCGCTCCAGAGTCGCTATGAATCCGAAATATGATTCATTTCCTAAAGGCAAATTCGCTATTAACCGTTCCTCTATAAACACGTACAGCTATAAACATTGACCATATAAGCATCCATAGAAGCAAACCCTAGGTACCTTTAACGGATGCACGAGTGGGTAATCGTTAAGTATTTGTTTGGATAACGGAGATTTCCATTTAAAATGCGTCCAGATGTAAGGAAGTAAATATGATTGAGGCCATAAACAACGTGAACTTGTGTGTGTGAGTGTTGTATTATCCTACCTGCACTGCGGTTGAAACAATCACAAATACTAAAACCAGGGGACTATCAAATGTATATTAATCGTTCATAAAATTGCTGGATACCACTGAGTATTGAATAAACATACTTGGTATGCAAGAAAATAAATATAGTATTAAGAGAAATTTTATTTGAAAGTGCATTATGTGAATTGTGGGGTTAGGCTACTTATATAGCCTATATAACCTAACACTTACCATGAAAGTCAGCCATCTTGATTTCTTAACCGTTTACTGTTTTACAAGCTGTGTAATGCTTTATATTTACGTTTGTTACACTGCCTTCAGATGATTTCTATTTGCTGAGTTACAAGTTAATTTCTTATCTTTTTACTGTTTTGACCATCGGTACGCTGCTTTCTACTTAAGATGTAGGTCTAAGTGTAAATACAGCCTCACTAGCACATAATTTACAAGTTTACATAACATTAATACTTTATGCATGTGCGTGTGTTCTGACAATTCTGGTCTGAAGTATGAGTTACAAATATTTAATGATTATTGTAACTCAAGTTATTATATATAAACTTCCTTGGTTATCGTGATAATTCGTAAAATATTTGTAGCTTACAGGTTATATTTTACTCACGGTATAGTGTTTTCATTTCGTCCTAATGCCAACGGGTTTCGAAATACCGGTAACTATCCTTATTATAAGTAATTTATGCTCCTAATGAATAAATAAGTAATTTCATTCACATTAACACATCATAAGTTATTAAAACTTTATTAAATTTCGTATTCGGTTCTGGTGAGATTCAAAATATAATTGAAAAGATACCAATATAAATCTTTAAAAAACCTCATAGAACTGTAATTTATAGAATTAAATTAGTTTTTTACTACACATTAATGGAAATGCTCACTATATAATACACAAAGGAATAACGAATAACCAAAGGATTGACATATATTCTCTACAACGCTAAAATATACATTATACAGGAAAAATGTGCGTGGAAGATAAAGAATTTAATAATCGAATTCCATTTCCGACATATGACTTTCACTCAAAAGAAAAAGTATTGTAGGTATGCCATTAAGAGTAATTAAACCGGGAGGTTTAAAACACCAGTTCTTTCTCAAACTGCGTTTTTGATGACGTGATGATGATGATTATTGTTCAGAGGGTGGTGGTTGGACAACGGTGATACTAACGCTCATGTTGCTGATGTTGTTGACAACGAATTTAACTACTACTTCGTATTGAAATATATGGATTTTTATTGGAATGTATTTTGACGTTAGGCAGTACACCTACGTATGATACTTCAGCAAGTAACGAAACGGATCTGTAAGTATCATATGAGTAGCCTCACACAGATAATCCTACCCAATGCATTATTCCTAGCGCATAACGCAGTATTCGCATCTGATCTTCGTACTGGAACGATCTTGGTTGCAGAGCCTTGAGCTTTAATAATCCAGTGACTTGATGGTAGCAAAAGACGACGATGTCGACGACCACGCCGACAAAAATTTATATTTACAGTTCATATTATTATTTTCCTCTAAATGTGTGAAACTACTTACAAAAGAGTACTAAACCATCTCAATAATCGACTGACATCCATTTGAATATTTTTCCATTATTAAGGTTTATCAGATTTTAAATACAGTTCTCAATTTTAACCTTCGTGTACCCCTTATCATACTGTAATTTATGAATAGGCTTTAAGCCTATATGGCAATTTATACTACTGCATATTTTAGCTACTTTTTACTTTCAAGAAATATTTCAGTCGAAAAATGTATAAAAGTAAGTTTTGGTTATATTACATGGTGTGTTTTGGTTCACTGGATGACAGTGCTTTAGTTATTATTTATACTATAACAAGTAATATTGTCCCGGTATATTATTTGTAGCCCAATAACTGAAACTGATTTACCGCAACAGAGGGTGAAGTAACTGGAAAAGAGTAAAATTACAAAGTAAAGTTGGGCAAAGTTGACTTTATTACTGGAAATACTGACTAGGACGAAAGTAATGCAGAACTTTCCCTCAATAACTTAAGACTTTTGCAGTTCACTACCATTGCGTTATCCGACGTAGAAAAGGTTTTCTTAAGAAACAAAGATCAATTGGCAGACAACCAGAAGCCATTCAAATTTGGGATTTAAAAAGTGCATATAACCATTCAATGTAACACTAATGTAAATGAAGACTAGTCTGAGTTAAAAACCTTTATCTGCACCTTTTCGTTAACAAAAATTCGCCATTTGTTTGTAGGCCTACAGAAACTGAAAACCAAATTACTTACAATGTAGGCTACTTACTTTCCTTGTCTGTATCTATAGATCATATTTTTCCACTTTTAGGTCACATTTTGGAAGTTTCTAGGTCACATTTTCTGTATATTTTAGGTCCTATAAATCAGAGCTCTGGTTATGAATCACTGATTTTTAATGATGTTACGTTTACGTAATAATGGTTAGATATCGTTCTAGTTAGATTTTAATATAGTTTACGATATATTGTTTTACAAGTAATTCAAAATATGCCTTTCATATAGTAATTTAAGTCCATCGAATTAGCAGTCGGCATTTCTTTGGTGGCTAGCGTATCAAACTGTAATACAATTATTATTGAAAAATACAATTTTGCAGATATACAAATCCATAAGAACCTGACAGTCCCCGACAATCAAAGAATGTAGGCTTACTTGAGTCCAGCTACTTTAAAAATTTGTATGATGAGTTCTTTCGTAGCTATGAAGTTGTTAATTTAAAAATATATAACATAAAATGTGTGAATACGCGAACACGAACGGGGTAAAACTGTTGTTACCGCTTTTGTTATTGCATAAACAATAAAAGAAACAGACAAAAATAAAAATTCTAAAAACCTATCACTCGCTTTCAGGCCAATGTAGCCAGGAAGGAGTATACTATCGTGAAGTTAAAATAAAACAAACAATTTTTCGTTCAACAAATCGGTAGTTGAACGCGCCAGTTTAAATAATCTATGTAACATCGAGCTGCACAAAACTAGTTAATTAAGAAGATTTAACGTATACTTAAAAGTATTGTCGAGTTCAAACAAGTGAAATTCACACAACCTGTTTACTTAATGTACTGTTAGTTTATATAATGTGGGATGCTCTCTGTTAATCTAACATATAACACATAACCACAAGCTGTGGTTAGTCATTTCGATGGCATTACTTAACAAACAGTATTTCTGTGACGTGTGGTTTCGATGATTTGCTCATGGTTTTAAATCCAAATTATGAAGTTGTCTACGCCTCGCTGTAATTGGGTCGATAGATGACAGTTACTCGTTCCATCTGGCGGATAATTTTCATTAGTAATATTTTCGTTGGCATTATTCCAAACTGGATCGATTGGACGGATTCCTTTTGCTTAAGCTCAAATCCTACAAAACCTTTTCATAAAATAGGCTTCCAAAATTAAAGTGAAAATTAAGTTATATAGAACGCTTGATAGTATTCGACAAGTTTAATTCTGCACATCGACTGTTTTGGCAACTTATTACGCTGACAGTGTTTAAGGATCATGTCGAGTTGTCAAACGTGGCCCAGTCGCCTGAAAATAGTTTTTCTGCTTGTTGCATTTTTTTTTGTTTTTGTACAATTTACTTTCCGAGAATCAGAATATTTTTGAATTGCTGATAATAACAGAAATATTTATTCTGAAGTCCATTGAAATAAAAATAACCTCATTATGGTGCACATTATTAAATGAGATCAGGGGAGACAAATATGCGAAACCACGATTTTACCACGAGACTCTTAGTTAATGGTATATTTCGCGTTCACTGCTTAAACGGCATCGGTTTCTCTTCAATTTCGTACTCTATTCAGACTTAAGCAGCTGATGTTTCAGCAATAACATTATTCTCATTAGTAGTATTATTAATATTACCACAACGTTTGCTTGTTACCGATTATCGTACGCAGTGAGCTCTCCACTATCCAAGGCAATGAATAGGAGAGACCCACAGTTAATCTGAAACCACATCATTGGAATCCATATAATCAGTAACTGGTGTAAAACCAGAAGTAGTTGTGTAGAGAGTCGATTTTCCAGCTAGACTTTGTAGAACACAGCGCGTTCTTATTGGCAAATTTTCGATAACTTTATTTTTCAATTTACCGTGTCAAGTGTATTGTTGTTTGTCTGCATTTGTGATACGTCAAACGTGTGTTCCATGTTACATAATATCTCGTATGTGAATAGGTGCGCATTTACTGACGCTATAGGGCTACAGTATAAATGCTATTGAATTTTAACGGATGACGATCTCCTACGAGGGATATTTTAAGATCTGACGATGAAGCATATGCTTCAAAACGCGTCATGAATATAAAAATGAAGTCACAGGGCAGACTGAAAAAGGATAGTTTGTTTATTCCATTGTACACATGCATACTAAAGAGTTAGTTATCTTGAAGGCTTGCCATACTATATTGTAACATGGACACGTTGTGATAGAACAGTCTTAAACATGAATCTGTTCATGTTCAGGGCTACTTATGAAAATAAAAGTTTAGACATTTCTTCACACAACTACTAGCTGTGTTAGCTAACCTTAGCATCTTCAACACATTTATTGCCTAAGTGGTAATAAATTCACCTGTGGACATTAAAAAGTAGTAATTGAGCCTATGGTATTCATCCAAAATGTCTGAAATCGAATTGATATTATATATTTGTTTTGAAATAAAACACAGTTCTCGTACGGTGTGGTGTAGTTTAGTGAAATGATGATAGTTCTGAGGCGGGCTGCTGGAAGAACTGAGTTGCCTAACTTACTAAATTATTACGGGAAGTAGTAAGTCTACTTACTTAGTAGTTGTCTAATAGAACTAACTGACTGATTCAAGAATACGGCAATCAGGAAGCAGTTTCAGCAGGAATCAATTGTAGTGTGCCAAGGAAAGAACCTTAACAGTTTGCCTATGTAACAACGATGAATAATAAAAGAAAGCAAACACACCAAGAAAGAATACTTGGAAGGAGGAAGAGAAAACCAAGATTAAAATGATTGAAAAGTATTGAGAACCTCGTTACCAGAAGGGAAAACTTTACGAGAGGTGAAATTCCTTGCCAAAGATAGAATGGAGTTTAGAAGGTACCAAGAACCCTGACAATTAATGATAAAAGGGGACAGCAAACTGCCTTTGTGATAAAAGTGAAGGTTTTTTAATTAGTGTGTACTTCCTTATGCGTTGCGCGTTGTAATTCTAATGCCTTACACTGTATTTTAATTAATTAATTTAGCGTTTGGCGCGTTTATTGCTTTTGAAACGCGTGTGTTGTGTTTTCCTCGTCGGTGGGGCCGGTAGGAGACGGCAGCGGGCATGCTTGCCAAAAGTCAACTTTATCCTTCATTTTTCCAAGTATTGTATACTTACTTACATGCTATCACAAACTGAACACCACACTTAATTAAGGCAGTTAAGAAAAAACGAAGAAAAAAGAAAAATAAGTTGACTCCCTAACATGACGTTTTCTTACTTGTTCGATTTATTTCATTCTATTTATGCAATTATGTTTAAAGCGTCTACGTATTTCTTTCGTCGTTGATTGTAATACGCGTATTTACATCTGAGAGTACGATTTGATTAACAAGTACGATTTGTATTTTACAATAATGACTATGTTGGCAAAACATAGGGCACGTCTTGACGATAATACTTTTACTCAGCTAGTGTTAAAGAATAAAATTCTATAAAACATGCATTTTGAAATAAGCATTTTATGAATTTTTATAAATGTGAATTTTAAATAAATTTTTAAAATTAATAACAGTTTGTGTAATTATATTGGTTACATAGCTAACAGCTAAAGATAATTTTGGCTCAAGTGTAAATATTTTTTTTTTATATTTCAAGCTTTGCATTTTGTACAAAATGGTGGAAGCTCAGCACGTACTTAAAATATACTTTGTTTTACATTATTCCTGTTAGACTTTATTGTCTATTTTCTTATTTATTCTTTTCAGCCCGAGTATTCAAGGCAGAGACAAGGTAAGTCTGAGTATTGAGCACTGAGTGTTGCCTGGTATCCGCATGATCGTGGTTCGGGGGGGGGGGGGATTCTCGCTTGGGAACCACTCTTTCAAAATACCCGTAGGTTAATGTACGCAGTGGTGGCACCAACCTTCTTGTCACTATCGAGCGTAGGAAATGAACATGAACAGAAACGTGTAGAATGATGAACGGAAGAATGAACAAACACTAATACTGCACAGAGGAGGATAAAAAAGAACTGTGTTAGTAATAGTAAGGAGAGGAAGTAAAACAATTAAACTAAATGGACGCATAACTAAACTGAACTAGATGATATCACTTACAGAATGAAAAGTTAAACAGAGGTGCGTATTTGGCTACGACGATGCCTACCGTCTTACTGAATTACTTTAGACAGTAAGTTCAATAGATTAAAATAGAGACTTTTATAAACAATTAGTAAATTTTTAAAGGATAAAATGTTGAATTGATAGAACATAAAACGCTGTTTTTCTGAGATAATTTTACAAGAAGATCCGGAATAAACATGTATCTGAACATTGGAGCCCTAGTACCACTTCACACCTACTTATTGTCGGAATAAATACTTTTCTTACAATACCAGCTGGAAAACAGTACGACTCCACGCCGATATGTCTTTCTAGCAGTTTAGGAGCGTACTACGGAAACGTTAAAAGCCATATGTGGTACAGAAACATTATGTTACTGCTAAAATGTAAGCACAACATGCAGATAAGCTTCGAGTACAAGGTAAACAATAGTGTTGAAAGTTATTGCAGTCCGCCATAAACAAACTGTGTGTGCAATCTAGCTTAGTTTGGCATTGCTTTCAGAACTCATAAACACTGATGTCGATTTCAGATAATTACTATGATGAAAACTGGCCTACTTACGTGGCAGTGATTGAATCAACGTTCTCGGGTCTAGGCGAGTGTATTTCAGTAGCAAATATCGTTGCTGTATTGTATGCATCGTTACAGTAGGCTATAGAGGCGAGGCACGTTTAAAAATACTCCAAACGTTTTCAGCGCTCACATTGAAATGTAAAATATTAATCAATTTTTCTCTGCATTAGACGAATATTGTACGGTTATACTGTCGTTACTTGTTATCAGAGAAAACTGTTTGCACAGATTCAGTTAACCTTTAAGATTTAAAAAACATTCTGAAAATATATTGTCGTAGGCCGTAGATTGTTTAAATTCATTACGGAGCTCGAGTCTCTTTACAAAACTTATATTTACACACGAACAAGAGCAAAACGGATTTCAGTCACCACAAATTTTCCCTCCCACCAGTGCCGCTTACTAATGAGAGAATACTGATTGGCGCACATTCAAACTCTTTCAATTTTATGATTTTTTGGCGCCGTTGCGACGGTGTAATCACAGAGTTAAACAAATTTAAATTTGAACACCGTGGTTAGTGGTGCAGCTCTCACTTCTTAGTCTCTGCAAAGTTAATCAGGCAGCGAGGAAATTACATTCCTCCGCAGTAGACCTTTTCTTCTCACACTTCTTACATTTTGTAAGCTGTCGGTCTCCTGCTATACGTGTAAGAGAATAAACAGTACACTACTATCACACGGTCTAGGCAATTATGTGCAAAAAGATAATATACGATCATGAGAGCATTGCACGAGTTTCATAAAATAATTAAGAAATATAATTTAATTTTTAATGTTTAATGTTTAGCCTTTTGTTTAATGTAATTTTAATTTAAAAATCTAAAGTATTGGCCTTTTGTGGAGCATTCCTAACAGAACAAAAATAGTGACTGAAAATATAACTATTGAACAAGTTTCATTGTTTAACGTCTTAGTATGCAATATGTCATACCTTGTGGAGGTTGATGTACGGAATAAGATAGAACGGTTTAGTAGGAATGGCTTTATCAAGTGTCTCTCAAGTAATAAGTTAGGCAAGAGACGTTATTAAAATTTTACACGATGATGTCCGTTCCAAGCTATCTATATGGTAGTGAAACATAGACAGTGACGAATGCGCAGGAAAGCAGTGGCGGCTTGCCCATAAGGGCTCTCGGGCGCAGCCCTCCCAATAAAATAAAAAGTAATAATTAATTATTAATTTTTCACTAAATCAATTAAAAAAGTTCCTAGACGCATCAAAACAATAATACAACGGAAAACATTTGACGTTTAAAGTCCAGAGTTGAGTTGCGGGCGTTGGCCATAGAGCCCAAAGCTACTATGTGCAGTGTAAATGGAAAATACAGCATACAGCTCTAACCGTGCGGTGACGTCAATCAACTGTGTTCTTACGGACATGCTGGGACTCCATCCTTGGCCACGCATGCGCAAATCATCTCAGCCAGCGCCAGCGGCCAGCAGTGTAGCAGTTATTGGCACTCCTTGTTTGCAAACAGTTATTGTGTTTAGTGTGTGATTAATGTGTGTCATAATGAATAACACGATTCTAACTTTGTAATTACGAATGATGTAAGTAAAATTATTACGAAATTACTCAAACTAAATATATTGCTATTGAAGCCGATGAAACAACTGACTGTGCTACATTGTCTCAGCTAGTGTTTGTTGTCAGATACGAGTTAAATGTGGTTGTAAATGAAAGATTTGTTAGTTTTGTAGTACCCAAAGGTCATGATGCAGCATCTGTTAGTGAAGCAATTTTTAACGAGCTGGAAAAGCTAAAAATTGACAAAACACCTGAAAGAGTGATTGCTCAAAGCTACGATGGCACTTCTGTCATGAGTGGCCAGCACACAGGTGTGCAGGCAAGAGTCAAAGCTGTGTACAAAAATGCACATTTCGTACACTGCTACGCACATCAACAAAATTTGATCATTGAAAGCTGCGCAACACAAAATAAACAGATAAAAATATTTTTCAGTAATGTTGAAGCATTTTCATCCTTTTTTTCACAATCGACTACAAGAACAGCAGTACTTGACGACATTATGAAAAAACGAATACCAAAGAGCTCTGCCACTCGTTGGAACTTCATGTCTAGAACTGTCAGCACATTATTTAAGTATAAAAATGAAACAGAAGAATGCTTAAATAAAATATTAGACGACGACAGCAATGATTATACAACTGTAAACAAAGCAGTTGGTTTAAGCAACCTTCTTAAAGACAACGATTTCATTTTCTGGGTAACATTTTTTAATAAAATAATGCCCCATTGTGATATTTTGTACAACGAGCTTCAGAACAAGACAATCGACTGCATCAAGGCCTTAAAATATATAGGCGAATTTAAGTCTATAATCCAAAAAATAAGAAACTTGCCTGAGGTTGACCAGCCCAGTTCTAGCGAACTTGATGGAACTGAAAATGATTTATCTTGTTCAGGCCCCCAGTAGAAAACGTGGCCGATTTGATGATAGAAGACACATTGTGGCAAAAGAAGTGTGTGATGTTATCATGACTGGAATTGACAATCGCTTTAATTTCTTAGATCATTTGTCGGTAACCAAGTTATTTCAGCCAAGTTTGTTTCCCGAGTTCAAAAATAAATTTCCTGAAAATGAATTAGAAATTGCTGTAAATTTATTCCAGTTGAATAAAATAGAACTGAAACAAGAGCTGGTAGTAATATACAGTAGAAGTGATTTTTCTGAGGCAACAGGCTCATTACGGTTGCTTAATTTTATTTATGATAATAATCTGAGAGATGTGCTCCCCGAATCAGTGAAATTACTTCAGATCATCTGCACAATCCCAATGACCACTGCAGAAAGTGAAAGATGTTTTTCAACTTTAAAGCGAATAAAGACTTTTACCAGGAGCACAATGAAAGAAGGTAGACTCAGTGCACTCGCCATGTGTTCAATTGAAAAGAAATTATTATCTACCCCCAATTTCAATGAACGTGTGATCAACCACTTCGCTGCACAGAAGGAGGGGAGGATGGACTTCTGCTACAAACAATACAACTAAAGGTATGAATTTTCAGTCGTAGATTAATTTATTTTTGATATTAAATGTGACTAAGTATATTTAAAGTGGTAGAAGATTAATACCTTGTTACTTAATACAACTTCCTCCTGAATTCTGATGCTTGGTCTAATTTTAAAAATATAGCTTTCACATTTTCCCTGTGGTATATAGCTATGTACTTCTGTTCTATAAAATATTTTGAATTTCCACTCTTATTATTCACATATCTTAAAAATAAAATACTTACAGTAAAATCAAATGTTAGGAGTAGACTAATTTTGACAATTTTATAAATTTATAAAAATACATACAAGAAAGTGAATGAGTGTGTGTATCTGTGTGTGCGCGTTCGCATGTGTTTGTGTAGAGATAGTTATGACCTTATGAAAGAGCCCCTCCCATGTTCATAACGACGAGCCGCCACTGCAGGAAAGTAGACTGCAAAGTGCAGAGATGAGATTCCTTAGATCAGTAGCCGGGTATACTAGTCATATACGAAAAGGAATGACTACATCCGTCATGTGTTAGCTCTCCGACCAGTGAGCGACATGGTGAGGGAGTACAGGCAGAAATGGTTTGATCACGTAGAACGTATGCACCTATCAAGAATACCACAAGTAAATGCAAAATGTATTGCTAAAGGTAGAAGAACTCTGGGACGGCCGATGAAACGTTGAAGAGATCAGTTGTAACGACGGACGACCTAATAGGCTTTGACCCTATTCAAGAAGAAAAAGAAGAAGAAGGAGAAGAAGAAAATATACCCTTTTTCGTGTCTGCGCGCGCTTTTGTGCTCAAGCGTTCAGAGAATAATACGTGTTTAAAAAACCTAAAATTAACGAAAATCAGGTTAGGACGGACATGTCTGAAGTATGCGACATTATGACAACGGATCCCTGGATATATGACCTTCAGATACGATTTTCTGAAACTATATAAACTCCAGTAGCTGTTTAAATTTAGTATTATGTCCTGGCAAAAAGGTCATGTCTTATTCTGTATTATTTAAACGTTATAGCGAAATTGTCCGTGGTCCGTGATGTGTTATTGATGAAGAATCGATTTTTCAAAACTCGAGTGAACACACGCACGTTTAGGTGAACGAACGGCGAGATTAAAGTCATAAGAAAGTAACAAAAGTAGTGAAAAACAACACTCATCAGAAGGAAAAGCCTTTGCAAAAGTGTCCAGATATTATAATTGAACTGTAATTGAATCAATTGAAGTACGAATGTCCTCTTTTACCAGGAAGTCGGAGTAGCCTGTCTCGAATACCTAATGTCCATTCATAACTGATTCAACCAGACAACTAACATAAACAGTATTCAGAACCAGCGGCCCTCCAGATTGTGTGTTTAACGCAGAGACACACGTATAGCAACCTGAGAAACAGAATAATAGGAAAAACGTCCATTCCAAACGTCAGTGAACTACTAGGCACACTACAGTAGAATCTGCAATACTAAAATTTGCCTGAAGCAAACATTAAAGGCAAGATAAATAATTATGATAGACGAAACGTCAAGTTCTATGTGGAACGCGGTAGTGCGCAAAATTATAGCTCTGATCGGAAAACCAAGATAACAATAATTAATGTTGGCTTAAATGGATGTAAATTAGATTGGAATAAAATATTGTTGTGGTGACGCCGTGACTTCATACTGTGGTGATACCAAGCATAACAGTTATGCAACTAATGCAATCATCACACATACACGTTGTTGATGATCGCGCTGCGTCAGTAACCGGAAACCTCCAGCGGCATTTGGATTCAACAGGAAGGTTCCAAAGTCCACTTTAGTGACTATTATTATCTGTTGTAGAGAAAGGAAAGTAGATATGAGATAGATAAACAAACCTTTTCAATCCGCTTGAGACTTCTTGTTTACAACGGATTACGCGTTTCAAAGTATATCCTTCATCATCAGATATCAAAAAATTCCTCATACAAGGTCATCACTGGTTAAAATACTAAATGCATCTGCACTGTATGGATTAATGTGCAAACATGCGTGCTAAATTTAAGATAGTATTCGATTTTAAAAATCTAAAAATAACAGTAGATGATAAGAATGAGATGAGAAGAGAGGTAAGTCACTGACTTCAGGCAGGCCACAAAGATGCTTTAAACATCAAAATTTATGAAAAGCAAAAGGACAGCAAAATGAAAATTATGCAAAGCAGCAATAAGACCGATAGTGATATACGCATCGAAGACGATGTGCTTGACAATAAAAGAAGAAGAAGAACTGCGAATATTCGAAAGAGACATTATATAAGAAGGGTTCAAAGGCTAAAGAAAACAGGAAAAGATGAACATAGAAGGATGACAAATATGAAACAGAATTACGTGCTGAGAGGAGAAGTCATAGTAAAGCTAATAGAGGCCCAAACAATACAATACTGTTACGATGGTCTCACTGATCGTCGTATGATACAGTGGAAAACAAGTACAGACAACAATGAAGTCACTAATCACCAGCCTTCGTTAACCACAGATAACAGTTTGTAATCAACAAGTTTTCCAACAAGATTATATTCGTACAATAATTCAAGTTAAATTTGTCCACACGCAATAATAATGTCAAGTAACACAGTTACGCACAATAATCACTTATCACTAATAACCACTTGAAACGCACTGAGTAAATCGCCCGACGTAAACTGAACTAAGCAGCAGCTATTGCCTGATCATAGCCTGCAGGGTTCCATAATATGCGTCCTCAACAAGCACTTGAAAATTCTAGAGGATACTTGAGTGCGGCCTTGGCACTCAACCCACACACCTGTTGGCAGAAACACACACTTGTTGGGCTAGCCGAGAAACGCGTAGAACGACATTCTCCATTTTCGAGAACGTTCCTTAATTTCTTAACAATACGATGGTATGGACATGAGTGTAGAAGGGGAGCAGGAACATCTTTAAAGAAAATTACCAAATGGAAGCCAGGCGCAATGCGAAGAATAGGAAGGCTATAAAAACTGAGAGGAGTGAGCATTGTAAAAAGTATGGAAGTCGTGAGATAGGAAAAAGTCTGAACAGGAAAGTAGCTGAAGAAACAAGGTCACACCACAGAAAGAAACATATAAACCATAGAAAATTAAACGAAAGAAAATATGGTGCGATCCATCACAACAAACCTAAGGAACCCAAGAAATTAAGGTTCCGCAAGGTATGTATTTTTTTATTATTATTTTCTAATGTATTTAGCGCATGTTGGATGTCTCTATGGCAAATGAGAATGACTGTAACAGGAGTATGATCAGTTTGTAGGCTAGAAAATAAAGACGATATCGATTTCTGTGATGTTTATTGATTTATTCCTTTTTTTTTAAGATCTGCGCGATCTCCGTAACAATATTATATATTACAGGCGCCAAACTAGTGAGACGTCTTCTAAGGGTTTCTTCTCGTTTCTATTTTATTTGTTACAGACAAAGCGTTTTCATACATAAGTATCCGCTTTACACGAAATGTAGAATAGCTGAGAAAACTCTTACATAAGACGCAAAATAGGTTCTGAACACAAAACAGCGAAGCGACTTAGCAAACCAAATACAACAGACGCGTAAGTGGGCCTGCTCCGTTTGATAAATGTAACAGCTGCCTAGCGCTTCTGCCTCTCTCTGATAATGCAGAACTCATTTCATCGTTTCTTGTTTATGACGTCTGGCACTGTAAGGAACGCCTTGTGATTTAACTGTCAATAGAATTTGACTTGGTGCAGAATGACGTTGGAGTGATAGTGTATTTGTATTCGGGTGATGAGAAGGTTTTGCAAGTGCGTTTGCAAGTAAAGCTAATAAAGGCCCAAATAATACAATGCTATTGACATGAATGTAGAAGCGAAGAGGGAACATCTCCTTCCTGCTAATTTATTCTTTCGTTAGCTAATTATTTAAGGCTGCGATGATATGATATACTATACGATTGTTTACAGTTAAAAGAGTACTTTTATAGCTTACCGCGCTGTATAAACCTTCTTTAGCGAGTTCAGCCCAAGTTTATAAAAATTTGCTTACAAGTTCAGATCAATCATTTCATATCGCAGTATAAATTGTGATTTGCAATTAATTACTTTGTACGTGAAAATTTTATACCAAAGTGTGTCAGGAGACATGCTCCTCTCTGTTCCAAGCCAAACGAACAGGATTAATTATTCGATTAGTGGTTTTTTACGGCAGGAATTTAGTATTCACTCTTATTTTTGTTTTCCACGTGTTGGACCATGATAGATTCTTATCTCCAGCCAGACGTTTCCAAATCTTCGATAGTCTTCTTTAGTGGAAATACATCTTCCACGCGATTGACCTTTGTCAATCCGCCCAACCGAAATACACCGAGTCGGTTCTTAACGCTTAACCAGTTAAACCAGTGAACTCACCGTTATCACTGACAAGGTCAACTCAGCCACCACGTGTTCCTGTAGCGAAGGACGGTGTGCGATGTATACGATAATAAGTGATTATTTATTACTGATTTGTAAGCAGTGAGTTCAGTGATGTAACACAGTTATTATACAAACATTGAAAAACTGTGAACAGTGCACATCGAATTATTGTAATCGGAAAGAATTACTACTAAATTTTCTTTCATTTTAAATGGTGTAGTATCGACTTCACGTTCATGTAACACTAATCATACATCCCCATACGCACGCGCGTGCGCTCACACAATCTTGCGCCTTAACTTGAGAGAACGTTTAGAAGAATAAGTATCAGTAACTTACCTGAAATGTATTCGATCTATTTCTTGTTAGTAAGTCAGCACACATCACCTTCACAAAATGTCACGGGACAACACCAAATGTGAGATTAAATAACAAAGCTATCCCGGTAGCCGACTCTGTAAAACACTTGGGCTCCACCTAGACAAACAACTGACATGGCGCAACGAAATTTGGATGAAGAGAAAACAACCGAACACCAAGTTTTCCAAGTATTATTAGTTCCTGGGCAGAAAATCATTAGTGTCAACGGGAAACAAACTGTTGGTTTACAATACTGTCTTCAAGCCTGTGTGGAGATAAGGCTTACAGTTTGGGGAATTACATCAAAATCCAGCATCGCTATAATGGAAAGGTTTCAGACCAAGGTGATGCGTGCCATAACCAACGCACAGTGGTTCGTCAGTAACAGACATCTATAGCGACCTGGACCTCCCCTCAGTCAGTGAATCCATTGCGAAGCTCAGCGAAAGACATGTGAAACGCTTTGAAGAGCACACAGATCATCTAACCATAAATCTACTAGACAACAGTGCCAGACAAGACGATTAAATTAACATTTCCGCTGGACTTGCTTAGATTTTAACACTCTAAATTTTTTACGTATGTTATTTTTAAATACTCATACAGAGAACTAGTTAGTGGACTAGTTCTTTTCATACCATGTTTCCTGTAACGATTATGTTTATTGGTATGTATTGCATAAATAAATGTAAAAAAAGTCTTATTAGTCTGTACTCAAATAACAAACTCGTAATATAATCATTGTAATAAATTCTAGAATACAGCGTATGCACTGAGCCGGAGGTACATACAACTGTTTTAACTTTAAGCATCCAACAAATAAGTATAACGATTTTGTGGACTTCGTAATCTGTAAACCTTAGCCTACTCATATTTTTGTTTGGTTGCAACAAGGAAGGGAGCAGGCGAAAAGCACAGATAATAAATATTCCACGACACGGGGTGATAAAATACTTGCAGCACCTTAATGGCATATCCAGGACGCGAGTATAAATCCCTAGGATATTAAAATTAAAATAAAGTTTCCCTTAACTTATGTGCAAAGTGACCGTAAATCCCAGAGCGCTCACGCGTAAGTAACGAGTTTAACCTACTGAATGATATGTAAAAATGATAAGAGTAATTTATATTTTAAAAAAGTTTAACTCACTACATGGCATGTTATCGTGCTCGTTAAATGACGGTCATCAGTATGCATATCAGCTACCCGGTTAACTGGCGACGGGCCCTCGGTATCAGCGCCGGCCGGTGGGGCAATTGTATGCTACGTCAAGATGTGATGTAACACACTGTGATGAAACAATAATTTGTGTGTCAGTGTGTGAACCACGGTGAATCAATACTCGAGAATAATATTCTCAATCCTTGCTAGTAAAGTCGCAGTATAAATCTGAAAAATACTGACTACATAAATAAATAGCTGACTACATGAACATCACAATCGAAAATAGAATCGAAGTAAAATCGATTATCCGTTAACTATATTGTAAGCGAAACGTTCACTGACAATTCAAACAAACCTCTGAAAATACAGAAAAATTTCTGTGAAACGTGCGTCAGGTGAAAATAAACCTACTTGCAGTTTATTTATTTAAAGATATTACGTGGGATACCTACAGGAAACTGAAAGAGGTACTTACAAAGAAATAAATCTGAAAAAGTATACACATGGTCTTAAAAAAAGAAAAAGAGAGCGTTTTAATAAATAAATAATGTCTGTAACAGGAGGAACGAACATTTTCGTCGGTTTGTAACGGCCCTGGTTACGCCCGTTACGTAAAATTTAAAAACTAGACGCTTGGCCTAGATGGAGCGAAAATATGCTGGAGCCCAGAGTGACAGGACTTGCAATAAAACACTCATTTAAACCATAACAACTTTTTATTAGTGGTTTCTCATTTCATTACCATATCTTGATAGATTGAAGTATCATACAGTGTTCAAAGGATTGAATTCTTATGTAATTCATAGTAGTTCTTAGTTTTCATTTTATCAACAAAAATATACATATTCAATCTGTATTAATCACAATAAAAAAATTAATCAAACAGTATAACAAGTGGATCCTTATTAGCACAGTTAATAATATAAATCTAAATCACAAATATACATCCATATGACTTGTTCTAACCAAATTTTAATCATTATAAATATGAAAATACTATTTATATGTATGATTTCTATATCAACCAATATATATATATATATATATATATATATATATATATATTTTTTGTTTCAATCTGTATTAATCACAATTACTAATATTACTAACAATGAAAATTAATCAAGCAGTACAACAAGTGGATGCCTTTTAACACAGTTAAGAATACAAATACAGTTAATACAGTTAAGATCACAAATATATTTATATATATATATATATATCCACAGGACCTGTTCTAACAAATTTTTAATCATTATAAATATGAAAATACTGTTTACATGTATGCTTTCTTTTATGAATTGAAACCGGTGGAGTGTTGTCGAGGTTTAACAAATGGAATCCTCCCACCTGTACTTTTGAAGAGTTGGTGATACCAGTTAGAGCCTGTGATGATGAGTGTGGTAATCGCGCTGTTGAGTTCCGAACTTTCTGCTTGTCTCCTTCTGGGCAGTTGTCTTTTTTGGTGTCCTGGAGTATTACTCAGTCTGACGGCGATGGGGAGCGTTCTAGTGTACAGCTCTTCCGATGGTGACGGATGTTGGTGTCATCATCTAAGCATTTCCCCTTCTCTCGGCTGTGCGAGGACCCTGTAACATTTTTTATTTGTAGTGGGCCGTCAGGAAATACAACTACCCCAAATCTCTCTCGCCTCGGAACACAGAAACCACACACACACACACTGTCACAAATCTGTTTTTTTTATCCACACTACTACTCTGTTATTAACGATACTGTTCCGAGTAATAAGCAAGCCTGAAAATTCATATTTACATTTTCATTAACATTTACAAAATTCAGAACATTTACATTAAAGTACTTTTACATTTACTTTTAAATTTCTCCAGCAATTAAGTGCAAAGTCGCCACGTGCTCCCAGATACCGGAAGTAACGTTTGAGTCACACACATACACAAATTAGCACGCATTCTCATTATTAAATTAGAATAATTTAACACACATAACCCCTTATTAAATTAACAGCGAATAATGTAATGATTCTCACCTGAGGTACTTTATAAAATTACGAACACATAGTAAGTTGTCAAGTAGTTTGGCACGCTGTCAGACCTCGAAACGCCCAATCGGAAGGCTAAAGATGAAATCAGGAGGAACAGCTCGTTCTTCTGACCATGCCAAAAAAAAACTTGCTGAGGATTGAGATACAGCTGATACGGGTAGCTGAATTACATCGCCGTATCGCGGTAACCTTGATTAAGTCAGCTTTGTCTCCCCACGGCCACACAGCCAGCTTTGGTTAGGCGGCACTTTTACGTTTGAATCATGCCGGGAAAATTCAAATTCCGGCATAGGTTTTATGTGTCTGATTTTCCCATCCCAACGTTGCCTTGCTGAAAGTTATTTCAACGTCAAGACATACTGGAACATCTTCTGGACGCATTGACAGATGTACGAAAATCTGTTATTGACATACGACACAAGTGTTTAGATAGTGCTACCCGTGTGTGTTTTGTTGTTGTTCGGTGACATGTTTGCCGATGTTACATCGTTGTTACAAGATGTCTAGAAGTATTTATTTTGTATTCTTAAACTATCAATCGTGTCTGTTTATCTAATTTGTCGTCTACACTTTATTAGAGTACGCTGCGAATATGTTTGTGTAGCTTACAACTCACATATTACATTTCGAATTATTTTTTTTCTGCGTTATATTACTTTGTTGTTCAGTTCACAAAATTTTTAAGGGAACTTACGAATCTCTTGTTAACACTGGAAAGCACTAATGCAAGTATTATAATCAATATGTGAACTAATGCTGAGCCAAGCAAGACTAATTAAATTTTTTCGTTGCAGGGAAAATAATTAACAAATAATAATAGAGTGGATGCGTTCGTTCTGAAGCTCTACAGTTATTTATTGTGAAACGGAGATGTTTAGGGAGCCGTCTTGGACTAAGCTGACTTCATATTGACAACAAAACCTGAACAAACAGAAAAACTCATACAATAGAGAAGTTTCTTATAAAAATACGTGATTGTTCTAAAAAAGGAGGCGCAAAGAAACTGACACTTTCTCTTTTAAATATGACTTTTCGTTTTAATGAATTTCCTCTCTAACGAAGATGATAATACCCAATTTAAGCGACGAAAAAGTCACAATACAAACAGGGGTGCTTCGAATGCAACCGCCAGGCTATGGTTTGGATTACACTCAGCACATGTTGCAAATAAGGGACTTACAGTAGCTGTTAGGAAAAGATTTTTACAGAAAATCAGATCATCAGACCGTTAGCATGTTCTCTGAAAAGAAGGTTGAAACTGTAGACTTGTCCTTTATTTACGAGAATTGTGTTGACACTAGTTAAAATACATGCACGATATACCTTTCGAAGGTGCCATAGTCTGTAAAAATCTCATGTAGGCCTATCAGTGATATGATTCTCGCAAAATTAGTGTTGATTTTGTGAGGATTAGTTTAAATTATTATCTGGGAGAGCACAGAAAGACATATTACACTAATAAGACAGTATTGTCAATTTGTGTGAAGTCGATACTAAACACTGTTTTGATAATATTTTATTAGAAAATTCTTTACAACTATCCGTGTGTGTATTTCATTGATAATTTACTGCATATAGAAACATAAATATCGTGATGGTTTGTTACAATCTAGTCGAAACAGTCATTTGACTGCTTCGGCCAGCTAGTCTAATCTCAAAGTTTACTGGCGAGGTACAGTTATGGAAAGACATGTGTTTCACTGTCAACGGATCACCCTTCTGAGACCAAGTGATGTGGGTCAAACCACTTTGTTGAACGGAAGGATGTGTTACAACCTCGCGCGACCGCTCACCTTGAACGCGATTACGAGGGTAATGGATGTAATGGCAGTCCATTGTCTGAATTTATAAGTCGGCAGACCTGCAAATCAGAATGCTTGCAGGCACTCTGCTTGAGATCAATAAAGACGTTAGCGGGCAGCTGATGTATTGAATGTGCAGTTGCTTTTACAACCAGTATCCGCAGCTGACGAACCAATCACGCCATAACAGTTTTACAGTTATTTTCGTCTACAGTAAATTTAATTCTTCTTTCAACAAATTAGTATGTCAGTTGACAAGACGTTAATTAATACTGACAAGAGATAATTATATTACCGATCCTGGCAAACAAAAACAAAGATAAATATTTAGAAAAATATTTTTAACGACATTTTCTGATATTTTTCTTTATTAATGAAAAAATATTTTATAAATTCTAAACACTTATATTTTTTGTACTAGCAATTAAGAACAAAGGAAAAACTTTTGACTTGAAGTGATATTATTTGAAATTGAGAAACGAAAAAATTTACTAGTGCCTCGGATATTCAGTATTGGCTCCTGCTGTTGCGTTCTACAGAGATTGTGGAAATACGTAACAACACTGAAACGCTGTCTTCACATAAGTACTGAACGATCGAACGCTAAGATAACAGTCAAAGTTGAAAGTGTAAATGCCAATACTGAGGGGGTCTGAACACATCCAAATGACCTCTTTTGTTTTAAATTTTAACAGAATTTTGGTAATATTTTCAAATAAATTAGTTTAAAAAGTAAATCACATGCGTGTAGCCCCATGACATTGAATAGACGTGATCAACGTCATGTAACAACTTACATATAAGTATCGATATACATGAATGTTTGTTTTACTTAATATAAAAAAAATTCTGAAAACTTATTTAAAAGTGTAAAGCATTAGTAAAGAGTATACTGTCTTTTCAGTATTCGATTATAGGCTACTCACTACCGTCCAGTAAACTTAATGCGTCTAGGGCATTACAGCGAATTGTAATTTGTTGATGTTATCTATCAACCAAAGAAGTTAGTGTGTTTGGTATAGTTGAATCTGATTTGTTCACTGCTCTGTAAACAGTCGCCACTATAGTTTTTTCTTGATACGATAGTGGGATAGAGTTGGTTTTGCTAGTCGTTATATTGAAAACTGGTATAGAGCACACACGAATTCAACAAGTTCAGTCGAATACAGCGCTCCAATACAAATGTCTATTCTCAGTAACAATTATGATAACTAGAGTTATTAAATTCTATAAACCGCAGTTAAACACTAACTCCCAATAGATTTTACACAACTATGTCACTATAACGTAACACGCCAATCAGGTTTCTTGTCGTTATTGCCGCTTTGTAGTCACAGCCAATGAGCCTGTGACGCACAAAGGCTCTCGGCGCCACCAGGATTTTCCGAATTCTTGACGAAGCTTGCGGAGCATTCTGTAACGTGCTATTCACACTGCTATACTCATCATATTGTTATTCGATGGCATTACGTTTTCCTAAGGAGGCAATAACAAAGATCGATGTTATTTGCTTTTAAAACGATATCTACGTCGTCCATTATGGAATATCTAAAGCGGGACCTTTAGATCGCGCTTGATGGTAGCACTAATCGATTTTTATGTTTTCGTACTCTTTGGAAATTCCAGACTACATTTTTTATGCTCGTTTCCTAGAGTGGAAACAGGAGTAGGCTTATAAATTCTGAACAAAAATACACGGGAACATAGGATCTTTTAATTTTACACTGGGACATGAAGCACAAAAAACAGTTCAGTGATGGTATTGTTACGTAATTAGGAACATTCTCGAACAATAGAGTGTGTCGTTCTACGTGTTTCTCGGCTATCCCAACAGAGTCCAGCTGTAATGTTTGTGTGCGTACATATTGCTGTTTTGTAATGAAAGTCAATTACGTGACGCTTATCATGCGTCAACAATGAAGGCTATTCCAGACCGCGCCGGTCGGGCACTGTGTTCAAGGCCAGACAGTGACACTGTTTCTAATGGATTCGAGAACACCTGTTTATCACGTCATCGAAAAAGTGACAGATTATTCTGGCATCTCAGCGGGGTATAAATATGAGCATCCAGCGACGTTCAGTTTCAGTGTAAGTGGCGATTTATTCAAGTGAGGTTCGAAGTATTGTGACGAATTGTTATTGTGTTATAATTGTGCGGGACTCTATTAGTTGACGTTATTATTGCGTTTGGACAAATTTTATTTGAATTATTGCACTACAATAATTTTGTTGAATAACTTCTTGATTACAAACTGATATATGTGATTAATTAAACCTGGTGATTAGTGACTTAATTGGTGTTTTGTATTTTGTTTTTCACTGTACCATACCACGATCAAGTGAGACCGTCGTAACAGTGGGTCAGACGTAGGGCAGAACCGTTAACAGTGGAAACAGAGGACACTTCGTAGAAGGGTGGTGTTAGTGGTAGTTGATAAAAATAAGATTGATACCAGATGGATTCCAAGCAATGTTACTCCACATCGAGGAAGAAGCAGAATAACGACAGGATGAGAAACCCAGACAAGAAAGAGAAACGGCAGAGGAACGACAGAAAGAACTACTGGAAGAAGGACTAAAACGTAAGCGTGAAAATGAAACACCAGAGAGACGGCAAAAAGAAGAATTTAGTTGTCAAGCAGACGACATTAAGGCGTTCGTACAAGATGATACCCCTGCAAAATTCGTCCTGTTACGAGGTGAGCTGAACAAACAAGTCGACAGAATATCTGAAATAGAAAAATCTGTGTCAACTATGAAAACAATTGTCAAGTTTAGAAGATTCTATTACAAATGCAATAAAATAAATTAAAAAAGAAGTCAAACATTTAATGAAAGAAGTAGCTGATAAAGAAAGGCCACTAATAAATGCTGAAGAAGATTCAAAAAATCGGAGAAATCAAAAAACGCCATTAAATGTAGTAGGGCCAGTTTTCGCGAAGGGCCCACTGTTTGATGGAAGCACTCACTGGGCAACTTGTCATCGCCAATTTGAAGCTGCCGCTCGCCTAGATGTGACACCGTCGCAACAGTATTATGCAGTCTGCCAGAATAAAAACAAAACTATCAGAAAATGCCGTAGATTAACAGAACATTTCCGAACCTTAAATTATTTTAAGAGTACGCCACATGCTTTGAATTTTAAGATTTTTGGATCTACCTGTGTTTATGGGTAGCACAGCATTTTCCGTTCTAAACCGTTTGAAATCGAAGTATCTGATTTCTGATTGAGTATGATTTGTAACTGAGAAACAATTCACCAAAGTACATAAAACGTTTGGAGACATGATTCATTCTGAGTTGCCGTCTCATTAATAAATATGGGATTTAAGAAATATAAAAATTTAAATTTAATATCTAATGTATATGTGGACAAACACATTTCAAAAAATTAGTTTATTGACAAAGCTACTTCAATAAAAAGTAGGCCTACTTGGTTGTCAGTTACATTATAGGGTAGATCTTACCAAGGTACGTTCAATTGAGAGTATTCTAAGCACAAATACCCTGATCCCCTGATCTAAAAGATGTCATGACAGACGTAAATACTGTTACAGTAAGCAAAAGATTGGACTGCCGGAAAACTGACTCATCAGTGTTTACCTAGATGAAAGCATGGAAGCACTCGTTTTTAAACCAGTGCCAACTCGAATAAAAAAATCAAGAAGTCATAGACAGACTAAAATATATATTGTTGAATATACCCGTACTTTACGTCCCGTTCCTTTTTGTTCCTTCTTTCCTTCTTTAAAAAATTAATGGGATCGAAACACTAATTTTTATTACCTTTTAAATGAAAAGATCTATGTAAAAAAATTCCCATTATTTTTTAAATAATATTGCCTTTATTGCTAAACACAGATAATCTATTACTGTCGAAACATCTATTAAGATCAACTAAGATGTATGGCCTGTTCCTAATAGGCTTCTAATATCGCCTCAGAAGTTAGTGTTAAGTTGGATAGATAGACATGCTCAAATGAAAAGGCTCGCCCACGTTGATCGATTCAAACGGAATACTCCGAACTCAAAGGCGTTCACTGCGAGTTTATGTTCAATGAAAACTAATAAGGAAGCTTTTATGCCAGAAAATATTGTTAAATTATTAAATTCTGTATTGTTATTAATTGTTAAATTACATAATGTGTACACTCCACAAACTAAGTAGAACACTTTAGGCGGTAAAATCTTGAGCGACAGGTTTCAGTAAAACGGATGAAGGCAAACAAAACCGACGAAACAACCGTTTTGTTTCGACCTTCGCTGTGCTTCGCAATCGATTGTTCCCAGTATTAAGTGGCATTTTCTGTTCTGCCCCTTCCGAACAATACCCTTTTGTGTTTTTATGCCTTAAATAAGGCTCCTTATGAAAGGCGCGAACAATGGAGTTAACTTTGTCTCATACAATACAACAAACAACAAAATTAAATCCTAAAACGATGATGGCGTTTTTCAATATAACTTGACGATAACAGCGGTATATTAGTTGGCAGTATGAATGAGACAAAAGACGATACACTATCCATAAGGTATGAACGATATACCGATCCCATTAATCTAATGTTTAGTTTGATGTATTCGGCTATCACTTACTGTGTTTTATTTGTGTCGTGGCAACTAACATTAAGATTGCAGGTCACTCTGGAGCTGTCCAAAATGGACATTTCTTCAGAACCAAAAATTGTATAACAGAAGTAAATAGTGTAAGATTATGTGTTTGTATACATCAACGTGGGTGAGCCTTTTCGTTTGACCGTGTCAATCTATTCAAATTTTGTTTAATACTGAGGTGATATTAGAAGCCTATTTAAAAACAACCCATACATCTTAGTTGATCTTAATAAATTTTTCGTCAACAATAGATTATCTGTGTTTAGCAATAAAGACCATATTATTTCCAAAAAAAGTATGAGAATTTTTGTGCATAAGTCTTTCCACTTAAAAGGTAAAGAAAATTAGAATTAGTGTTTCGGTTCCCCTTCATTTTTTAAATAAAAAAAAGAAGAAACAAGACGGAACACATAAGATGAACCCATACAATTTGGACGACATAAAAATTTTAAAATAAAATTATTCAACACGACGAGAAGAAATTTATTTCGTTTACAAAAAAATATTAAAGCTATAAAAACTAAAAATCTAAATATAGTTTAAAGGGAAAGATAAGAAAATAAATTGTGTGTATTGTTCTTTAAATATGAACTACTGGAAGTGTCCAAAATGTAATCAAAGCCAACTTACTTATAATAGTGATAACAATAATATCAACCGATGAAATTGTCAGATCAAAATTACAGAGGCCTACACACCGCAATGTTCTTTAAAGTCAAAAGACACCAAGGGCTCTGAACATGTGGTGTTGGCGGTAAAGGTGTAATTCAAAAGGCACAGTGATATCAAATAAGTGAATGTACCATTGACGAAAAATAACATTCCTCGTTTCAATTCAGATCATCGTCGACTGGTTGCTTTGTGTTCTTACATGGTGTTACCTGTACGTAGCTGCGTGGTAATAAGCAAACTCTCATCTTTTTGAATAAAATTCCAAAAAAGTTTAACTGAAGAACTGACCTTATTAACAACAACATTTATTACTTTCAATGAACAACATTTTTCAGAATTCGTTTTCTTATATGGCACCGAATCAAGGTTTCTTAGAAGTTAATCGGGTTGAAGTTGTAATTCCCATTAAAGTGGATTAAGAAAGAGAAATTTAATAAACAGAGAATATTTTTTATAACAAACTAAATCTTACAACACAAATAAAAACAGATGAATTTGAATAAAAGACAAATGTACATTTATGTAAATATAAATTTTGTTATGGGAGGTCGGTAATTTGAGGAAAGTAGACATTTAAAAATTTCTATTTTAATCTTGTTTTATATCTACATAAACGTACGCACAAATGTATTTAAACATTTACACAATTAAAATATTACCATCACATATATAACATACGTGCCAGGAGCGCGCGCGTGTGTGTGGTGTAAGGAATATAACAATTGGGAGTAAATCAGTTTTCAAACTATATCTCTTTGATAATCAACGACGTTTTGATGAAACCTGATTGCAATCGATAAGACGCTCGCAACTGAAGCGTAATGATTAATTATGTGGGTGTACGTACGTGCACGTAAACAGACATGCCGCTGTATTCTGCTGAAAATTAGTTAAATAACACTAAGGATGCCTGTAATTGATTAACACGTATGGAGTTTCAGTACTCGTTTCAGTTATTTATAAATCGCATAGTAGATAACAAAAGAGTACTGTTTCGATCTGTAAGCAAATTGTAATGCAGCATTAGCGTCCCAGATACAATGTTGATCTATAACAGGATTGCGCAACACAAAATACGTGTACGTGTACCAAATATATCGATAGATCGATCCGTTTATTCCTACAAATCATCGCAAATATCCATTCAATGCGCTTATCGACCGATCTTGTGGGCTTATGTTTAGACTTCCATCAGACTGCTGTTTTATGAAAGTTTTGCAACCCACTCGCTTGCATCTCGCGTTTTAACAGTTCTGTCTCCTCTGCTCAATTTTCTTGGCATCAAAGCCTAGTCTCCACTTTAAACAGTAAATATACAACTCTCAGTATTTCTCTCGAAAGCGCCAGACGAACACTCGCCATATTGAAAGCTGATTCTCAGGAATGTGCTACTACGGACCACGTAAACATCAGCTCACTTGTCTTGGTGAAATTGTGAAATCAGTTTTAAATATCGAAAAATAATGTGTCATTAGGCTCTCTCTCTCTCTCTCTCTCTCTCTCTCTCTCTCTCTCTCTCTCTCTCTCTCTCTCTCTCTCTCTCTCTCTCTCTCCCTCCCATCTTTATTTCTCTGTCTTACGCACGTGTGCGGTCCTGTGCTTTGAGTAACTAGATAAAGCATAAAAGCAATTTGTGTTTATTTGTTAACTTTGAATAAAAGTGGTTTCAAAGGTTCAAAACAGGCAAAAAAATTATGAAGTGGTGGTGAAGTTTAAAGACACTGAGACAGGATGAACTTCATTTCAATTCCAAGAAAAATACGTTGTAACCGTTAATTTAGGGGCATTAATAATAGTAATTTAATACGAAAAGCATAAATGACGTGAATTACTTTTTAGGACGGATTTTGAAATTGCCTTCCACACAGCCCCTCGCCTGTCACTTCACTGATGTTACTATAGGCTCAGATTTCACACGGCGAGTGTTTATGCAGTCGAACAGCGTTGTTTAAGAGTCACATGGAGATTTGAACACAGTGGTAACCATGAACATTAATATGATTCTGTCAGTTTCGTGCCTTGATTATAAGCCGACTTGCACTGCTGTTACATTAGCGGCTATTATTAAAGTGAAGACTGTCGTAAGTACACAAGAATATAAGGTATTTAGCAAACGTTGTTAACAACTGTGTAGAGTTTCAAACGTTTACACACTTGTGCTGTTACTAAACTAAAACTGCCATAAAACCGTGACGTTTTATTTATAAGCATCTAAACAAGTTATAAAATTTGTTCTACAGAAAATTTACATCACTTTAGCAAGCGTAACATGTATCTTGAGGGGTTTTATATGCTACATCATTACGCAACGTTCTACATGTTTCTCGGCTATCCCAGCAGAACCAGCTGTAATGTTGTGTGCGTACGTGATTCTTAACAGGCGTTAGCGAGATTGTTCCAGACGCACCGGTCCGCGCGCGCTGTGTTCAAGGCCGCAAGCAATTACGTTCTAGTGTTGACGAGTATTACGGATTATTCTTGAATTTCAGCGGGGTATAAATATGGGCATTCAGCGCTGCGTACTTTCAGTTTTAGTGACGATTTATTCTAGTGCGGTTCGAAGTATTACGGCGAAGTGTTACGTGTTTTACAAGGTGCGAGACTCAGTTAGTTGTAATTAGTTGACATTGTTATTGCGTGTGAACAATTTTTAATTGATTTGTTGTAAGAGACTATCTTGTTGATTACAAACTGTGTAATTGTGATAATTAAAGTTGGTGATTAGTGACTTAATTGGTATCTTGTATATTGTTTTCCACTATACCATACGACGATTAGTAAACCGTCGTAACAATATATTTCCTATGACTTGTATTTTTTTTTACGTTATAAAATATTAAATCCATGCGTTGTCTTTAATCACTCGTTAAAATGTGTACAGTGTAGCTTGTTGTATATGCATATTAATTGAACTAGCGAAGTCTGTTCTCAGTTTTAATTTGACCGCCTGCATGCTGCCCATTTGGGTTATATCTCACGATTACTTTTGAATGCTTCAATCTATTTCGTAAAACTTGGCACGTGCAACCATAATTTTACCTGACAAACCTCTATTGTTTTCGAGATTGTTCCCTCAAAAACAGAGATGGCAAAAATGTGAGGGTCAGAATTTTGAAAAGTCTCAAAAATCCATGTGGATATAAAATTAAAGCGATTTTTAGCCCAAATCCGAATGAAGTATTTGTTATGACAGACTAAAAATTAAGATCAAAATTTTATGAAAATTGTAAAAGTCTATGTGGGAGTCAATTATAAGGAACATTGTGTAAGAACAAACTCGTTATATTTAACAACTTGACAAAACTAATATCCGTCAGCGCCCCTTGAAAACTTTGAAACATTTTCAAAACGTTTGTAAGCTATGGTTGAAAAACTGTAAATAGGTATTGTAATTAGTATGCATATAATAATAATAATAATAATAATTAGTAGTACTAAATAAGGGAAATTAGAAAAAAAAAACATCTTGAGGCAAAGAATTAATAAATATTAAATAAATTATATATGCATCAAGAAATAGACTGTAGCAAAAAGTGTTAAAAAAATATATATATATATATTGTAATGGTACATATAACACAACAAACACCAACGTACCACAAGTGAGTTGAAAGCCACTACAAATAAGAATACCTACAAGGTCGAACATACAATCATAGATAAAGGAAGTATCATAAGCCAAAATAAGTGAATAAAATGAATAATGAATTACCAGTAAGTGTACAACTAAAGAAAATAAAGCAAGACTAACGATGAGACGACATACATAATTACCCAATAGATCAAACAGTGAGAAGGAAACAAGTGACAACAACATCAAGAAGAAACTTATTAAGAGTGAGGAAGGAATCAGTATAGAGAAGAAGAAAATATCCAGGTCAAACACCAAAAGGGAGATAATATGAATTACAATGAATTAACATATGCCAATAAAAGTATTATTATCGAAGAAGAAAGTATAAGTGGAATAAACAACATGATTTAAATCCCTAAGCTGTAAAATTGACACTGACCTAAACTTATTAAGTAAATACCTTCCTTGACAATGTAATACAAACAGTACTCAATAAGAGTTAATTACTGAACACAGAAATTAATAAAGAGAATGAATAACAGTATGATAATTTCATAGCAAAATGATGTGTAAACATGACAAAAGGACTATGTCCAAAACACTAACGACAGATTGTAAAATGGATTGAAATTGTAAATAACCACTAGTTACCAATAATAAAGACTTGTAATGCTAGATTTTTTTTTTGAAAATTTACGAGTGATGTGAACACACGAGGGCACATAGCATTGGCTGTCACAGCATTGATGAATGTGTACGCTAGCAGCAACAGTCGTTCAAAGAAATGGGTTGACAGACAACAGATATACGCCTTGCTCTACATGAACAAAGGGACAGTAAGTATAGTCGTAGCGAATTGGGTAAAGCGTGCTACTTTGTTTCGAACGGAAACGTACGAATTGACCAGCACAGAGCTTACTTAGAAATGCTTTTTACATAGTGTTGACAATACGACGACACTGCGTAAAAGGGTAGACGAGAACTCAAGGAATTAAGCAATTGAGAAGAACACGAAACAAAGAAATAACGAGGTCACACACAGCTGGAATCCAAGTAACTCTTGAAAAGAAATAAAGCTTGTTTAGCAGAGAAGATATAGCGAGGAAACACTGGTACAATACCACGATTCGACCGCGCTGGAAGTAGAGAGGTGTCAAGGAGATGAAAATTTATGGCTCGGACAGTAAGGCTACTGAAAGGATTGATCGACAGGCGAGAATATTGCTTTTTCATGGAATCGAGTAGGAGGAGAGTTTAACCAGAGTTTGGGGATGACTACGTGAACTAGTGTCGACCAATAGGAAGCCGAGGATTGACAAGGGTTGGACATCTGGACTACATCTCCATGGTGATGAAATCAGAGAACGAATCATCTGAAGGTGGTGGAAACGACTCAAGACGTTGGGTGGAGTTTTATCCGGAATTCGAGATGTTGGGAGAAGAATTATCTGGAACTTAGGACCAGAAGCCAATAAGACACAGCTATAGGGGTTGGACGTAAAAGTATGAAGTAGCTTGGTGGGAACGAAGATTATAAAAGATAGTGTTCGCCAAGAGGAAGGGGGTAGTTCTTTTCCGTTTTTCGTAAAGACATGAAGTCTTCTTAACAGAGTTCTTTTTCGTTTTTCGTAAAGACAAGAAGTCTTATTAACGGAGTTTTTTTTGTTTTCCGTAAAGTCATGAAGTCTTCTTAAGAGAGTCGTGAACTTATTTTCTAAAAGTGACAGTCGTTTAAATAGAGTCTTCTTAAATAAGAATCTGCTAAAAGTTGTAAATTCAGTGTTACGAATACAAGTAGACTTAGAACATTAACTAACAATGTATTATACGGACGTTTTGTTTTAAACATAAACAATTTACAAGTGTATCGTTCGGTATAACATTAACCGATGAATTGTAAACTCAGTGCCACAAACGATTTGTAAGCGAAGTCAAAGTGATATGTGTATATAAACAAGGACAATGTACGCGATGCTTGTATGAACTATATACAAAGTGTATCAAGGCCAATCAATATAATTACTTGAAGAACTTTGAATAAATAAGTGAAATTATAATAGACTCGTAGTATGTAAAATTAGACCTTTGCGTGAGAATATGGTGATGTAATGACGTAGGAGTGCGGGTAGACGTGGAAAGTGAAAACGACCGTGTTCGGATCAACAACATTTTAAACACCAAGTGACGACGGCAACGCTGGAACGAGGATGGGAAATTCAGAGTTTAGCCAACGCACTATGGATACTCAATATCAAGTAAAATTTCATATATTATGTTAACGTAGAAAAACCACTGACCTGTAAGTTACAAAGAATCCAGCTTGAGAAAACATAATCTTAAATAAACAATATTCAATCTAGTAAACATATTAATTAAAGCGGACCATAAATCTGGGGTATGAATACATTAAAAGTAAGGATTAGAAGTAGTAAGGATGTGAATTTTATGATGTGTATTTTATGTGTGTGTTCTATTTCAGGGATCTAAGGAGGAATTGTTTGTTTTATGTACCATTTACAGGAATATATGTATTTCGTATGTGTAATGTTAGAAGATAAGAGCATGATTAAATAAACATGTTTTGAGAACCCAGATCCGCATATCTTTGTATTATTTGATACACCTTTTGATAATTAATAAACAGTCACTTAATTACTCATTATTAATTAAAAGATTATGCATATAACGGCATAAAAAATTTACATTTTTTGCTCAGTCAGCAATTAATAACTTTGTCAATTAAATAATTAAATATATTAATTATCATATTAATTAAATATAATGCATAAATTCGCATTATATAACATGGCGCCCAACGCGAAGCGTGAGTAATTTGATTCAATATTTAATTCAAATTAAATTCACTAAAGGCTGAGTGCAGGCAGTGGTGCAGTATATAAGTAAGTTAAGAATAGTGTAAACTAGTGAAAGTAGTTAGCTTGAATGATAACACGGAGTAGAGCGAGAATGGCGGACAATTCCGACAGTATCGAATTTGAGATTAATAACCAATTAGGTATAGTAGGATTAGAGGAAGACACACCAATTACCCAGGACAGTAGTACCGAGGTCAAAATGACCAGGGCGCGGGGACAAATGTCACAACCCCGAGAGAATGAATTTCAGATGCTGATGGATTTCATAAAACAGCAATTCGAGAAACAAGATGAGAAATTAGATAAACACAGAGACGAAATTAACGAGAAATCAGATAAACAGAGGGAAGAAATTAACAAGAAATTAGATAAACAAGAGGAGAAATTAGATAAACAAGCAGAACAATTCGGACAGCTAAAGAACGAACTGCGGGAATACAACGAGAAATGGGAGAAAAAATTTAACGAATTACAAGAGAAAACGGAGAGTGCAGTGAAGGAGTTGAGTAATGAACTCAAAGGACAGACTGCGGAGAATAAAAGATTGCGTGAAGTAAATCGTCAAGAATGGCAAGAGACAATTACTAACACCTTGACGAGAATAGAGAAGATGGACAGTAAAGTCGACTCACACATTAAAGACGCTGGTAAGAAGAATGAAGAATTGAAGAAAGAAATACAAAAGAGTTTGCAACTACAACATAAGGAACATGGAGAGACGATCAACACGCTCAAACAGAAAATTGTGGAAGTAGACGGGAGACAGCGATCTACAGAAGAAACTGACAGAGAGAGAGTCACGCGACTGGAAGAATTGAAAGGTCACTTGGCTAAAATGAAAGAAAATCAGGAGAGATTGCAACGGCAATTAGCAGGCATCGAAGGTATACCAGGAAATCGTATAAACGGAATGCCACATAATGAATTAAAATACAATGGAGGCGACAGATACCCCATGGAGTTTCTAAAAGAATTATCGGAACTTCAAGAGCAGCACTACCCGAGTGATAACATTAAATGGATTGGAAGACATTTAGAAGCTGATGCAGAGGTCTGGTGGAGGGTAATCCGCAACCAGGTCAGTAACTTCGAAGAATTTAAAGAAGCGTTCATCCAAAAGTATTGGGGGCAAGAAAAACAAGACACAATATGTGATAATTTGGAATTCGGCCGATACAACTGGCGCGGTGGACTTAATCCAGTACAATATATGGAGAGGCTCTTGCTGGAAAGTAGACAATTAACACCGGCCATAACTGATCGTCAACTGATCAAAAAATTAGCTCGTCATTTTGGACGTGAATTCGAAGTAGCCGTAGTGACGCGGGGCGTCAATGCTACACAAACATTTGAATCTTTAATAGTAGAATATTCAAACATTCAAAATCGCCGGAATAGAGAGTTTGGTTACGCACCGAATCAGGAGAAAGTGATTCCAAGAGGGGTGGACACAACACCGAGTAACACAGTTACACAGAACAAAGGATTTTCGCCGAGACCAGGGTGGGTAGAGAAATACGGTAAAAAGCCATTTGTCAAACCCGTCGACCGACATACAGTAAATACGGTTGAGTTTACAAATAACAAGGCAACGACCTCGTCCGCAGGAAGGATGGAGGGTGAAAAAAAAATTAAAATATTTACGAAGAGAGATAGCCGCTGCGACAACGCAAACACAACATGACAGAATAAACGTACTACTAACTGATTTACGACATGATTTGTTATGTGACGACAAAGAAGAGGGTATTCAACGCATATTGAAATGTCCCGAAATTACTATTAAGTTTAACGGAAATATCACGGTCTCAGCATTACTTGGACACCGGTAGCGCGGTAAATGGACTATCTGAAATGTGGTATCAACAAAACAAACAACACCTGACACCTTATGAGGAATTACCAATGACCAATACATTAATCGTTAGCGCTGTAGGTAAAAGATCAAAATTAATTAGAAAACAGATATTGTGTGATATTTATATTAATGAGGTTAAGATGGAGTGCGTATTTTTAATTATTCCAGAATTAGTGAAACCATGTATTTTAGGCATAAGTTTCCTCCAGGAAGAAGGATGTATTATTGATGTTAACAAGGGAATCGTCGAGTTCAAGGATGAAACGGGTGAGCGGGAGCTGGTGGTGCCTATAATGCACATGGAGATGGTAGAAGAAGAGGAAGATGAAGTCATCGAACTAAAGATAAATGACAAGATCGATAGTATCGAGTGCGCAGATAAAGAAGCATTACAGGATGTCAAGGACATCCTGATAAGAAATAAAAGTTTATTTAGAGAGCGCCCGGGGAGAATGAAGTGTTACGAACATGAGGTTAGAGTAACCGATCAAACACCGTACTTTCAAAGAGGATGGCCTGTGCCAATAGCTTATAAGGAAAAGGTAGACACGGAAATTGAAAAGATGGCGAGATATGGGTCATCGAGAGATGTAGTAGCCCATATGTCAACTCGTTGGTGACTGTTATCAAGAAAGATGGGAAAGTGAGGCTGTGCCTAGACGCTAGAAAGGTAAATAGTGTGACGGTACCTGACTATGAAGGGGCTCTACCAATTCAAGAAATATTAGCAAGATTCGGAGAGATGCGATACTTATCGACGGTCGACTTGACTAGCAGCTTCTGGCAAGTCCCATTAAAAGACTCATGCCGAGATTACACAGCATTCATCTACGATGGAAAGTGCTACCGTTTCACCGTAACACCATTTGGACTCAGCACCAGTTCAGCAGCGTTGACTCGAGGTTTGGACAGGGTACTGGACGACGATGTAAAGAATAACACCATAGTTTATGTGGATGATTGTTTATGTTACTCAGACAATATCAAAACTCATTTATTGCATTTAGAATTATTATTATCAAACTTACGTAGAGCGAATCTCACGATTAATTTAGAAAAATCTCAGTTCTTTCGGCAGGATCTTATTTAGGTTACCGCCTAACAACAAATGGGATACTCGCGACGGACGAAAAAATTGCTGCGATCAGAAATTTCCCTACACCACAGAATCAGAAACAATTGAAGGGATTTCTCGGATTAACCAATTTTTATAACCGTTTCACAGACAGGTACGCCCAGACGACGCAACCATTGTTAAAATTATTAAAAAAGGAAACGAAATTCAAATGGACACCGGAATTAGGAGTATGTTTCCAGAATGTAAAGGATTTGTTTATTGAGTCTGTAATATTGAAATTTCCACGGATTAATCAACGGTATTACATACAATGTGATGCGAGTGATTTCGCATACGGCGGACAATTGTATCAATTAGACGATTGTGGGAAGATTGGTGTCATCGCGTTTACCAGCAAAACATTCAAGGGAGGAGAGCGAAATTATTATACCACAGAGAAGGAATTGCTGTGCATAGTGAGATGTTTGGAAAAATTCCGTATCTATGTACTCATTATACTCATATAATGTATAGATATATACTCATTATCTATGTATTTACATACATATATAAACCGTTGACAATTATCACCGATAATAAGGCACTCACCTTCATGAATAAGTGTCATTTAAATAATTCAAGAATTACTCGATGGATATTAACCATTCAGGAGTACAAATTTGATATAATACACTGTAAGGGCAAAGAAAATATTGTAGCTGATACGTTAAGGAGAAACCCGAAGGATGTGATGGAAGGAGAAATATTCGAAGACAGCTGCGAGTATATGATGAACCACATTGTAATTAAGATGAATAGAGAAGTTAGTAAAATGCTAAGAGAAATAAATAAATACCAAATAAATGATGAGAAATTGAAATGTATTATTGAAAGGATAGAGAACGGCGATGGCGAAAGCGACTTAAACAAATTTTATAAATATAATAACAATAAGTTATACAGAAAATGGAAAGGACGATGGAGGTTATATTTACCGAAAGGGATATCTGACAAAGTAATAGCCGAAATTCACCAAATGTAT
Source organism: Magicicada septendecula (assembly GCA_034769895.1). NCBI lineage: Eukaryota > Metazoa > Arthropoda > Insecta > Hemiptera > Cicadidae > Magicicada > Magicicada septendecula. The sequence goes on along the minus strand of CM068367.1, from coordinate 218,395,834 downwards.
GGGCACCTTGGCTCAAAGAAATGTACCAAGATGATCCAGGAGCATTTCACCATGGACCAATTGGCTAAGAAGGTATATATATACATACAAACGTGCGACATGTGTCAACGATATAAGGACACGCAAAATAGAAATTTATTCGGTGGTACACGACCGATAATACCAAAGGATAAGGGTGAGTTATGTAGCGGAGATTTTTATGGACCTTTACCGACTTCGGCAGGAGGAATCAAGTACATTTTCGTCATCATTGATAACTTCACTAAATATGTAAAACTGTATACTTTGCGAAGGCCAACGACCACAGCAACACTGAAAAGGGTACGTCAGTATGGTGAAGAGGTAGGCACACCCAGAGCTTTGTTAACGGATAACGGTACGCAATTCACGGCTAGACAATGGGTTAGCGGTTTGGAAAGTTTAAGCATTCAGCCCAGATACACTGCAATACGTAACCCTTGTTCGAACTTAGCAGAGCGCGTTAACCGGCAACTTGGTAACTTATTCAGAATTTTCATCAATAACCAACGACATACAAAGTGGTCGCGATATGTGAAAACCATTGAAAGTTGTCTTAACGAATCATACCACGAAACGATTGAGATTACACCATATGAAGCTCATCTGGGAAAGAAACCGATACGAATATGGGAGAAGTATCTCGATGCTGACATCACGAAGGACAATCAAAAAAATAAAACGGAAATATTTGTAAAAATACGTACAAAAAAAGGGAAAAACATGCCAAGCGGATGAACGAATCGAATAAAACAACAAAGTTTGAGATAGGCGACTTAATATTAATCAGGACGTATACACAATCAGACGCAACTCAAAACGTATAGAGAAGTTTTGTGAATTATTCAGTGGACCGTTCAAGATAAGCCAAATATTGGGCGAATCAACATACGTATTAGTAGACTGCAGAGACGAAAGCAGGATACGAGGAAAATATACGCCAACTGAAGAAGTATATTACTAAAAGGGACTGAGGAAGAAACGGAAGGACCGACGTAATGAAGACAGCGGAGGTGGTGACTACGCCATATGGTAAACAAGAAGTATACCATAACGTATGAACTAGTTAAGGAGGTCGAATGGATGGAATCACGTCACGGAATAGGGTGATGACGCGGCCATATCATTCAGGCTAGCTTAACTTAGCTTAAAAAAAATGTGTATTGCCAAAATAAAGGATTAATACATTATTGTGACGTATCAATATAAGATATGTGTTAGAAAAAAAGTTGGTAGATTTATGTACAGAATGTATAAATGTGACAAACAAAATAAAATATAAAGTTGTAAAAGTAAGGAATACTTAAATAATGACACGTAAACATTACTAATAAATCATAAGTCATAAGATGATTTTTTGTAGAATTATTTCATGTATCGTATAATGATATAAGGAGTTAAAGGTAACAATTCTATTGAATTAAACTTGTTTGTATAGATAGAAAGTAACGTGATAAAATTTTCTAATATTGATTACAATATGAAAGTATAAGGATGTATGGAATTAGTGTACAATTATGTCAATAATATAAGAAAATTAACTAGCGTGTAAATTTTGTTTTGATTGTTTGAAGGGAGAGTAGGTAGTGCATATTCGTAATTTTAGCCCATAATATCGATTGGACTAATATGAACGTTAAGATGTTTATTAATATGTTAATGTGAAGATATGTTTTTGCATTGTATTCATAGTATGTAAGTACGAATATTAATGTAAGATGAATTCATATACCCAGAATGGTCAGAAATAGGGTTGAATAGTGACAGTAAGGGGGGCGACAAGCGAAAGTGGGTCAGTGTGTACAACAGTGAAAATACTAAACCTTTTGTTGTGAAGGATGAAAATGGGGAGTCAGGCAGACACAGGGCTAGTTTCGTTCGTCGGATTCTGAGATCATCACACCGAATCGAAACTGGGGACACTGTAATGCTAGATTTTTTTTTTGAAAATTTACGAGTGATGTGAACACACGAGGGCACACAGCATTGGCTGTCACAGCATTGATGAATGTGTACGCTAGCAGCAACAGTCGTTCAAAGAAATGGGTTGACAGACAACAGATATACGCCTTGCTCTACATGAACAAAGGGACAGTAAGTATAGTCGTAGCGAATTGGGTAAAGCGTGCTACTTTGTTTCGAACGGAAACGTAACGAATTGACCAGCACAGAGCTTACTTAGAAATGCTTTGTACATAGTGCTGACAATACGACGACACTGCTTAAAAGGGTAGACGAGAACTCAAGGAATTAAGCAATTGAGAAGAACACGAAACAAAGAAATAACGAGGTCACACACAGCTGGAATCCAAGTAACTCTTGAAAAGAAATAAAGCTTGTTTAGCAGAGAAGATATAGCGAGGAAACACTGGTACAATACCACGATTCGACCGCGCTGGAAGTAGAGAGGTGTCAAGGAGATGAAAATTTATGGCTCGGACAGTAAGACTACTGAAAGGATTGATCGACAGGCGAGAATATTGCTTTTTCATGGAATCGAGTAGGAGGAGAGTTTAACCAGAGTTTGGGGATGACTACGTGATGTAATGATCGAAATTTTAAAAAAATTTTAATTCCTCGATCAAGTGACACGTTCCCACACTCAAGTCGACGGACACAAGCCCAGGTCGTAAATAATGACGAATCGAGGGCACGTCAAACCCGACGACAGAGCGAAGACAAAGAAAAAATGTCTGAGCACTGCACACAATGAGTATTTCAAGGCGTCACTGACAGCTAGCCGTTTGTCAAAATTTACAGCACCCAACAATCTGAAACAAAGACTTCGTCCAGCTGCCGAGTTACACGGAATCGAGATGGAACGCCTGCTGTGGAAGCAAAGTGTAACTGCTCAATTATGAAAGGCTTTACTATGTTACAAAGGAAGTACAGAGCAATTTTAACGGAGAGATAGACAATAGACGTAACTCAGTGAATACTGCCAGTGTACCCTGCACAGCGTGAAAACACATTCTTGACAGTTTACTGAAATTTACGACTGAAAAGTAGAATTTCACCGAAATGAAGACAACGAAGGGTTGATAATCGGCGGAACGAACGTCGTGGAACTTAGACAATTAACCAAGACCTGGAGTCTGTTAACAAAAGCTCAGTCAGAACCTTAGGGAAAGTCTAAACAAAGGATAACAGAAGGCCATGAAATTGTCCTAATTTCTTAGAATCTGTGCTACGCTCGTCACATGAAACACTCCGGGGATGACGACGACCAACCAGCATCAAGCATCTTCTAAGAGAGCTCGTGGAGAGAGTAGGAAGGGTTCGGCCGACGAATCGTGAAACAGAGGATGAGATCTACAGAAGGGTAGGAATTTGTACGACCAATCAAGAGTTCGAGAAGGCGTAGAGATCGAAACTTAGACTTATGGGTAAGATGTTCCAATAAAACTGTTTGGCGAAGACGCGGAGCAGGCAGTCAAGTAGTTAATCGAGAGTCAGTAATTTTCAATCGGATAGTCAAGTATTCAATCGAGTAGTCAAGTCGTTCAATCGAACAGTTAGTCGCAGTTAACAGTCAGTCGGTAGTCAAGAGTATGTAGTTAATAGTAGCAGTTGGTAGTCGCAATTAATAGTCAGAAGTTAGTGCGTACGATAGACAGACGATTGATTATGTCGACCGACCGGATTCACTAATTTGTAAATTCATAAGTGAACAAAGACATCGGTATAGTCACACTTATACACAATTCTGTGCGGAAATATAAACTATGAGTGCGTACGGGACTTGAAATCTCAACTGACGCGCACATAATAATATACTAATTAACATTTAAAGTAGAACAGTGAGTGTCACCTCAAACATTCTCACATCATAACGTATCACCATGTTGAACAATTAGTTGAATAAACTATACCAAACAATTAAGCACGCAGTACGCGATACACCCAAAATAGACGGCACAGTTAACCATGTACACAAATATGGCAAACTTTCAGAACAATTCAAGTTAATGACAACATTAACACCTCACTATTTGAACTCCGGACACTCGACATCAGCGGGTTACCACAATACCATACACATGACGGGAGTGGAGATTTAGTGGAGTGAAGTGAAATTATCAGTGCTCTGCGTAACAGTGATTATGATCTTCGACGAATCATCTAGAAAGTGTCTTCTCACGACGACGGAATTGGATAAACACTCTCAAAGATAAGCTTTATGTCTACTTAATCTTAGTAGTATATACTACACTACTGTTCTGTTGCCTCTTTTCAAAGAACTAACCCCAAGAGAATAATTACATATGAGTCATATGAATCATAAAATCTATAAAATAACACTAACGTAATTCGTTATCTGAGAAATAATGAACGCATTTTAGGTAGGAATAAGTATAATTGTTGATTGTTTATTATTCGTGTATGTTTTATATATGTGCATTATTTACTGCATTTGAATGTACCATGTGTTTATGTTTCAGGAAACATCGTATAAATTGAATAATTGTATTTATATCATGTGCTTTAATATGTATGTAATTTGCAGGATATAGTTACTTACTTCAGTAAGATGTGTAATAAATAAGTAGTTAATTTACAGTATTCATGCGTTCATTATTGAAATTTCACCTTTGTTATTGATGTATTTTCATTCTAAGTATTACACTAAAAATCTCATAACTTATGCTAAACATCAATGGATACAATAAACTCGACCATTGAAACGTCTGATTAATAGACTCATAAAATCGTATTTAATCAGACACTGTGTTGAGTCAAATCTGACGAATTGAAATAATTTTAGATATATCAATTTTAACGTATTACATAAATCTTTAATTAATATGATTCATAATTGTTGAGTAATTAATCCGCGCAGATAATTAGCACAGATTAATATTCACTAGATGTAAATGGTTTACACAATTAATTACCACAGATGTAAATTATATTTACACCACTAAATGTAAATGGCTGCACAACGCTTGGCATTAAATGTAAATGGCATCCAGCTTTAGGGCGAGATACATATGAGAAAGTGATAAACTCACATAAAATACCACTAGTCCCATTTACTAAATGTAAATCATTTATATCACGATTAGCATAATAAATAAACCCCATTTATGCTAACTATAAATGGCGCCCATCGCATGGCAAAAGAGAGCAGACAGTAGTATTTAGACTAATTACAATAATATAGTACGTAAGACATTATTAAATAAGTGTAAGGTTAGCTTGACTGGTAAATGATAACGCGAAGCAAGGCGAAAATGGCTAGCGGTAGTTCTGATAGCATGGACTTTGACGTTAACAACCAGTTAGGCGCACCCGACACCAACGAAGAAAACTCATCAGTCGTCGAACCAAATATGACGGAGGAGACGTCAGAGGTCAGAGCGCGGGGACAGGAGTCACAGCAACCACAAGAGTCCCAGCAATCACATGAAGAGGCATCGCTACGTTCATTGTTGATGGACTTCATGCGCACGAATAATGAAAGCTTCAAGATGATGAATCAGAAATTCGATCAGAAATTCGATCAACATAAAGAAGAAATTAAAGAAGAAATCAACCAGAAATTCAATCAAATTAATGAAAATTTTAATAGTCATAAGGAGGACGTCAAGCGACAAATGGACGAACAGCTCGCGCTTATACGATCAGAAATGCGTGACCATAAGACCAGTTGCGACGATAAGATAAGTGAAGTCCTAAAGAAACAAGAGGATGCTACAAAAGGAATAAAAGATGACACCAATAAGAAGTTTGAAGAAGTGTGGGAAGCCCGAGAGTCGGACCACCAAGAACTCAAAAGCCTGGCACAGACCACACAATCTAGTATCAAGAAAGTCCATAACAAGCTAGATCTACACATCAATGGTAATCAGAAGAAGCAGGAAGAACTGAAGACCGAATTATACCACACGCTTCGACAGCAGCAGCAAGAGATAGGTGAAGCCAACCACACATTGCAACAGAAAATCGAGGAAGTAGACGGCCGACAAAGGACGACCGAACAGAAGCTCGACGAGAACGTCAAAGAGAAAACAACCCACATCCAGGAACTCAGGTGTCAAGTAGAGAGACTGCGGCGACAGATCACCGATGGGGAGTCTGGGCATCACAGAATAGTAAACGGACAAATACAGATTGAATTGAAATATGACGGAACCGACAGATTCCCGATGGAGTTCCTAAAGGAGTTGTCGGAGTTTCAAGAATCCTATTACCCGAGCAGCGACATCAGGTGGATCGGCAAACACCTAGAGAAGGACGCAAGCATATGGTGGCGTGTGATCCGGGACCAGATAAGTACCTTCGAAGAATTCAAGGAGGCGTTCACACTGAAGTACTGGGGGTTGGAACGACAGGACATTATCCGCGACAACCTGGAGTACGGCAGGTTTGAATGGCAGGGACCCGTCACAGCTATACAGTACGTCGAGAGGATTCTTTTGGAAAGTCGTCAGTTAACCCCAGCGTTGACCGACCGCCAACTGATAAGGAAAATTTCGAGGCACTTTGGAAGGGACTTGCAGATCGCCGTTATAACACGCGGGATCGTCACCATACCCAATTTCGAGGCCTTGATCACTGAATACACTAGCATTCAATCAAGCCACGCAGGAAGTAGACGTGCGCAATATAAGATAACGAACGAAAGGGAAGCCGGAACTGTCGATCGTCCCAGTGGTAACTTTGTCAACAAGAACGAGAGTGAAAGGAAACCAGTTTGGCAAGGACGGGCGCACGGCGGTAACCGTTACGAGGGTAAATCACACGGAGTAGTAAACACCGTTGAGTACCTGAACTCCAAACCGGGTACAAGCCAGGCAAGCGACGACAGTAATTCTAGGTCGAACAATGACCAAAGCAACAAAAAAAAAAACACCCCTACACAGCGAACGACATAGTTTTTGACGACAACAAAAACAACCCCACCAATAATGTCAATATCCTGGTACCTGACTTAAGAGACGACCTACTGAATGAATATGACGAGGACGTCACGAAACAAATATTAAAATGTCCTGAAATAATCATACAATTTAATAATAACATTAAAGTTTTAGCACTTGTCGACACCGGCTCAGTTATTAATGGGTTGTCAGAAGAATGGTTCAACGCAAACAAAAGGGACATTGAACCATATGAGATTTTACCCATGACAAACTCTCTAATCATTAGTGCTGTTGGGAACAAGTCCAAGTTAATTAGAAAACAAATACTGTGCGACATAGAAATTGACGGGATCAAAAATGAGTGTGTCTTTCTAATAATACCTGACCTTATTAAACACTGTATATTAGGGATAAGTTTTTTACAGGAGGTAGGATGTCGTATCGACATTGGCAGCAAGAAAATAGAAATAGTGAATGCGGCTGATGAAGAGGTGCACGCCGTACCCATCATGAACATGGAACTAATTGATAATGGAGAAGAAGAAGAAGAAATCTTGAGGTGCATCGACGAGAAGATATCAAACATGGACTGTCAAGACGAGGAGATATTGGGAAATTTGAAGGGAATACTTGTTAAGAATAGAAGAGTGTTTAGGGAATGCCCGGGAAGAATAGACGGATATGAGCATGAGTTTCAAGTTACGGACAGTACGCCCTACTTTCAACGGGGTTGGCCTGTACCACTTGCTTATCAGAAGAAAGTAAAGGACGAGATAGATAGGATGCTGCGATACGGTGTGATTGAACGTTGTACAAGCCCGTTCATAAATCCACTCGTAACAGTCATAAAAAGAGATGGAAGGGTCCGTCTATGCCTGGATGCAAGAAAGATAAACGGCGTTACTATTCCCGACTATGAAGGCGTTTCTCCAATAAATGAAATCTTGGCAAGATGCAGCGAGATGCGATATCTGTCTACTGTCGATTTGTCGAGCAGCTTTTGGCAAGTACCTTTGAAGAAAGAGTGCAGGAAGTATACCGCGTTCATGTATGAGGGAAGGTGCTACCAATTCACCGTTACACCATTCGGCCTTAGTACCAGTTCAGCGGCACTAACACGCGGATTGGATACGGTCTTAAATGAAGATGTTAAGAAAAACACATTAATATACGTGGACGATTGTCTATGCTATTCTGACGATGTTAAAACACACTTAGAACATTTAGAGGCATTATTAAATAATCTTAACGAAAATAACTTAACCGTCAACTTAAATAAGTCACAGTTTTTCAGGAAAGAAATATCGTATCTTGGATACCAACTAACAACACGCGGCATCCAAGCTACGGAAGAGAAAGTGAAAGCCATTATGGACTTCCCTAAACCCAAGAACCAGAAACAGTTAAAGGGTTTCCTAGGCCTCACTAACTTTTATAACCGTTTTACTAGCAAATATGCGGAGACAACACAACCCCTCCATAAATTATTGAAGAAGAATTACAAATTTGTATGGACGAATGAATTAAACGACTGCTTTGACAGAGTCAAAAATCTATTTATTGACGCTGTAGTTTTAAGATTTCCGCGCCCAGACCAGAGGTATTATATACAGTGTGATGCAAGTGATTACGCATACGGAGGACAACTTTACCAGCTCGATGAAGACGGGGAAATCGGCGTAATCGCCTTCACTAGTAAGACATTCAAGGGTGCTGAGCGGAACTATTATACTACGGAAAAAGAGCTTTTAAGTATTGTCCGATGCTTAGAAAAATTCCGAATATACGTTCTCGGACAACCATTAACGATCATCACCGACAACAAGGCGTTGACATTCTTAAACAAATGCCATCTAAATAATTCTCGGATTACACGATGGATTCTTGCAGTGCAGGAGTATAAATTCGATATAATTCATTCCAAGGGTAAGGAAAACATCGTAGCCGACATTTTAAGTAGATATCCACACAATACAAAATTAGAAGAGATTCATGACAACACCCATGAATATTTAGTTAACCACATAACCGTAAAAATGAGACTTGAGGTGCGTAAGTTAATCCAAAATATCGGAAAGCACCAGATGGAAGACGATAAGCTAAAAGCGATCATCACTAGATTTAAGGAGGGAAATATAGACCCTAAATTAACTAAATTTTATAAATATGTTAACGATAAGTTGTATAGACGACAGCGGAATGAATGGAAGCTGTATGTTCCTAGCAACATATCTGGGGACATAATTGCTGAAATCCATCATATGTTCGGTCATTTAGGAACAAAAAGGTGTATTAAAATGATCCAGGAACATTTCACATTCGACCGGATGTCAAAGAAAATAAAAACATTTATAAAAACCTGTGACCTATGCCAGAAGTGCAAAGACACCAACAACAGAGAGCTATTTGGTGGCACACGCGCTGTGATACCTACGGCCAAAGGAGACCTGGTAAGCGCAGATTATTATGGACCCCTACCGACAGGAACGGGTGGAGTCAAATATTTATTGGTCATAGTGGATAATTTCACGAAATATGTCAAGTTATTCACCCTCCGGAGAGCAACAACCACTACGACGTTGCGGAGGATAAAAACGTATTGCGAACTATTTGGACGTCCGCGGACCATTTTGACGGACAACGGAACACAGTTCACATCCAAGAGATGGGTCAACGGTCTAAAGGAGTTGGACATACAACCAAAGTTTACTGCAATACGTAATCCATGTACCAACCTTGCCGAACGGATTAACCGGCAACTGGGAAACTTATTTCGCATTTTCATAAGTGACCAACACACTAAATGGTCCCAATACGTGAAAACGATTGAAGCGTGTCTAAACGAGGTGTACCACGAGACGATCGAAATAACCCCTCACGAAGCACACCTCGGCACGAGACCTACACGAGCATGGGAGCAATGCTTGGACAAAGGAGTCATTAGCAGCGAAGGAAAACGCGAAAACAATATATTTGTAAAGATAAAGGAGAAGCGAGAGAAACACGCGAAACGCTGTAATGAGAAGAAGAAAATCACAAAATTTGCGATTGGCGACAAGGTTCTGGTAAGAGCATTCCACCAATCCGACGCTGCGTCAAAGAGAATTGACAAGTTCTTCGAACTTTTCGCAGGACCATATAAAATCAACCGCATCATCGGCGAGGCCACATATGAGCTCGTGGAGTGCGATAGCGGGAAGACGAGAGGAAAATTTAATATACGGCAAATTAAGGCGTATCATGAGCCAGCGAACGGAAGTATAGATAACACGAGTGGTAGCGACGACTCCCGGCGACCAGCAGAAGACATAGTTTAGGTAATTTGCTCGCGCGGCCAGTCCAGCTAACCAAATAATGATATGCATTTTACTTGTTGTGTTTAGTCTGTATTTCAATGCTAACTGTGTTTGTGATCAGCACATAATTGTCATTCGTTATGTTAATTAGACGTATAAATACCAACATATACAGAAAGTGATTTGTGAAATGTACCATGTGTCAGAAGGACAGTGTAATACTATGACACAGGACACCAAAGACGTTAATAATTATGAATAATAACTTGTTAAAATGTAGAGACTCGAATAATTTGTTTATGTAAATAATAATTCAAAATGGACGATTGTTTTATAACTTTAAGAGTATGCATCACGAAGTATGCTGATTCCTTAACTATTTAATTAATATGTATGTTTCTTTTACCAATGTAATCATTTATAACATGTTACGAATTGACCATATGTATATATTTGTTAGTATCAACTGTATTCTAGAGACAGTAATGACAAGTTTAAAAGTATTTTATTGCTATATAGGTCATCGACATAAGATCGATTAATATAATGGGTAGCTAATCTACAGCTTATCTAATACATTGTGTATAAAGAATAACGAGACAAACTGTCAAATGGACAAACGTCCATGTCTTAAATTCAATTATTTACTCGAAATCGTATTGTACAGTCCGCATATGGACAGACAAAGTGTAAAAAATGCGTTCATTCACTCAGATGCGCGGCAATAAATTCATATGACCATATAAAACATTAAGATGGGGAATAACAATTAATTGCTTCCTATGAGAGATAGATGTCAGTCAACCATGTCCATTCCGAAGCAGACATCCACGACTGGGACAGAGCGCAGAAATTGGATCAGATGTCTCCCGAAGTCCAACATCCAATCCAATTTGGGGACAATGTAATGATCGAAATTTTAAAAAAATTTTAATTCCTCGATCAAGTGACACGTTCCCACACTCAAGTCGACGGACACAAGCCCAGGTCGTAAATAATGACGAATCGAGGGCACGTCAAACCCGACGACAGAGCGAAGACAAAGAAAAAATGTCTGAGCACTGCACACAATGAGTATTTCAAGGCGTCACTGACAGCTAGCCGTTTGTCAAAATTTACAGCACCCAACAATCTGAAACAAAGACTTCGTCCAGCTGCCGAGTTACACGGAATCGAGATGGAACGCCTGCTGTGGAAGCAAAGTGTAACTGCTCAATTATGAAAGGCTTTACTATGTTACAAAGGAAGTACAGAGCAATTTTAACGGAGAGATAGACAATAGACGTAACTCAGTGAATACTGCCAGTGTACCCTGCACAGCGTGAAAACACATTCTTGACAGTTTACTGAAATTTACGACTGAAAAGTAGAATTTCACCGAAATGAAGACAACGAAGGGTTGATAATCGGCGGAACGAACGTCGTGGAACTTAGACAATTAACCAAGACCTGGAGTCTGTTAACAAAAGCTCAGTCAGAACCTTAGGGAAAGTCTAAACAAAGGATAACAGAAGGCCATGAAATTGTCCTAATTTCTTAGAATCTGTGCTACGCTCGTCACATGAAACACTCCGGGGATGACGACGACCAACCAGCATCAAGCATCTTCTAAGAGAGCTCGTGGAGAGAGTAGGAAGGGTTCGGCCGACGAATCGTGAAACAGAGGATGAGATCTACAGAAGGGTAGGAATTTGTACGACCAATCAAGAGTTCGAGAAGGCGTAGAGATCGAAACTTAGACTTATGGGTAAGATGTTCCAATAAAACTGTTTGGCGAAGACGCGGAGCAGGCAGTCAAGTAGTTAATCGAGAGTCAGTAATTTTCAATCGGATAGTCAAGTATTCAATCGAGTAGTCAAGTCGTTCAATCGAACAGTTAGTCGCAGTTAACAGTCAGTCGGTAGTCAAGAGTATGTAGTTAATAGTAGCAGTTGGTAGTCGCAATTAATAGTCAGAAGTTAGTGCGTACGATAGACAGACGATTGATTATGTCGACCGACCGGATTCACTAATTTGTAAATTCATAAGTGAACAAAGACATCGGTATAGTCACACTTATACACAATTCTGTGCGGAAATATAAACTATGAGTGCGTACGGGACTTGAAATCTCAACTGACGCGCACATAATAATATACTAATTAACATTTAAAGTAGAACAGTGAGTGTCACCTCAAACATTCTCACATCATAACGTATCACCATGTTGAACAATTAGTTGAATAAACTATACCAAACAATTAAGCACGCAGTACGCGATACACCCAAAATAGACGGCACAGTTAACCATGTACACAAATATGGCAAACTTTCAGAACAATTCAAGTTAATGACAACATTAACACCTCACTATTTGAACTCCGGACACTCGACATCAGCGGGTTACCACAATACCATACACATGACGGGAGTGGAGATTTAGTGGAGTGAAGTGAAATTATCAGTGCTCTGCGTAACAGTGATTATGATCTTCGACGAATCATCTAGAAAGTGTCTTCTCACGACGACGGAATTGGATAAACACTCTCAAAGATAAGCTTTATGTCTACTTAATCTTAGTAGTATATACTACACTACTGTTCTGTTGCCTCTTTTCAAAGAACTAACCCCAAGAGAATAATTACATATGAGTCATATGAATCATAAAATCTATAAAATAACACTAACGTAATTCGTTATCTGAGAAATAATGAACGCATTTTAGGTAGGAATAAGTATAATTGTTGATTGTTTATTATTCGTGTATGTTTTATATATGTGCATTATTTACTGCATTTGAATGTACCATGTGTTTATGTTTCAGGAAACATCGTATAAATTGAATAATTGTATTTATATCATGTGCTTTAATATGTATGTAATTTGCAGGATATAGTTACTTACTTCAGTAAGATGTGTAATAAATAAGTAGTTAATTTACAGTATTCATGCGTTCATTATTGAAATTTCACCTTTGTTATTGATGTATTTTCATTCTAAGTATTACACTAAAAATCTCATAACTTATGCTAAACATCAATGGATACAATAAACTCGACCATTGAAACGTCTGATTAATAGACTCATAAAATCGTATTTAATCAGACACTGTGTTGAGTCAAATCTGACGAATAGAAATAATTTTAGATATATCAATTTTAACGTATTACATAAATCTTTAATTAATATGATTCATAATTGTTGAGTAATTAATCCGCGCAGATAATTAGCACAGATTAATATTCACTAGATGTAAATGGTTTACACAATTAATTACCACAGATGTAAATTATATTTACACCACTAAATGTAAATGGCTGCACAACGCTTGGCATTAAATGTAAATGGCATCCAGCTTTAGGGCGAGATACATATGAGAAAGTGATAAACTCACATAAAATACCACTAGTCCCATTTACTAAATGTAAATCATTTATATCACGATTAGCATAATAAATAAACCCCATTTATGCTAACTGTAGTGAACTAGTGTCGACCAATAGGAAGCCGAGGATTGACAAGGGTTGAACATCTGGACTACATCTCCATGGTGATGAAATCAGAGAACGAATCATCTGAAGGTGGTGGAAACGACTCAAGACGTTGGGTGGAGTTTTATCCGGAATTCGAGATGTTGGGAGAAGAATTATCTGGAACTTAGGACCAGAAGCCAATAAGACACAGCTATAGGGGTTGGACGTAAAAGTATGAAGTAGCTTGGTGGGAACGAAGATTATAAAAGATAGTGTTCGCCAAGAGGAAGGGGGTAGTTCTTTTCCGTTTTTCGTAAAGACATGAAGTCTTCTTAACAGAGTTCTTTTTCGTTTTTCGTAAAGACAAGAAGTCTTATTAACGGAGTTTTTTTTGTTTTCCGTAAAGTCATGAAGTCTTCTTAAGAGAGTCGTGAACTTATTTTCTAAAAGTGACAGTCGTTTAAATAGAGTCTTCTTAAATAAGAATCTGCTAAAAGTTGTAAATTCAGTGTTACGAATACAAGTAGACTTAGAACATTAACTAACAATGTATTATACGGACGTTTTGTTTTAAACATAAACAATTTACAAGTGTATCGTTCGGTATAACATTAACCGATGAATTGTAAACTCAGTGCCACAAACGATTTGTAAGCGAAGTCAAAGTGATATGTGTATATAAACAAGGACAATGTACGCGATGCTTGTATGAACTATATACAAAGTGTATCAAGGCCAATCAATATAATTACTTGAAGAACTTTGAATAAATAAGTGAAATTATAATAGACTCGTAGTATGTAAAATTAGACCTTTGCGTGAGAATATGGTGATGTAATGACGTAGGAGTGCGGGTAGACGTGGAAAGTGAAAACGACCGTGTTCGGATCAACAACATTTTAAACACCAAGTGACGACGGCAACGCTGGAACGAGGATGGGAAATTCAGAGTTTAGCCAACGCACTATGGATACTCAATATCAAGTAAAATTTCATATATTATGTTAACGTAGAAAAACCACTGACCTGTAAATTACAAAGAATCCAGCTTGAGAAAACATAATCTTAAATAAACAATATTCAATCTAGTAAACATATTAATTAAAGCGGACCATAAATCTGGGGTATGAATACATTAAAAGTAAAAATAAATGTGTAGGATTAGAAGTAGTAAGGATGTGAATTTTATGATGTGTATTTTATGTATGTGTTCTATTTCAGGGATCTAAGGAGGAATTGTTTGTTTTATGTACCATTTACAGGAATATATGTATTTCGTATGTATAATGTTAGAAGATAAGAGCATGATTAAATAAACATGTTTTGAGAACCCAGATCCGCATAACTTTTTATTATTTGATACACCTTTTGATAATTAATAAACAGTCACTTAATTACTCAGTATTAATCAAAAGATTATGCATATAACAGCATAACAAATTTGCATTTTTACTCAGTCTGTAATTAATAACTTTGTCAATTAAATAATTACATATATTAATTATCATATTAATTAAATATAATGCATAAATTCGCATTATAGACTGTAAAAATAAACAAATTGAAATCTAATAATAAACAATAAATATATCAGTCCTACATAAAGTTAAATAAATCAGATGTGATGTAGAAATAAAAAACTGACAATAAACCATTGTTGTATATTTAGAATATAACATAACCTAATCTGGCCAACTAGTTTTCAATAAAACTATAGAAAAATAAGGCTAAACCAATATTGAACTAAAATGTGTTATAGTGTGACATAAATAGATAATATAAGGAACATTTATTGTACAACAGAAAATGTAATAAGGAAATATAAAGGCTGAATTGATGTAATTTAATATAACTGTATGCCTGACGTAGAATGGTTGCATGAAGCAACAAAATTATCTTGTAAACTTGTAATATAAGAGTAGGAACTCAACTGATAACATTGAATAAGGCAGAATAACGTTTAAGTAAGTAAACTCAAGGATTATAGCCACCTAAATACTAATAATAACACAAATAATAAGTAAACCATAGTGACAGCTAGATGCAAGTAATCATGGTAAATTCAAACCAAAGCAATTATCATTGTAAATGCAGAATTAACTACTGCACAATACTAACAGTATTATCAGAACACTGACAAGAGATATTAACACAATAATGAGAATAATTTGAAAGAATTACAACTCATGTAAAAATGTAACTTTCAAGAATATAGTAAACTCACCTAACAGACTATAGTTAAGGTAATAAAACCAAATGATAAAGAAAAAGGACACTATCAGAAGTGATAATGACCAATGCATTATGCATAGGCCATAATAAAATGTTATTATCAACTACTATTATTGTAATATTATTGATAAACAAAATATGTGACAATAAGCCTAGGATTTAAACCTAGGAAAATGGATATTTTATAATTATTAGTACATGACTAGAAGTGAAAAGTGAATAATACTGTAAGAATATGTTATCACCATGAACACATGGGATAAAAACAATGTATTTAAAGTATTAAGTAACTCTTAAGAAGTATTATGAATTTATACCAAGTGCGGTTTTATCAATCCCAAATCAGAACTATATGATGAGGGTATGCAAATTACTCGTAATCAAAAAATAGAAACGATGGGAGTGATAAAAATATTGTCAGTGTAATTATAGATAAGATATTTGACTTATAAGAAAAAATTAGAAAGTGACAAGCCCTTGCGCTTGGGTATGTGACCAATAAATCATAATCTTGAACCCAGCTACTGACGCTATGTTAAGCGTCTATTTTGACGAACTCACCGAGAGTACACGACATAAAGACAATTAGCCAATCAGAGCTCATTAAAAAATACGAAGTGTCGAATCCTGACCAGGTAACAATAGCCAGTTCATCATCAACAACGAGAGATACTCCACGTTAGCGGAGCGGCCATCACAACGTGGGTTTGACAGCCGACAGCTGTTAATACACAGGCTAACCTCGAAACTTTGAGTTGAGGTTAGGTCGAACCGAGAAGACAGTGCAGTCTATTTTTAAGTGTTCTATAACGGAGTTCATGCGTATAGGCAGTGTGTGATGTGCATTTATGAAAATTAATTAAAATATTAATTAATTATTAAAAGTTAAAAAAGTGTTAATTCTTCGAATCAACAGAATACGCAAGTATCAGTGCAAATGATCATTATATTAGATAACAAATCATTAATTAATTAAGGAACGCTAATAGCGGATTTAATTTGTTTGAATTAATTAACAAATAACCCAAATTACACAAGGAAGGGGACTTTGAAAAATAAAATAAACAATAATCAAATGAAAGATTTGGATAATGACAATTTAAATTCTTTGATTGAAATCAATTGTATTAGTTTAAGAAGAGACGTTCAATGATCAATGAGGGGAAAATGAACCCTAACCATTATTAATTTTAAGAAGTTATTGTATTTTCTTGTAGTACATGAACTCAAAGTCACACATGAGTGTACCCTAGTCGTAGCGAATTAATTTGAATTACCTGTTTTGTTTATATCCAATCTTGGAGATTATTCAGGAACTTAACACTGAATTTAATACATTATAATGAGATACTAAATAAGTAATGCCTCAAGGAAGCATCAATTAATCAATTTTAAATAAGTAAGGTTACAATGAACCGCTATTAACCTCAATTGTAAACAATGAATAGTCGTCATATTTTATGTTATGTTAAAGCAACAATTAATATTTTTATTATCCGCCTACTCATTATCACAGTAGTGCATTTTATTGTAGAAGTGTATCTTGCAGACTCAAAGAACCTACTAATTTTATAAAGCATAATAACCAAACTATTTTCAAACAGAAAATAATCGATTTGACCAAATGCAGTCATACTAGCCTGAGAATTTAATTATTTTAAGAGTCCATGTTCAACTTTAATTATTTTTAAAAGGAAGATAAATAATAACATTGTAACAATAATCATTCTACTTGAGTTAAATAAACAACTATTGTTTTACGAACCAATTAAAGTGTTGACCTTTATTGAAAAGAATAGAATTACAGCTTAGGTGAGCAACAGGAGACGGTTGGTACCAGGAGCCAGAGCGAATATTCAAATTTAATGATTCTCACCAACAATATTATCTAATATCTTTAGCATACTACAACTGATAGTAAGTATCATATACATGTTGTGTTTATGTTAATGTCTATACAGGAATGTACCGATCGACTCACCGCAGCTAACGGCAGAAAAGTCAACGCAACTTATTCAGATACGAACTCAAGATATTGAACAAAAAACATTATAAACAATCTAAACAAAATTAATAAACAACGTCAAAGAGTAAGTGAACCGATTTATTCATATTGGATTCAATAATAGATTGAATTGGGTTGAATAAATCAATAAAACAAGAATTAATAATAAAAAACAAAACCTTAATAATAATAATAAAACAGACAACAAGATTACTATATAGTAATATGCCGAGATCGTCGTCTCGTAGAATCTTGTTGTCTGTTTTATTATTATTATTAAGGTTTTGTTTTTTATTATTAATTCCTATATATATTATATATATATATATATATATATATATATTGGGTAGAAACATAAATAATTTAAAAGCTAGAACTAAAATATTTGTGATTAAAGAATTATGGTCATAAGTGTAAATGAAAAAGTAATATAGGAGTTCAGAAATGTTAGTGATTATTTTATGATTGTCTATTTCAAAATTAACATTTAAAAAAATACTAGGGTAATTGGGGATTTTCGTTATTTTTCTGATAACTCAAACATTGTCTTAGTAATGTCTAACAACATTTACCTAATAATAAATGCATTTCATTCGAAATAGTGAGAATTCTGCAGGTCAGAGAACTTATTAGTTAATAATAATTGTTTTTCTTTTCTTTTGTAAGAATATATTTTATATAAATGCCTCTTGACACATTTTATCAGCCATTGGCAATAAATAATTTATGAGAATAAGACTACTTTGAGTACTTTTAAAGTGTTATATACATTTCGTAAATTAGTTAAAGTTTCCGTATAAGAATGATATGAATGTTTTTTGAAATGAGTTAAATGTTCATTAAAACAGATTTCAGCTCGGCTATTCACACAAAATAAAGGCTTTCAAAACGCCTAAATTAAATCACTAATTAATATTAAATACGCAGTATTAAGGCAAACAGAGTCTTTGTATTATTAAACGCGCGCGCGTGTGTGTTCAAGAGACACGTGCAAAAATATAAAATAAAAGGTTTTTGAATCTCTGTAGTAAGAGAAGCACTCTTACCGAGTTAAACCTTTAACGTCCTCTTCTATTCGTCAGATATAACGAATTCAGTTACCTTAACTGATTCCTTCAGTCCTCAGATGGTTAATGCAAACGACGAAGTTCTTCTTCACAGACCGTCATTAACTAAGACATAATGGAATCCCGAGCGAGTGGAGCTAAACTAACAAAATTTCTTCACCTGATAATACGAACACAGCTCGAAGGAAAGTGGCTTAGACGTTAAAAGGTTTGTTGGTTGTAAACAGTAGTCGAGCTTACGAGAAGCTGATCCTCACGTAGCACATGGCAAGAATACTATGATAGCTTTCTAAACAAACTAGTCGTATTTGTTACAGAGGGACACGATCGTTTAAAAGGAAGAAATACAAAATCTGATTGTAAATAAAGTCTTGCCGGTACGGTGGTTAAAAATAAAGAGAACGGTGTCCTTTGATACAGTTATCTGAATGATCGAACATCTTCTTCTTCTTCACTTCATGTTTTAGCCATTCTGCCTGTTACGGTTCCCACCTTTTCCTTGGTCTACCTAAATTTCTTTCCGAGGCTAATTGGGGAACTGGGAGTAAATAGTGTACCTCTGTACAGGTTACCAATCTCGTAGCAGAGTAGACAAATGGTGGGGCTGCCACCTTACGGCCTTTTGTCCTGCCGGTTTTTCTGTTGGGGTTGTCTCTCTTAGCCGATAGGTTCCGGTTATTTATGGGCGCCGGAAACTCGCCCCTCACCCTCTTTTTTCTGCTACATAACGTACATCCATTGCACGTCATGCATTGCCCAGGGGTCACGTGACTCATATCATGATTGAACATAAGACTATAAAATAGTATAGGCCTACATTCCACTAACATCTTAAGAGATGCATTTATGTATTTTACAGTAAAGTGCTAAGCTGTACCGGTGATATATTTATCTACACTGACACAATATGCAGACACAAAATGCAGTGGCGGCTAGTGATTTTGACATTGGATGGAGTTTCAATGTTCTGAATTTTTCTATTGATGTAAGCATAATTATCCCATTCGGAACACTTGTGGGTATAAGTAATTATTTTCAAGTGTTAGTCACGTTAGATTGTGCTCATGCTGTATTCACATCTTTTTGAAAGTATATAATTAAAAATAGTTTGATGCTATTGATGAAGCTGTAATATTCCCGGTCGAGGCGATTCGGCCTTCGTCGGAAGTATTCGTCTCTGTCGCTAAGCTGGAACGTTAGCGACCATTCGGTGTTATTAGGAGCATGAGTTCACCACTCCACACTTCCTCATCATCCGTAGTAGGTTCTGAAAGTTGCGTTGAACTGCGAGCAATGGTGAGCAATTTGAGTACTAGAGTTTGTGAAGGAGTAATAGGATTATCAAGATGCGAGTAGATTAATATACAGTGAAAACATGTAATGTTACAAATCTCGTTAAATCAGTACGAAAACACTATTTGAAAGATAGTTCTTGTTACGTACACCTGTACATAAGAATCTTAAATCAGTAGAACTTCTGCTATTTTACCCTTTTGTAATCTAGATCTGTAATCTAATTTTGTTAAATCACAAATATAAAAACCGTGTTTACTCATAGAAGACACATGGGAAATGATATCTGAAACTAATCAAGTAATTACGATTGTATAAGTATCCGGATTAAATCCATCGGTATACAACTTGTTACATTAGATATCATCATCATCACCACTCCAAGGACTAGGCCTTAGACCTGTTCCGGAACCCATCTCTTACTCGGTCTACCGACATCTCTCTTCCCAGTAGGGTGATAACCCAAGGCAGCCACAGTTAGACGGATATCAGACATGCGATTCAAGTATTCACACCATCTTCTATGTTACTTTTGCGTTAGCTTAGGTCGTTTTCCCGTATTTCCCGTCAGATTTCCGAGGCTCGTATGAGTTCTGTAAGTATATATAATTTTTACTTAAGCAGGTTACTGGCCTGCTGTAAAACCCCCAACCGGGAGAACCAGGAACTTTGATTTCAGGCTACTCTTCCCCTAGAAAGTTACTTTCACCTCATCTGACGAGCTCTCTCTGCCCGATCGCAGTAGACTAACTAACTTAGCCCATGTGTGCACCCGTTGACCTACTGTAGGCTCCTCGCCTCCACACCGGAAGCACACCCTGCTGCCGATGTGCACCATCCTGCCAGGCCAGGACCCAGGATACCCCCAGGCTGGCCTGACAGAACCCACATCTCTCGTTTGCCTACCGATCCACTCCGCCGAAGGGATTGGCTACCATAACCTTGGAGTGGATTGCTCGGCGTAACAGGCCCCACCGACGTGTAGGTGAGAGTGGAGTTGTGGAGTTGGGGTGGAGAGGCTAGTGCCATTTCTCTTCAATGAAAGCATACGTTAGCGTCACACCCCCTTCAAACCTTGTTATATTAAATTATTTGGGAGATTCAATCTCGACAAACGATGTCCAAATATGGGCTATAGAAACTATCACAGCGACAGAATCATAACTTCAGTCTTATAATTAACGCTGTACCTATGAAAATAATTAGAAAGAGGACTCAAAAACAAATATTTGTAATCCTATGAAAAACAAATTTCTTTATTATGAAGAAACGAGCTTATAAAAACGCAAAACAAAACTGTAACAGGACGGTAGCTTTTTCCTTAACGACTGTAGTGCTCGTTTTATGCAGTAGAGATTCGCTTCTTAACAATATTTATTAGTCGATCACGTCTCCAGTGAAGATATTTTGCGGGATCTTGGTGGCAGGTTTTAATCATTTGTGCTAAGGTGCTAGTAGAGATAATAGGAAGATAATTTCACAGAATACGGTGTAATCCGAAGAGAAAACATAGGAATGTAATTGTTGGTTGAATAGATCGCATTAAGGACAATAGTCTACGATGTCAATCGCCTGTTCGGCGAAGGCGGAAAAATATAAAAGAAAGTTGAGGGAGTAAAATACACACCATATCGTTACACTTTGGTCCTATGCTCCATAGCGTTGATTCAATACGGACAAAAGTGGTGATATACACAGAATTGCTGACATCGTCTCCACCAGATTTAGGTTCTTTAGTCATTACCACGATAAAATTTCGAAATAATCTGATTGTCACTTCACAATGTAGAGTTTCAACCCAAAGGACAGTTACGGTGCAAATACTTTAATTGTACATCTGATCGAGATAATTTAAATCTAACTCCGTGTACAATGCATCGTTTACCTTTGGAAGCGAAGACACACTATAATACTGCTTACAGTCGTAAGTAGATACGGGTTACTTAGAGACGGTCTGCAGAAGGTAATAAGACAGTACTTACTTGTACTTGTGGTGATTGAATTAATTCAGAGGTCGAGGCGACAACGAAGGAAGTGGGCGATTGAAAACAATATGCTCAGTGCGAACGGAATGATCGTTCTGCAACTATACCTTGTTTCAACACCAGCTGCCGACCTCGGAGATGCGCACTGGAGAACGATCGATACCTCCCTCGGTTGCGTCACCCTGTCCGACGGCGGGATTTCTTATTTTCCGTAGTAATCCGCATCATTAAACCGGAAAGCCGTCTCTTCAGACACTAACTACGCGTCGGGTTTGTTTTGTTTATCTTGCCCTGATGTTTATCTTAATTGTGTACTTAAGACGCAGGTAAAACGCTTAATGAGGTTGGAAAACCCACTTGTCTCTAGCGTAAATCACTTAACCGGTTAATCACTTTCCTTTCTTATTTATTTAATTTGTAATGCACGGTTGTCTTTTGTAGATAAATCACTTATCTCCTAATTCCTTTCCCTCACCATTTCTCATTGTTCTTGTAAATCCCTTGGTGGTACGGTAATTCTTGTCATATAATGTGGGTCAGTTTATACAACAAAGCGCACGATGTTAAAAAATAAGAACGACAATAACAATTGCTTGAACATAGTCGCTAGGTGCATGCAAATTACATTATTATTTCTATTGCATTCATAGTTCCAATGAAAGAGAATACAGAATTTCAGAGTAATGAAGGATTATTGAGAAACACTACAATTAAAAAAAATTTTCTTTAACTGAACACAGGTAGGCTGCACATATATATTTTAATTTTTATGCTACGATTAATAGTTCGAATAAGGATTTTAAATTTCCTATCTTTGCATCAGTTTAAGTACTAACCCCTCCCCCTTCAACCTATATTTAAGCGTTCAACCTACATAATGGCTTAATTTTTAAATACAGTATATTTTAAAATTTGCAGTAGATCTATATTTGATTTTCCTGACAAGTTTTTATTAAAAGCTGTATTTTAATTTTGCCAGTAGGCTATATGTATTTGGCAATATTCTGCACACATATCTTTCACATGTAAAATACTGAGAATTCCGAAGCGCATTCAATCTTATCATCAGTAAAAAAAATTTCGTATCAACTGCATGCTTCCCACTAACAGTCCTCCGCGTCCATAAGGCAGCTCTGCCTCAGATGTTTTAATCAAGTTTTGCCTCACTGCTTCCAAGTTTTAGCGACGTGGGTTTTCATTCTTTTTTGGAATAGATATTCTTTATTTCTGTACCCGCGGCTAGATTAATGTATCGCATCGTTTATGTCGTACTTTAAATAGCAATAGGGAATTCGCAAACAGGGAACGAGAAAGGCAAGTTTAGCTATAGTGTGTAAAATATATTTGTTGTGTTTTGTGCGTGTCCGGTGAGTGTATGTCCGTGTATGTGTATTTGTGTGTTTGTGTTCCGCTCACGTTGTGTAAATACGTGTGGGAAATCATAAAGGCTTCTGCTGGTTTTTCTTCTTTTTTCCCTTCTTGTTTTTCTTCGTCTCTTCTTTTCTTCCGTTCCGTTTTCTTAAATTGTCCCCTGCTAGTCATATTCTCTCCGTATGCGCCTATGTAGTTGTGTCTGCTTCTACTTAGTTTTGATTCTTCTAATGTATAGGTCCATTTTATTGCAGGCCTACGCCGTATTCTAAACACAAAGAGTAGTATTCTATTCCACTATGCATCTTCCCGACCTGTCTTCTATTAGTCTTGTCACGTGTCCCGCACAGTTACATTACAACTTAGCTGTCATTATGCCAGTTCTGAACTACGACAGCGATTAGTTTTCTCTTTATTATTTTGCGTGGGACGAATTCTGTATCCTGTCTCTTAGTAAAACTCCAAAACCTGATCCTTCCGTTGTTGCATGTGATGTACAGTTTCCCTCAGTAAATTTTTGGTAATGTCTGGTTAAAAATAAAATATTAGTAGGTGTGAGTGTGGTTCTGGTGTAGCTTAAGCATTCTCGGGCATAAAACTTTCGCGGAGGAAATGGTAATTTTGTAGAAAAGATGATGTACACGAATGGACACGAATAAGAAGCCTGCAAGAAAATAGTAGTGGTTCATAACATCAAATGTGTTTTATTGTCATTGAGGAGACGTTAGGTGTCTTTACTGCTAATGTGAATGTCATAGGTATATATTTATGACATACCCTACAGGTATGTATTTTTATGCGTGTTCTTAACGTTATCTTGAAGACTTTGGATGATTATTATATTCAAGTACTTATCACAGCTAATCAAAAATGAAATTTGTCACGCAATTTTTTGCCATACATTTTCCTGATTATATAAAATCAGTGTTAACAAAAAGAATTCATGTTTCGTGCTTCATTCTTCAAAAACTACTTTTGAAGAAGATCTTTCTCCTCTGTCTTCTCCTGTTCCTCCTACTTATGCTAGCCGCCTTCACAGAAGTGTTTGCCGACATACTCCTATCAACTTCGCGTTTTATGTATTACAATAAACAGTAGTTTCCAGCCCATTACTTGGTACTTTTCATCCGTAACGCTTTCTTTATGTCAGTACCTTTCTTCCCTCCATTTTCTTTTTATAATAGGCTTCAAAATTTTGTATTTTTATTAGAAGCCTCCTTGTATTATCGTTACATAGACGCAAAATGTACTCAAATAAAAAACTGCCCTACGTACACAAACGCATAGAATGTTCAGCAGATCAGGTACCTTACCAAAAGTGTCCGGCAACGTATTCCTCTGTCTTACGCTTTAGTCATGTCGACTACATGACATGACTTGTTGGTCATTGTTCAAGCAAGTAGTCACTATTTGTCACTAACTCGGTATTGCTTGTACGATGCATTCTTTACACAAAAACTTTGTCGTCCCTCCATTTTTCTTCTAGTATAATTTCAAAACATGATAACCACAGTAAAGTGTTTTTTTTTAACTTTCACAATTTGTGAATCCTGCTTATGTAATAATGAATACTTCTCTTTAAAATGACACTGTTGCTGATTTTGGTAATAATAAGGAGGGTTGCTTTGTATGTCCGACATATTGGAAGAATTTTACGATACGTCCGCTTCTCGTGAGCCTGTTCCTTTAATACGTTTTTTTTACGTTCGAAGCCTCCCATGGTGTGAAACAATACAGAGGAGACACTTTAGACTAATGAGACGTGAAAATTTAATGCAACACGGCGTGAAAGCGGAACGCATTTCGTTTTTACACGCGTTGCGAATTCCACGGAAGTGTATTCGAACTTTTGAAAGCGTTAATACATATTGTTGAGAAGTTTAAGCACAAATAATCCGATAATAACTATGATTGTATAGTACACACAATAATGTAGTAACGCCTGAACATTTTAGTTTTTCAAAGTTCTTTTAATAGTTTCGAAACGACTTAGAAAATTCAGGGTAAGTTAGAGTGCAGGGTGTATGCACGGCGTACAAAAAGTGTTAAAGTGATCATTACCACGCTTTATTCGCCTACTATTGGCCCAGATTCTACATTAGGTAGTCATTTCCACAGGTTGGGTCAACCTGAGGGCTGAAAACACATCCTGATTTTACATTGTGGTCTCCCTAGTTCTCTAGTCCCAATACCATAACCTCCGATCTACTAAGCTTATAATATATTCACAATATTTGTATTTAGCCTTATCAGTTCAGTTTTCTTGTTGTATTGGACTTATATTGTATTCAGAGCTTATACATACACAGTATATTATTATAAGCTTCTATGGTTTCACAAAAAAGTACATAATATATGGAAGTTAATAAAACTTATACAGCGATTGAATTCATACACGTGAACAGTGTATTTGCTGTCTGCAAACGGAAAATATATTTTTAACGAATGTGAAATGGTGAGAAATGTTTTAATTTCGCCATGATCGGTTAAGCCGTTGAATTACACCTATACCCTACGTCTTAAGCAAAGCCACGCCTATAAATTAATACGTAGAGATCAAGCTTTTTGAAGAGAGAGAAGTTACGAAGTAGGTTTACATTAGTGATAAAGGGATAACTATGTATCTGACATTATCTAGAAGGGAATCGGTCGATCCGATATTAGTCAGTTAACGTAAATCGGTTACACTTCGCGTGGTATCACCGTCAGATACGGCGACCCAGTGTCGCTCGATACAAAGACAATATTATAGCCCTCGCATATATAGAAATGTCTGTTAAAATCAAAAGTTTTATAAAACCAAAATCAGCTTTGATGTAGGCGAATGTTTACAGGAGTGCATAATGCGTCCACGCGCTAGGCAGTGTGAGAAATAGGGAGGATTGCTGTCTGTAGTACTACATTATAAGACAGTAAATTTCCTTATTCCGTCTTGTAGCGTACAAATCTCAGTTTCTGTTAAGGCGGGTTAGGGCAAGGAAAATGTACTGCGTGTCTGTGACGGTAAATCAGTAGGCGGCTGGCTTATCGCTGCGTTCCGATTATTACACACTAACATGCAACATTACTAACCAAACATAAGAGCAAAAACAATAAACAATTGCCATGTGTTTATCTCGCAACCGCATGTTCGTGTGATTAAGCGTTAACATAAAAATATAATTTTGAATTCAAATTTAAATCATATACAATTTGTGTTCCTTTACATTACTTAATTTGTATATTGACGCGTCTATTGACAGTAATAAAAGTGATCTGCACAAGCAATACACAGACTTAATATCGCCTGCAAATATTATCAGCAAATATAGATAGTTCTTAAAATTAGCTGAAATTATAAGACTTCAAACATTTATTTTTTCTTTCATCATCAACAGTGGCTCTACAAACCTTGGTGGGGCTTGGCCTGGTCCAAGAGTCGATTACATTCCTCTCTATCGCATGCCTTGACTTTCCAGATTCTTATGTTCAGCTTTCCGAGGTCCTCCTCTATCTAGTCTTTGAATCTACTTCGGGGTCTTCCCCTTTTTCTACTACTCATTGGTTTCTGGTAGAAAATATGTTTCGTAGGCTGTCCTTCCTCCATTCTCTCTGTGTGTCCAACCCACCTTAGCCCGTGTATTTTGATTAGCCTGACAACGTCCGGCTCTTTGTAAAGATGGTATAGTTTATAATTATAGCGCCTGCGCCACATTCCATTTTCTTGTACTCTTCTAAATATTGTTCTATTGTTCTTAGAATCCGTCTTTCCCAGCAAGCTAGGAGTCTCTCGCTACTTTTTATCACTGTCCAGGTTTCTGAAGCATGTGTCAAACACTGGCTTGATAAGTGTTTTATTTATTTATTTTTTTTTTTTTTTACTGAATTATAACCAGAATTGTGCATTCTATAAACTAATCTGATAAAAGTATGTGTACATGACGTGATTGCCCCAGTGACGATTTCTCAACTAAACTAGGTCATTCGGCCATCTTATTTTGAGCCTCCTATTATCTTCTCTGTCCAGTAGCGGTCCTAACAACGGTTTCTCGTGGATTTCGAGTTTAGAATGGTGTTTTCTGCCTTTGTGACGAAATGATGTGTTCAATGTAATTCATTCTAAAGTCATTATAGAGCGTTTGATTTGAGTCATAACACGCTCTATTGATTTCATTCTCAATATTTTGGATTCATCCTTTCGATAATAGCTATGCTTACTCTGCTGGCGCATCCCCGCAATTTAATGGCCTAGGTTCATATAGGTCTTACCCCAGGACTAACCCCGATAATTTTTAATATTTATATAGATGACATATTACGTCATCTTATATGACATAGATGACATATATCTATCGCATAGATGACATCATAATCATCATCACCTTCAAGGATTAAACCAAGGATAGTTTGTTACGGTCTCAAATATGCAAAGATTAGAGCTGGTCACTCCAGCGCTTCCTCGGACGTCCCACACCTCTCCGTCCCCTTATAGTTTCATAGTTGTTTGGGGATGCGGCAGTCATCCATTCGGCAAAGATGTTCTCACCAATTCAGCCGATACTGGGCAATCCCGTCGAGTATACTAATAATATTCAGTTCCTGCTGTATATCTGTGTTTCTTCTATGATTACTTTCATGAACACATACCGTATATGCCCACCGTTTCTCAAGAGTCTATGAAAAAGTAATTTAAGTATTACTAATAATACTAACAGTAATAACAGTAATAATAATTGGCAATGCTCAAATAAGCAATATTTGCGAAAATCTGTTGTGCTCTAATGTTATGAGGATTGCTTAATAAATATTATATAGATGAATGTAGCAGTGGCGAACCTGGGAGGGGATATGGGGGATATAACCCCCCCTCCGAAATCCGAAAAGATTAAAAACTGTTGGAACAAAAAATTAAAACTGGTTGTGTGTTTTTGAAATGTAATTGACTTTCAAGTTTTGTCAATTAAAAAAAAGTTACTATTTAGGTCAGTGACAAGTTTAAATAATCTACAATAATAGGCCTTATAGGCCTACTTAATAATAAATATAACAGATGCTGAAAGAAATGTTGAAAAATGAAAAGAAGTCGACTTGAAATTTAACAAAGTATACAGTAACATTTATTTCTTCCGTGTTTTTAGCTTCTTTTATTTTTCCATTTTTCCTTTTAAAGAAGACTGACAATCATTATATTTTTAACCAAATTGTTTAACATTATTTTACATGCCGTAAAATTTATATCCACAACCCTCTTATAAACATTTATATCCACAGCTTTTATGTACATGTTGTTAACATTCGCTTTCTTAATTTTAACGTTCTCTTTAAAGTATTTATTTTCCACAGAAAAGGTATTATTAGACTTCCAAGACAAACTGGAAGCCTATCTGATGGGGGTTTTTAATTGATTTTAATAAAATTAGTGAATTACAGCTATTATTTGCCCATTATTTTTAATTTGTTGGTACGATGTTCATTATAATATGAGAAAAACTACACTACGAAAACGATATGTGGTTAAAAAAAATTCTCCCGCCCCCAGATGAAATCCTGGGTTTGCCCCTGGAATGTAGTATGTACATTTAGGATTTGTATTTACAATGTATGCGTTTTATCTCATTGTTTCAATGAGGTACACATGGCATTAACCTCATCATTAATTAAATGCCACAGCTTTTCATTAATGCACAATGTATATATACATACTTTTTAGTTAAAAATTATAATTTGATAAATGGACAACAAGACGATCAACGCTAATACGTGATTTACTTAGTCACAGTCGATTACACAACGGCATTATGCTACTGTTGTGCTAATCTAAGCCCCTACAGATGTACACTTATAAGACATACGAACTCTCAGAATGCTACAGAAAGACGTGTAGGTTCGAAATACCATAATGCAAAATATTTAATTAATATTGTGGGAATATTGATTATTTACGTTAAATTGATAACTTTTATAAATTACATTGATTATCCAGTAAATTGTTTAAAATTAATTAATTTAGTTTTATAAGATACATTTCTGTTTTATTTTAGTATGTGAAAAGAAAAACATTGTTACTGCGAGAATTCTGAGCGTAG
This sequence comes from Magicicada septendecula, assembly GCA_034769895.1. Classification (NCBI taxonomy): domain Eukaryota; kingdom Metazoa; phylum Arthropoda; class Insecta; order Hemiptera; family Cicadidae; genus Magicicada; species Magicicada septendecula. Next base: position 218,366,184 of record CM068367.1, on the reverse strand, counting down.
CCAGTAAATTAAGTAGCATCTAGAAGCATGATTACTACGTTGCTGATCAAAGTGTGAATGTGCATAAAATGAAGACTGCTAAATAACACGGTGACTAAGACAGCGTGTAAGAGATTACTAGGTACGGACAGACGTTGGGGATGGGGTCTGTACAGAATCCTACCAGCTGTAAGACAAATAAACAAAGATAAGCATAGTGTGTTTACAGTGAGGTCAGTTAAGGTTAAAGGTTGGTTGGAGTACTACAGCACACGTACGAATGCTGACCTGGAGCCGGTTTGTGCCCTTGAGTAGAAGCGGGGATGAGAGGGATCAATAAAGAGGTATACACCAAGGCTGCTTACGTTGTGTTGGGGGGTTGTGCCGAAACCTATTTCATCTTCAGAAGCGCCGACTTGCGAAACCTTCCCTTACGAAACGTAATACGCAGTTTCTCTTTTATACATTTCATTTTTATCCTTAAGAAGCAACAGCTGGTGGAAATTTCACAACTGATTCTGACGCGTTTGCTAAGCTTTTGTTATTTCCCCCCCCCCCTTTAACTTACAACGTCGCTTTCTTGAATACACATCGTTTTTCTAACTGAAACCTTATTCTTTAAGAATAATTTTTGTTTAGGCAGGTTAGGGCCTAAAGCATGCTACATAACGGAATTAAACAATACGGCCTGCAGCGATGTGTAGCGGTTTGGTAGGAAAATAAATGTGCTTATTGTTTACTTATTTTTATTTGTTAATTACTTATCAGTTGGGAAGCATTAATAATTTTCCCATTTTATTTGAAGGAATAAATCTACATCCAACATGTAAACATGTACCCGACTCAATTTGATACTGTAACGGTTTTTTGCACGTCATGCGGCAGCTACAAAGAAAGTATTCTACTCTAACAACATAATCTTTTTTTTTGTCTACCATCTACGTGAATAGATGCGCACCTACTGACACGTAGCCTATACAGTGCAAACGATATTGGATTGTTAACCGATGACAACCTCCTACGAGGGATATTTTATGATTTGATGATGAAGCATATGCTTTGAAACGCGTTATCTATGTATAAAAAAGAAGTCACAAGGCGGACTGAAAAAGGTTAGTTTGTCTGTTCTTACAAGTGTCTTGGATACCATTGTAAACACGCATGCTAAATTCTACTCTATACTTTGTAAGTAAATTTGTAAAATAAATGAGTTATAAACAAATTACAAATCTTTCGCATATATATATATATATATATGCATGTGTGTGTATGTGTGTGTTTGTGGGTGTGTGTTTGAATGTAAGTGTTTTGACGGCGAATCAATCTAAGTATCCGTTTGTACGCCTGACTTTCGACCTCATCTATTCCGCATCGATCGGCCTACTTAATAGTCCACGATTCAGTTACTGTGTATTGATGTACATTATTTAAATATAAATGTTTGCTACTGTCATATTCATCCGTCTATCCGCAGGCACATTTACAATTCACACGAACACATCTCTCACTTAATATTATTTAAAAATTTTAATTATATGATTCAGTAATTAACGTTATATTTGCAAAAACTTTAATAATATTACAATGTTCATTTAAAAATAATTAAATGAAACTGTTATAATCATGTTGAAGCTGGAGATTATTGCCATTTTGACGTGAAATACATTTGGGCTCAATTATGTCTTTTGCTATGCTATTACGATTCTCGGTGTGTCAGTTACCTACACTGACACGCGTAATGCGGGCAGCTAAATAGAAGCAACTTTACTAGGCAAGAGTATCATCCGCTTATTTGTCATGCGAGTGGTAACGAATAATCTGCGGTGGGGCTCGTTGGGACAGAGCATGACCGTGTAAGTATTGACACCCCTCCCGAGGGTGGTACTCCCCTCACTATGACTCAGACCCTGTTCGCGTGCCACAGAATTACGACACGAAACGCGCATTTTCAACTGTATACGTAATTGAAGGTTTATCCCTTTGTTATTTTATTCAAACGATATTCAAGTCTCTCGTTTGCTTGATTCAGCCTTTCAAACAGTGGAAGCATTAGCACTGTACGTCACTTGAGAGGGATTTCAATAGTTCTGTTTGATTACACAACCTTAGAAGGGTTTATTTTTCTGAAAACGTGAGTGTAAATTGGGGCAAGTGATAACCGTACCACTGAGTATGCGATATCTGAGTTCGTTCCGTATGCAAAGTACTTGAATTGTGAAAAAATTGTAAAAAAAGTTTCCATTACGTGCTTTGCATACTGGCTGTTGGATTCTGCGTTTCATAGGTTTTTATGGCTTAGTTCTTCATTAAGCGCAAATGTATTCGCTGTCAGAGTGTTCATATTCTTCTACTCTTAATTCACAGCAAGATAAATGAGAGATTCAGTTTACTCGTAAATATAAGTTATATTATTATTATTATTATTATTATTGGGAGCAAATCCGATGTTCCTCGGAGAAAGCCGCTAAGGTCGTTGCTGCGCTGAGCAGGCTAATGGCAAATGTCGGAGGCCCAGCTGCGGGAAGACGGGGACTGCTGTCGGTGACCAACTCGATTCTCCTCTACGGATGCGAGGTCTGGGCCGACGCACTGAAGCAAGAAAAATACCGCAAGCAGATGGCCGCGGTACAACGAAGAGGAGCACTTCGAATTGCAAGTTCCTACAGAACGGTGTCGGAACCAGCAGTGTTGGTCGTTGCTGGAGTAATGCCAATAGATCTGATGGCTGAGGAGAGGAGGAGGGTCTACAAGACCAAGGAAGACTTGGGGATCGTAGAAGCAAGAACAGTGGCCAGGGCATGCGGAGCTGGCAACTACGATGGGAGCAGGAGAGTCGAGCTAGGTGGACGGCGAGGTTGATTGGGAACCTCCCTGAATGGGTGGACAGAACGCACGGCGAGTAGATTATTACCTTACTCAATTCCTGACAGGGCATGGTTATTTCTGTGCATACCCGCGAAGGATGGGTAAGATGGAGGATCCGTCGTGCGTGTACGGCGACTCAGACTCTGATGGCGCTCATCACGCTTTCTTCGAGTGTTAACGGTGGGTGCTGGAGAGGCGATGACTGGAATCGGAGATTGGCCCCATGACGCCTGATAACATCATAGGCGTCATGCTCAACAGCAAAGAGAACTGGGACATGGTTGTGACCTTCGTGAGGGTGGTCCTACGGCAGAAGAAGCCTGATCTGGACCCTCTCACAAGTCGATGATATTGACAAAGCTGTAGGAGCCTAGGAGGCGCAATACGAGGTGCCACCCTGAAGCCATACGTTCCAGGGGGGGTTCCCTGGCTGTAAAGTGGATGTTGTTTGGTGGATGCGAGTCCCACACAGCGGGAGACCAGCCGGGTGTCTCCTGATGGTGCATAATGCATTTTCCTCCCCCGCAAAAAAAAAATTATTATTATTATTATTGTAAAGAGAATAATGTAAAAACCTATTATTAATTAACACGATTATCTGAACTGAAATAATAATTACACACGTACCAATTTCCTAACAATGTGTACCATTTAAACAAAGAAACTAAAGCCATACGCATATATTTAATGTAATTTATATATTTATATATAATGCATTAATAATAAATTTGTTTCTTTTATACAAGAATATATTTTATTTATATTATCTGACAAAATAACTAAAACTAAATAATTAAAATAATTATTTAGTAACAGTAATAATAGTAATAACAATTGGCAATGCTCAAATAAGCAATATTTGCGAAAATCTGTTGTGCTCTAATGTTATGAGGATTGCTTAATAAATATTATATAGATGAACGTAGCAGTGGCGAACCTGGGTGGGGATATGGGGGATATAACCCCCCCCCCGAAATTAGTTAATAGTTATTTGACAAAATAACTAAAACAACTAATTTAATTCATAATTTACATGACGAAACATAATTTATGTAAAAGTGAATGCCCCGAATGGCCATTGAAATTTTATGTAGGCCAAAGCAAAAAACGTTTAAATGGATAATTAATTAATACTTGAACAAATCCAAATTAATACTAAAAACGATAGTATTTTCGATGAAATACTTTAATGAAATCATTAATATTTATATTATATTTGTATATTCACTTATATATCACATTTTTAAAAACATGTAAAACATAGGCTATATTAAATATAGTCTATATAAAACAGGTGTAAATAACAATAATTGGTTTCGGATTTCATTAAATATTCTTGTATATTCTGGGGACGAAAGTTAAAATACTGTCGAAATATTGTAATTATATAAAATCTATATTCTTTTATAAAACAAATAAAAAATTATTTATTATCACTTATTATAATATAACGAGAATAAGTGTGAGAAAATATGAATATGATGTATTGTACATTCTACATAATAGTACTGGAGTCTTAGTAGACCGTGCGTACGAGACCTGACTACTAAACTAGATGTCCCTGGATCGAATCACATCTCTACCACAAAATTAAGATGCGTTTTCTACCCCATTCCCTTGAGATAAAAATTGGCGGCTACATCTTGGTGCTAGCCACATTACGTCCTTGTATGCCGAACGGCTCACATAAGGCAGCCTACGCTGCCTAACTCATAAGCTAACTCGGTGGTAAATTATTATTAATGTTGTTATTATTACTAACGTTATTATTATTATTATTATTATTATTATTATAAAGGCTAAAATACTCGGGACAATCAAGTGAATATGTAACCAAATACGGAGAAGTGACATCGTTTACAAAATTAAGAAAATAGAGGTACAGAATATTTGGTTTGGCAGATGGTAACGAAAGTTACTGAATTGGAGACTACGGTACATCAAAAGACCGCGACGACGACGGGCATTTTGCAAGATGAAGCGACGCCATGTCTGTGGTTTCAAACAAGGCGTTGTTTACCAGTAAGTGGGCGATTCATTGTGAACACAGTGTTCTTCACTGTTATTTCTTAAACTTTCAGTGAGTGGGCAATTGTGATGAACCTGACAATAATCCCTCCCTCACATTATTGTACGCTCGACATTTAATAGTCTGGGCGCTTAATAAGACTACTTTTCTATGATGGTTCTGTTTGCGCATCACCGTTAACTGTACTCCAGTGGATTTTGAAGGTTCCTGGTTATCAGCTTGACGGTTTGTGAGTACTGTATGGATCGTGATGTTCCGTTACGAACAAGTCCGTGATTACCACTTGTCATTTTGCGACTACATTAGTGGTTCTTAAAATCGCTTTACAGAGCGCTTGTTTCCATCCTTGCAAAAATATACTAATCAGTTTTTGTAATTAAAAGCTGTTTATAAGTTATAAATGTCACTAAAATTGACATCACATGATGGTGTTTTTTAGTGTCAGAAGTTAATTATCAGAAGTTACCGGTATATCAAATTAATTTTTTACTCTTTTCAAAGGCTCAATCACCGTCCAGACATTGTTCAGTTCTAATCCCAAACATACTTTAAATGTTGGGATCGTTTTTGCCTCGTAAAAAGGAAAGTACTAAATAAACGAGTGAAGTGGTATTTAAATTAACGGAATTATTTCTAATACCAATTATTTCTAACCGAATTTAGAATTCGTTATTTTGATGATCGAATATAGGCTACATTGTATATAAAATGTTATGATACTTTAAAAATTTGTTTACCCTAATAGTTGCAAAAATATTATTGTTATAATTATAATGAGAAATAATTTTTCTTTGAAAACCACTAAAAACTAAATCTGTTTGGGGACTAGATGAAACGAGTGTATTTTTAGCCTGGACTTAAACCGGTCCTACCGTGATAATATTGAAAAAATGTTGGGGGTAGTTTGTCCGCGGCTGCTTTACATAAAACAGAAAAATGTTATGTTCACCGTGTCTTTGAATTTGATGAATGGGGTTCTGCCGTACGCATCTAATCTGCCGCCGCTTCAACGGCCAATCATCTGTCACCAAGGGTTAAGCGACCGCATAGACGATCCTTCATACGTCACGCGCAAAGGATTAGGTTTTAAGCGTGTCTATGTATGCGCGTGCATGAGTTTGTGTATACTGGAGCCATGTGGTTATAATACGTATTATGATTGTGACACTATGATTGACATATTAATTATACAAACTTAATAACTCGTGTAACGTGTAATCGATTGTTTCTACAACACTAATTATAAAGCGTCTTTAAACTGTGAAAGAACGAATAACTGAATTCTTGTTAATTAGGAATAAATTACTAACAAAACATCGCATTTATTCGAGCGAGCGAGAGAGGTATTTAACCCTGAAGAATTCAGATTATCAGTGCATTTGCAAAATTATGTTTAGAAACTATCGTTATTATTAGCGGCATAAAAATTACTCTAACTTTTCAATGTTAATAATAATAAAAAATTATAATATGATAGCCTACATATTTCAACTCCCTGTGTCTATCCACTCAAAGATTAATTTTCAGTATCTAGCCGCCTTCCATATTACCTTTTTACATCTTTTATGATTTCAAAAGTCTTTCGTCTAACATATCTTATATGATACACAACAACAGATAATAAAGAAACGTTATACTGTACTATTATTTCGTTGCACTCTAACGATTATAATTACTTTTAAATTGATAACTTGTATTCAATTTGATAGGGATAACGTGGTTTAGAACTTTAAGACGGTATTATATGGAATGTGAAGAAGAGGTTTAAGGAGGCTGATGTTTGGTTTTGTGGGTTATGTCGGCTCCGCGGATGAAACTATGATATTTGCACAAAGTGACATTTGGCCGGAGATGATATTTACAGTAGTAATATTTTCACGGACAAACGACTTTCCAGGTCGTTAATAAGAATTATTTTAAGTATACTAATTACATTTGCATGGAAGATACGAAAAGCTCCGAGTTTTCTACGATTACTTCGTAGATCATCGGCTAAACAAGGAAAACAGTCGAGAAAAACGAGTAACTGTCTTGGGAGCCGACACCAACCAATACGTATCTCTGACAGTTGGGATCAAAAGAATAGTTTCTTTTCGGCAACATATCCACGGCCAGCGTCCTTTTACCGTAGGACAAACAGCTGTAGAGGAAAAACGGTTTATTTAATCAGTATGACACATTTCTACTTTTCAGCACAATCGCCGGCAACAATAATACACTTTTCCCATATCTGAATAAGCTTTTTTTATGCCTGCTGCTGTGCCGTAACTATTTACGGCAACTCACGAATTTGTCATAATCGAATTTCGGCATAGATGCTTTCGTTGGATCGTGTACGCTGACGCTATCTATGTGAGACGTTAGACAACTTGACCTTTCGTTCCCGCTGCTTGGAGCGGTGTTTGTCGTTGAGTAGAGTGAGCCTGCGGTAGACTCGTGTTGGCTTTGATCAGCTGTGTGGAGGCATGCCAGCTGTTTTTGTCGAGGTCAGCTGTTGAGGCCACGAGCTGTCTTATATGTTAGCGGTTGGAAAAGTATTGTTGTTTTTTTTAATGCTGGGGTTTTGTATTTAATTATGGAAGGCTAAGAAAAAGTGGGCCAACGGGTCTCTGGGCCTGGCAACTGTGATCCTGTGGAGACCGAGATGTTGTGTGTAAGTAGTTTAAGGAACTCGGACAGCATGCGCTATGGCAAAATTGAACAGGTATGCAATAGTGAAAATTGTTAAATTTTCCTGGGATGCGCTTTCGCAATGCTTGTGTTTGGGGTCAAGTGTGGGCCTGGCTAGTTCTATAAAAAAAAAAACAAACAAAAGAACAACAGTTGCTTTAATTCTGGATGTGTTTTTTTTTTTTTTTACTTCACTGTATACTGGGAATATAATATGCAGGTTTCTGCAGTCATTGCAAATTCTTGAAAGCAAGTTTTTCTAAAAGAAAAGTCTGTTAAACTTGACTAGCTTCTGATATTTCTTTCAAATGGTGAGCAGCTTCTCTGGCTGCTAGCAGTGACTGTAATATCTTATGTGCAAAACCTTTTTTTTACCCACAAAAAAAAAACAAAAATAAAAAACTTAAGAAAATGCGTAGGACTCAGCCGGGTGCCCATAAGTCTAGTGAAACAAATTTAGCCGAGTTCCCTAATCTCTAGCAGTATTATTCAGTGTTGTTCATATAAATGTCTTGTGGTGAATTGTGAAAAGTATGTAATGTCCCGTATACGTTTTGTCTATAATCTGTGTTGAACTTATATTGTGTCTGCCTTTTATTAGTACGTATAAATTTGGTTATGAAAAGAGCTGCAGATCACCTACAATTGTAATAATACATTGCCATGTACTAGAACTGTAATTCAGAAGTATTCCGCATGTTAATAGAAATGACTGAACTTTTGTACAAGATGAAATTTCCACTTTGAGATTTTTTTTTATTTATTGTAATTCTCTATCAATGTACAGTCACTGTTAAAATTCTTTTGTATATGTATATGCTCATATTTATTTTAATTCTCTATCAATGTACAGTCACTGTTAAAATTCTTTTGTAGATGTATATACTCATATTTATTTTAATTCTCTATCAATGTACAGTCACTGTGAAAATTCTTTTGTATATGTGTATAGTCATAATTCTATGCACAAAACATGTTTACATTTTTGAGAGATATGTATACCTGATTATTTGATAGTTTTTTTTAATAATGGTGCACTCTGAAATCTGCAAGCCTTTGTGCTACACAAGTTTATACAAGTTTAAGGAAAATTGAGCACATGCACTTGTGAATTCCACACAAAGTATATAATTACCTATCTTATGTTACATTATACCTTACTAATTATATGATTCTCCTTTCCAGCTTTTGATTTAGATTTCAGAGGGCGCATGTTGGTGTGTGAGATAATTGTTTAAATGGTTGTGGCTGTAATAATTGTTGTTGGATAAAATTGTTCTTTAAATGGTTTATAAAATTGTTTATATTATTAAAAGTGTTTATAGTACAACCAGAGGGGGACTGAAAAGGGGGAAAAAAAGACTTATTGTTATTAAATGTATTGGATTTCGAATACCTCTGGATTTATTCTTTGTATTTATTAGTGTTCAAATAATTATTTCCAAATAGAGAAATTCTATTTGGGTGAAGGTTAAAAGTACTGTCGAGGCTTGTTGCCTGTCATGGTTATTTGTGAATACCATGTAATATATTTTAGATATTTTACAGATTTTATATCTTTCTAATGGAATACTTTTTTTAAATATTAAATTTTGAATATTTTGAAATTTTAAATTCTGAATACCATGTAATATATTTTAAATATTTCACATATTATATATGTTTCTAATAGAATACTTTCACAGCCTGGATATTATGAAATGAATCATTGTAAGAAAAACAAGGTATAGAATCAATAAATTTGTTATTTTCGGAATTTTAAAATTGAGGTCACCTCATTCGTCCAATTCCCTAATGGTTACCCAGCATGTGGACATTCTTCCACTAGGAGGCCTCTCCTAGTTCAAGTGAACAAGTGAGCCGGTCATCCAGGTAAGTTGTAGATTTTTAAAAATTTTTTTTAGGATGTCAAACTTGAAAAATGTGTTAAATTTTGGAAAGTTGAAAATTTTGTTGTGATGTCATTGGTGATGAGCGGCTCACAAATGGTAGCAGAGCGTGGTTGGACGTAAGCCTGGCCACCTCTGAACCGAAATTTGGAAATGGATGAGGTGATCTCTATATCTTAGTTGGACATGTTCTGTCAGTTGTGATGTGTTTACTATTGTTGTAAATCTTGGTCTTTGGGTGCGGTTGCCGGGCCGGGACTCCTGGGGGGGGGGGTGAGCACAGCTTGGTGATTCCTGATTGTGTCTTAGGGTGTTCTTAAGTGTGTATCTGTTTGTTTGTGTTCTTGTTTTGTCTTTGTCGTTGGTGTCGGGTCGGGGACCCTGAGGTACCTTGATTGTCATCACTTGTTGTATTCAGATCCTTGTTGTGTGAAACCATGGCAGAGGCGGGGCAGAGTAGGGGTCGGCGTGAAGGTCGCAGTCTGGTGCCCGAATATTTTACTAAAGACGAGCTCCAGTTCGAGATACGTTTGCGGGGTGGGGTTCCCCAGAGGGATGTGGCGTCCTTGAGGCGACAACTGCGGGAGCTGCTGGTGGGGGACCCCCCCCGGAGAGTCGAAATTGAGGATTTGGAGGAGGAGCTGGCCTTGTGTGCGGACAAGTGGACCGAGTTCTCCACCTTGATGGAGGACTCGGAATATATGGGGAGTTCCACCCGAGTTTGGCAGCGGGTGACCCAAAGGATGCACCACTTGTCCGCTCGTCTCAGTAATTTGCTGTTGCAGGACGATCTGGAGGAGGAGGGTAGGCGGACTGCGTCGGCCCTGCAGTCAAAAATTGGCCTACCTGGGGAGGCTCCAGAAAGTCCTGGTAACCCTAAGGAGATGCTCACGCGCCAGACCGTGGCCACTGAGCGGGTGGATCTCCTGGGGGAGGCCTGTAGTGCGCTGGTGGAGGAACGTCCTTCTATTTCGGTGGGCAGTCGCCCCCAGGGATTTCAGGGGGATCATGTGGAAGTCCCTCGAGGGTTTGGTACAGCCCTGGCCAGCGTAAAGTATGAGTCATTGCCGAACCCCATTTATGACCTCCTCCGTCGGCTTCCAGTGGTCGACGGTCTGGACCTTGACCAGCTTGTGAAATTCTTTGAAGGGGTTTTCGGCATTTTTGATTTCCCTGGGGTGACTGGTGTTTCATTGTTAAATATGATTTACCCGTATTGTCGGGCGCCCCTGCTGGATCGTGTGGTCTGGCAGCTGGGCGCGGGCGGGGATTTTGAGGCGTTCCACAGGGATGTTTTGGAACTGTTTATGCCCGGGAGGCTGCGTGACCGGATACAGCAACGTTTATTTTACAGAGTTCAGGGGCACGGGGAACAGTTGAACGTGTTTATTAATGCTATCAAAAGTGCTGCCCGTGTGCTGCGGGTGGACGTGTCGGAGGCTGAGGTGGTGCGGGTTATTTTGGAGGGCCTCAATCCTCAGGAGAGGTCAAGGTTGGTGTTTTTGGAGACACCGCGTAGCTTCGCTGATCTTAGCAGAGCTTGTGTCTTCGCCCGCACCATCCAGATGAACGATGAGGCTCGCTCCGGCAGTTCCGAATTCCCTGTCCACTGTTCCCCATCTGGTCAGCAGCGGCCTACCCGGGAGCAACGTGGTGGAAACTCTGAGAGGAAAGTATACCGTTGTTATACCTGTGGTAAGATGGGGCACTTGGCCCGGAATTGCCCTCTCAAACGGTCGGAGGTCTCGCGGGAGAACCGTCCTTCAAAAAACGGCCTGCGTGGGGGGGATTGAGGGGACGCCGGTCCCTCCCCACGTGTGGTAGCGTTGGCGCATCCCAGGTCCCGTTATGTGCTGTTGAAACAGGACACCCATCCGGGGAGTCCGATCTTAAGCCGATTCGTCCGGGTCTCTCCGTGTGTCCATATTTGGAGCTGGAGGTTGGGAAGGGCCGTATTAGGGCCCTGGTGGACTCCGGATCGGCACGGTGTCTTATCTCCTCCCGTGTTTACCAGCAGTTGGTCAGGGAGTCATTGATTCGGTCAAGTGCTCTTTCGTCGGTGGTGTGTTGGACGGCCTCGAGGGAGGTTTTGCCGACCTCCAAATCGGTGTCCTTTAATTTTAAAATAAATTATTTTTCGTGGGTTTGGGAGTTTCTTGTTGCTCCGAATCTGAGCGTAGATTGTATTGTGGGTGCGGACTTTATTGTGAAAAGTGGTCTGGTTCTCGATATCCAGGGGCACGTATGTTTCTTTAAGTTTAACCGTGCCGTACGCATTCCTTTTTTTGGATATCGGGATGAGGCGGGGGAAGGACGGGAAGAACTTCAACCCCCGGCGTCCATTAATAATTTGAGTCAATCTCAACAGACCACGTTCCGTCAATTGTGTGAGGAGTTCCCCGAGGTGCTGACGGCCAACCTCGGACTCACTCACAATTTGGAGTATCGTATCCGTCTTTGCGACTCCTCGGTTGTCCGTTCGCACCCGTATAAATTCGCTCCGCCCAAAATGACCATTTTGCGTGAGAAGGTGCAAGAATTGTTGGACCAGGGGGTTATTGAACCTTCCACGTCGGCCTATGCCAGTCCAGCATTCCTGGTGCCTAAACCGGGAGGGAAGCATAGGCTGGTCATTGATTACCGGAAATTAAACCAAAATATAGAAGTTGAGTCGGTGCCCCTCCCGGACCTGCATTCGGCCTTTGATTGGTTTTCGCAGGCCCGATATTTCACCATTTTTGACCTGAATTCGGCTTACCACCAGATTCCCTTACACAGGGATTCTCGGCCGTATACTGCCTTTTGCGTACCGTGGAACCTGTACCAATACAAGAGAGTCCCCATGGGACTGGCGGTTGGTGCTCAGACGTTAACACGTCTACTAGACTCTGTGTTCCACGATGTTAAATTCCAGTACGTGTTCAATTATCTGGATGATCTCCTCATTTACAGCTCCACTTTAGAGGAACACAGGAACCATCTCCGAGAGGTGTTGTGTCGCTTGAGGCGCGTGGGGCTTACGGTGAATCCCGACAAGGTGAAATTTCCCCAGGAGGAAATTTCTTTCCTCGGTCACCTTGTCTCTCATAAAGGGGTTTCACGGTTGACCCAGAGAGGACGCAGGCAATCCGGGATTTTCCTCCTCCTCGGGATGCAAAAGGGGTGGCCCGCTTCGTGGGTATGGTAAATTTTTATAGGCGGTTCATCCCGGGGGCTGCCGAGATTGCGGCTCCCCTAAATTCCTTAAGGAAGAAAGGGGCCAAATTTGTGTGGGGCGATGTGCAACAGCGTGCCTTTGAGGCCCTGAAGGAGTCCATTTTGTCGCCGCCCGTGCTTCGGATGCCCGATTTCACGAAGCCCTTTGTTGTGCAATCTGACGCCAGCTCTGTGGCGATTGGGGCCGTGCTCTCGCAGGAGGTGGATGGTGCTCGGCAGCCAGTCGCATTTGTATCTAGGACCCTCACCAACACTGAAAAGAAATCCTCGGTGTATGAGTTAGAGTGTTTGGCGGTAGTCTTCGCCCTGGACAAGTTTAGGAGGTATTTGGAACATGCTGAGTTCCTATTAGAGACCGACAATCAGGCTCTCTCGTGGCTTCTGGCGCACCCCCGTCAACTGGGTAAACTTGGCCGCTGGGTGGTCAAAATTTCTTCTTTTAAGTTTCGGGAACAGCATATACGGGGGACCCAAAATGTTGTTGCCGATGCTCTGTCCCGTATGTATCATCTACCCAGTGAGGAGCCAATAAATGAACCCTGCGCCTTACTCCTGGAGTTTCCCCTCGCCTTTACTGAGGTTATCCCTCATCAGCTTGATGATGAGGTGTTGGGTCCCATTATCGATAAAATTAAATCAGGCGAGATGAAGGCTCCCTATCATCTGTCCAAGGGCGTCCTCTGCTGCAAGGAACGTAGAGGACGGGTCCCTAAGATAGTGCTGCCGAGCAAGCTGGTACCCATGGTCTTCCAATATTATCATGATTCCCCGGTAGGAGGCCATTTGGGTGTTTCAAAGACCATCGCCGCGATCAGAAAGAACTTCATCTGGAAAGGCATGGACCGGGACATCGCCACCCGGGTGAAGTGTTGTCTGAGCAAGCCCGCTCAGAACACCAAGTTGGGGTTGCTGTCTTCTGGGGTGGCTGGCAGACCGATGGAGAAGGTTTTCATCGACTACGTGGGTCCTTTCCCACGTAGCAAGGCCGGGAATTCGTTCCTCCTTGTTTGTGTGGACGCTTTCTCCAAGTATGTCTGGCTACTTTCCTTGCGTCAGGCTAGTGCTGCCAATACCATCATAGCCCTTCAGACCAGTATCTTTCAGCATTTCGGGCTTCCTTCCATCATTGTCTCAGACAATGGCCCCCAATTCATCTCGAGGCAGTTCCGGAACATGTGTTTCAGGCACGGCATTCGGCATGTAACCACTTCCCCCTATCACCCGCAACCTTCCCACGTTGAGCGATTCAATCGCAACCTGAGATCCGCTCTCATCGCCTACCACGCGGAACAGCAGAACACGTGGGACCAGAATCTCCAGTGGTTACAGATGGCTTTCAATTCTTCCCTTCATGAAAGCCATCGTGCCGTGCCTTTTGAGGTCATGTTTGGTTTCTCCCCCGCTCATCCCCTTAGTAATTTGTGGAGATTGGAGGATCTTCTCCCGGATTCGCCGAATGAGGGGGACTTTCACAGGTGGAAAGAGGTGCGGAGAGCCCTGCTCCGATCGCACGAGCGCGTGCGGCGTCGCTATAACGCTGGGAGAGTCCCCAACCCTTTTAAGGTGGGCCAGTTAGTATATTGCAGGAGCCACCCGCTCAGCTCTAAGGTGGAGGGTCGCGCCGCCAAGCTTTGCTATAGATGGTTGGGACCCTTCCGGATTTCTGAGTTTGTCTCGCCTGTTATTGCCAGCCTGGTGGGTCTGAGTTTGTCTCGCCTGTTACTGCCAGCCTGGTGGGTCTGGAGGATGGGATGAAGGTGAGGGTGGCCCATGTGTCACATTTGAAGGCGTGTGGGCAGATGGAGCTTCCGTGAGTGTTGAATTGGTATTGTTTACCCCAGTTAGGATTAGTTAGGGTCCTCGGGTTGGTTTTCGGGGGGCTTCTCTGGAGGGATTGGTTTTTAATGTTTTACCTTTTAGCGTTTTATTGTTTTAGGTGGGGTTAATTGGGGTTTTAAAGTTTTATCGGTATTTTAGCTCCTCTCCTTTCCTTTCTGCTTTCTATTGCTTTAGGTCGCGACCGCTCACATTCCCCGTTTCTTCTACACTTACACACACCCAGCTACACACCCACACACACCTGGTCCTTCCTTCTGGTGTCCTTTCGTTTTCAACTTTCGCCGGATTTTATCTTTTTATTGGTTCTAGTTAGTCCCCGCTTTTCCTCCAGTGGAAGTGGCAGTCCGGTGTCTCCAACCCGTTGGACTCCTTTTGTTGTGGGGGTGTGCCGTAACTATTTACGGCAACTCACGAATTTGTCATAATCGAATTTCGGCATAGATGCTTTCGTTGGATCGTGTACGCTGACGCTATCTATGTGAGACGTTAGACAACTTGTACTTTCGTTCCCGCTGCTTGGAGCGGTGTTTGTCGTTGAGTAGAGTGAGCCTGCGGTAGACTCGTGTTGGTTTTGATCAGCTGTGTGGAGGCATGCCAGCTGTTTTTGTCAAGGTCAGCTGTTGAGGCCACGAGCTGTCTTATATGTCAGCGGTTGGAAAAGTATTGTTATTTTTTTTTAATGCCGGGGTTTTGTATTTAATTATGGAAGGCTAAGAAAAAGTGGGCCAACGGGTCTCTGGGCCTGGCAACTGTGATCCTGTGGAGACCGAGATGTTGTGTGTAAGTAGTTTAAGGAACTCGGACAGCATGCGCTATGGCAAAATTGAACAGGTATGCAATAGTGAAAATTGTTAAATTTTCCTGGGATGCGCTTTCGCAATGCTTGTGTTTGGGGTCAAGTGTGGGCCTGGCTAGTTCTATAAAAAAAAAAAAACAAAAGAACAACAGTTGCTTTAATTCTGGATGTGTTTTTTTTTTTTACTTCACTGTATACTGGGAATATAATATGCAGGTTTCTGCAGTCATTGCAAATTCTTGAACGCAAGTTTTTCTAAAAGAAAAGTCTGTTAAACTTGACTAGCTTCTGATATTTCTGTCAAATGGTGAGCAGCTTCTCTGGCTGCTAGCAGTGACTGTAATATCTTATGTGCAAAACCTTTTTTTTACCCACAAAAAAAAACAAAAATAAAAAACTTAAGAAAATGCGTAGGACTCAGCCGGGTGCCCATAAGCCTAGTGAAACAAATTTAGCCGAGTTCCCTAATCTCTCGCAGTATTATTCAGTGTTGTTCATATAAATGTCTTGTGGTGAATTGTGAAAAGTATGTAATGTCCCGTATACGTTTTGTCTATAATCTGTGTTGAACTTATATTGTGTCTGCCTTTTATTAGTACGTATAAATTTGGTTATGAAAAGAGCTGCAGATCACCTACAATTGTAATAATACATTGCCATGTACTAGAACTGTAATTCAGAAGTATTCCGCATGTTAATAGAAATGACTGAACTTTTGTACAAGATGAAATTTCCACTTTGGGATTTTTTTTATTTATTGTAATTCTCTATCAATGTACAGTCACTGTGAAAATTCTTTTGTATATGTGTATACTCATAATTCTATGCACAAAACATGTTTACATTTTTGAGAGATATGTATACCTGATGATTTGATAGTTTTTTTTAATAATGGTGCACTCTGAAATCTGCAAGCCTTTGTGCTACACAAGTTTATACAAGTTTAAGGAAAATTGAGCACATGCACTTGTGAATTCCACACAAAGTATATAATTACCTATCTTATGTTACATTATACCTTACTAATTATATGATTCTCCTTTCCAGCTTTTGATTTAGATTTCAGAGGGCGCATGTTGTTGTGTGAGATAATTGTTTAAATGGTTGTGGCTGTAATAATTGTTGTTGGATAAAATTGTTCTTTAAATGGTTTATAAAATTGTTTATATTATTAAAAGTGTTTATAGTACAACCAGAGGGGGACTGAAAAGGGGGAAAAAAAGACTTATTGTTATTAAATGTATTGGATTTCGAATACCTCTGGATTTATTCTTTGTATTTATTAGTGTTCAAATAATTATTTCCAAATAGAGAAATTCTATTTGGGTGAAGGTTAAAAGTACTGTCGAGGCTTGTTGCCTGTCATGGTTATTTGTGAATACCATGTAATATATTTTAGATATTTTACAGATTTTATATCTTTCTAATGGAATACTTTTTTTAAATATTAAATTTTGAATATTTTGAAATTTTAAATTCTGAATACCATGTAATATATTTTAAATATTTCACATATTATATATGTTTCTAATAGAATACTTTCACAGCCTGGATATTATGAAATGAATCATTGTAAGAAAAACAAGGTATAGAATCAATAAATTTGTTATTTTCGGAATTTTAAAATTGAGGTCACCTCATTCGTCCAATTCCCTAATGGTTACCCAGCATGTGGACATTCTTCCACTAGGAGGCCTCTCCTAGTTCAAGTGAACAAGTGAGCCGGTCATCCAGGTAAGTTGTAGATTTAAAAAATTTTTTTTTAGGATGTCAAACTTGAAAAATGTGTTAAATTTTGGAAAGTTGAAAATTTTGTTGTGATGTCATTGGTGATGAGCGGCTCACTGCAAAGAAATCTTAATGCTGATGTCGGAGCCATTTTAGTACATTTTCTTTGACCTTGTCGTTGCCATAAAACTTTGTAGCACGTAATGCATCCTTGAGTGGACCAAACAAGTGAAAATCAGATGGAGTGTCGAGTCTCCCAAACCAATTTATTGATGGTTCTACGTGTGTTAACTGAGTTGAGTGTGGAGGGGCGTTATCATAAAGGAGAATGGCGCAGAAATCCAGGATGTTTCTGCATCACTGCCAGCTTTAATTTTTATTGACAGGTGAACTCGTATGCTTCTACTACATGTATTTTCGATTCCGGCTCAAAGTGATGAATCTATGCTCATCGCATGTTATCATTCTATCCATAAAAAAACATCATTTCCTGCACATAGCTCTGTTTCAGCTCAAGAACCCATCTTGCACTTGTTTTACGGTACTTGAGCTTTTGGCTGATAATGTTATGACCTGTGCCAACACTTATTTGTAATTCTTCAGCTATACGTTCAAGAGTAATCCGTCGGTTTTCTTGGATGAGGGTGTCTATGCGTGTTGCAAGCGCTGGAGCTGCAACCTCAACCGGACGTCCAGACGGTGCTCGTCAGTCACTGAAGTTCGACCATTTTTAAACTGTTCTGCCCGTATATAAACATTTCCGCGGGTTATTCAGCTTTTCCGTATTGCTTGGTCATACGAGAGTAAATTTTTCACCTTTAGAAAACAAAAAAACGGGTCACTCCAGGTTGTTTCACTAAATCCGAAACTTAAAGGAGACTCGCCATCGTTAAATGAGAATTTGAAGTAATTAAAAATATATATAATAAAACAGCTAATCAGAACTCATCACAGGGATGCCAACTTGCAGTTATGAAACTGTCGTACTCCGCCTACCAACCGTTTTCCCCTAAGATATTTATCTCCTTAATTATTGATTGACCCTTATAAGTAAATACCTCTCTACCTACCTTCCTGGAAACGGTATCCTGTTGGCTAAACGTGATTTCAAAAACTAATAGTAAAATTAAAAATAATTACAATAATAATATAGCACACGATCTTTCCATTATCCTATACTCATAGTTTCAGTATTATTAATACTTGAAACTATTATAATGTAAACAGAAAAGAGCTGTCTTTGATTTAGCGTCATTAATCACTACTAGCTTTCTGATTATACTGATAAGCGTTTTAATATCTCGTTGGTACTACACGTGTGCTACTGTTGTAACTACCTTACACTGTATATTTCTTATGAACATACAATGCCAATATTCCAACCCGACTTATTAGGTAAGGTGGCAGCTTTCGTCCAAATGTAACTCACGGGAAGTGTTCAAACCCCCGTGGCTCGCTAGGTTCAAACCTACGGCTGCTAAGGCGGCCTCTGACTGCACACACATTCAGACTCAGAATCCTTCTATTATCCCCGTTTCGAAGGCGATCTTCCCTTACAGATACCTTAAAACAATGTAGAAATTTTATTTCTGTTTCTGCCGTCTGTATTCTGGAAAGACTCATTTCCACCCAGTTTTATCTGGATCGGTACAACCACTGTGTTATACAATTTGAAGAGTATTTTTCTTAGAGTTTTTCTTCTCAAGAAATCTTAATGATGCCGCAGACGAACAGAAATTTTTAGAATTTGATACTTCTATCCGTAAATATAAGAAATGAAACAACTGTCTCAAAACATTTTTATATAAAAATGGGTGTAATCAGAGAGGATATTTACTCTTAAAAACAGTTATCTTTCTCTTAGTAAAAGAGAATTTTTTTTTATTTTATTGCACCTAGCTATTTTCAGACAACCAGCAATTTTTCTATACAAGTTAACTTAATTTAAGTTAAACTTAAATTAAGCTTTCACCTACTGGTGTTACTTGGGCTGTAAAAAAAAAAAAAAACAAGTACTAAGCTCTTGCTTTATGTGCTACATTGGACTAGTAGGAAGTGTCACATTATACAGTTCGGTAAACCAACATTATACACTGTCGTTTGGAGATCAATCTTGTACCAAGGGATGACAAGCTGATCATCAGTATACGCAAAACGTTCAAAGAACAAATTGAATTAGTTTCTGCACTTACGTGGATCAGAGATATTCAGTCACTTGGTTATTTTATAGAGTAATAATTTTTCAATTATAGAAATTGAGAATTATGAAAAGTAAATATATAGATACGTGATAATACAGCGTATAACAACTCCACCCACAGGGACTCTAAAGCGTAAAAAAGTATGTAATGTAAACACTTTATTAAATTAATCAAAATCCCTTCTATCGTAACTGTGTCGGATTTTACAAATAGGCCTATTTTCCACACAACTCATACTAATTATTACAAGCAAACATTCCATTAGAAACTATTCATCAATAAAATTTTAAAAATACATCGTACTTCTCAGTTAGTTAAAAAAAAAACATAAAATTAGTCTATGATCGATTAAATAAACATCACTACTATTCCTGTGTTTATCTACTAAATACAAATTCATGCTACTGTTCCCTGTTTCATGCCTCTATCTTTGCCTCATTCTAATTCTTCCTCTTTCTCGTCCTCCCACTACATTTATTTTCCTACGTTTCTCTGGACTTCCAAACTTCCTTTTTATTCTTTATCTTGACCTCTCATATTCTCTTCCCTCCCTGTTATCATTTATTCTATGTAATGACCATATATCTAAAGATAGTTCACAATAAACAGCTATTAAATCCGTTTTTTACGAATAACACTTGTATTACAAGAGGCGTTAGCATCGTCATTTTGCTTACTAGGTTAAGGGCAGATTCTAACTAGACGCTTCCAATCGCATTTCAATGTGATTCGATCCAAACTGGGTCACACTTTCTAGCATTTTCTGAAATACTCTTCAACGTGTTTTGAAATTTTCTTTACTGTCTAATTAGGCACGAACAAAATTTTACCGCCTAAAGGCAGAAACAATAACGGGTTTGTTATACGACTAGGCACTTACGTTGTAATAAATGCACTTTTCCACAGAAATAACTTTACTTCATTAAACAAAAGGTAAAATAAAATAGAGAAAGTTGAAAACCGCTGCTGTATGTTATATTTATTATGAAATCCGACTTACTCGGAGCAAAACGTAATTACATAAGTGGGTACGTGTTAGTCTTTGTCAAGTTAACTTATCCGCTGGGTTTTGACTTATAAATGGACGTAGGTAAATTTACATTTATTTTGTAAGTAAGAACAAAATATAATAAAAATTGTTACTAATAACATGTAACTAGATTTTACATATCACGTTTTCGTATAAATGAAAATACGCGAGCGCACAGGCACTCACATATTTCCAAGTGTACAAGGTTTACATTTTTTACGGATTCAGAATTAAAAAACGGAACTGTCCCAATATTCGTAACCGCACTACATTTTTGTCGTTTTGAACATGGGGTTGTATCGATATACTACGATATAAAGGAAAAGAAGTGTACTAATTGTAAATAATTTTACTTCTTAATGTAAAGAGAAAATACATGTTGTTTTCATTTGTGAGGTTAAGATAATAACGGTTTTTGGTTTTCAGTTTACTGTTTAAAGAAATAAAAGCCATGGTTAGAAAATATATGACGTTTAACTCCGATAAACGGATACCGATGACGGACATCTTCTGTATGGATGAAACGTCTGGAGATGAACATGACCACGGCCAAACAGTCCGGTAAACTGTGATAATGTAACAGTACATTCGTTTCATTTGACTGTATAATGAACAAAGAATCTGACAGCTCTAAGCTAACGAGTGTTGAAGCTTTCTTGACGTCGCGCGAAACACCGGTGAACAGATGGAAAATTGAAAATCAATTTGCTCAGTATTTTATCATCAGAACACAATTGTTGATTACAGTTGATCTGTGTGTATCAAGTTAAATGCTGTCAGACAATAATCAACAGAAATCCAACAGTTAGTCACGTTTACGCTTGGATGACATTGTAGAGTACAGTATTTGCAGATTGATTTAAAAAAAAAGGGTCAAGTTTTGTATTCATACTTTAATTCGTCACGATAATGATAGATCGATTAGAGACTAATAGAAATTTGGCAGTAACGGAGTGACCCAAATGCAGCTGCATGTGTCTGTTCTGCAGATAACGAGTAAAGAAATTGAAATAACTTGTTGAATATATTAAAAGTCATTTGCGTATGTAATTATTTAATAATGTGGTAAATTAGTTTGCTCGTAAGCATATTTCTTCTATACTAAAATTTAATCATCATGTCGTCGTCGTCGTAAAAAAATCTGATGAAAAACATACTCTATTTCGTATGTCTATTATACCCCATAATTTTATATTACTTCTCATGTGCGAAAGAACGGAAATGGTTGGGATACGTAGTGTGGTGCACGGTACAATGTTTATCTAATACACTGTGTTGTGCAAAACGTCGTAAAAAATTTAGTTTAGGCACGAATGACGACTAATTACTGAAACGTAACGAAATTGTATTTGTAAGTACTGTAATTACATTTCTGTGTTACGTTTATTGCCGTGTTTACGCAGGTTGTTGTTATTGTCATTAAAAGCCTTCTATTTTATACTGTTAAAAGGGAAGTAATAATATCCCTAATCGACCAACGAAGAAAAAATAGAAGAATATTATTTGATAAATCATACGCTAATAAATACGCAGAGTAGGCCTATAAGTTTAACCGTGTTGCATTTATAGTGATTAAATAATCTCCTTCTTCCCTTCTCTCTCAACCTCTCTTCTCATGCAAGCGTGCGCGCGCGCGCGCGCTCACACACACATTCACCTTCTTATTGCCATCGGCATCTTCACCTTTATAGCGTAGCTGACCTGTTTCGAGACCCTCGGTCTAACATCTCTTTTTCCATTACTATTTTGTTTCAAATCTTGCACTGGTAAACTGTTATTTAGCACAAATTCCTCTCATATTCTTTAATCGTCTCTTGTAAAGATTCGATTTTTAGTTCGAATGTTTTTTATGCTTTTCTAGGGTTATTTCTTATAAATGTCATTTGAATTTCAATGAAGAAAACTTCCTTTTTACCTAAAGTCCGTGTTTCGCTTGCATACACGAATGTTAGAATACCTTCTGTTATGTACATTTTTCTGAGGATATATTTTATAACTATTTTCCACAGCTATTTCTGTATATTAATAATTTATTATACTATTACATGTCATTACGAAATGTCACATCACATGTAATTAAATTTACAGGTTTTTGCAATAATAATAACTATTATTATTTAACATATTGAATTAGATTCTGACATAACAGTGTACGGATATGCGTGTTAACAACAAATACAACAATAACAACAAATGTATACATTACAGACGAACAAAAATAAAGTTCAAATTCTAACAAAGCATGCGTGTTAGTATTCACCTCGTCTGCACAAAAGCCAGAAGCTAAAATTTCGTTGTATGATCAATATTTTTTTGCTTAAAATTATATTTACTTTTCATCCATAAATATTAACGTAGTACAATTACGTAATAACGGTAAGTCTGTTATTTGCGTCAGACAAATATACATTTTTTTAACAATTCAATTTTCCAAACATGTAATAATAATTCATACATCCAATAAGGACCTTGCGTAATAAAATACAACCTGTTCTTGATGCGCATTGTGTTTGTATATTTAGTTTTCTTTTCAATAACTCATGAAAGTGTAAATATCAACCTTCAAATGGAAACACGAAAACATTACTTGAAACACAGATCTTACGTGCAATTTGAGAAACGTGATGTACATAATGCACGTACACAGCCAACTACGGTGCATGATGTTTCATGTTACACTGATGCACTTATCATTATAATAACTAGTCGCAAGTGGCAATAGTACGTGTAAATAAATTGGAACAAAATAAATACAATAAACGTATTAAGTTTAGTTTGATCTATAAACATTTATTACTAGCGCATTGTTAAGTTTAGCTATTATTGTTTCCAAGCATCCAGCGTTTCGTGTATCGCATCTTAGAATTAGGTTAAGAATGGGAGGGTCGTATTACCTTAATGCGTCATAAGTTACAGCGATCTAATGGTCTGAGAAGATCCAGTTAATGGGAGGGTCGTATTACCTTAATGCGTCATAAGTTACGGCGATCTAATGGACTGAGAAGATCCAGTTAATGGGAGGGTCGTATTACCTTAATGCGTCATAAGGTACGGCGATCTAATGGTCTGAGAAGATCCAGTTAATGGGAGGGTCGTATTACCTTAATGCGTCATAAGTTACGGCCTGAGACGTAAGTACGGCCTGACGGTCTGAGAAGATCCAGTTAATTCTCAGATTTCAATATTCACTCTTCAGGCCCCAAACAGAAAGTCACTCAGCTCCGAACAGAGTACCAAGCACTTCATCAAGTCGTGAAATAGGGGGACATTCTTATTTCCTGACATCGTTCAAAGTTGTCGACACAAAAGCGTAATCTAGGTCTACTTCTTTGCTACAAGGACGATCGGTATATTTACAGAAACCTAAAAAAACCTGATTGATTACATGTTTAGTCCTAACTAAAACATTTACTCCTTAAGACGACATCAATGAGGCTGGTGTATTTCTGTATCTCCGGTTTTCGTGCGATATTGGATTAGGGAGATTATTTCCATGAGTAACCATGCAAAGTCATATTAAGAATCGGTTAAAAATTTCCATGTTACCGTGTTTAAAGTTATCCTAAAGAGGCTAGTATAACCATCTCAAAGTCACCTACTTCTACTGACGATTTCGTAATAGTTCAATAGTTGAGTACGTGATCAACGATTCAGACTACTCAATTGCAGATATAATTGGCTAACCAGTCCATTCGAAGTTCAGTAAAATGACAGCCTTGTCGCTTTTCATGTCGGGTTTTTAACATTGTATTATTGACCCCTTTGCTTTCTGCGTTACCATAAATACATTAATATAACTGAAAATATTATCCATCACTTATTAATCTGAAGGTGAACTTTTGATGTACCAGAACAAAACAAACGTCTTAAAAGGCTATTTCAAAATGAGTAAAACTTTTTTATTTTCTGCTAATAAGCGTAGTGTAATGTTGTTAAACGTCGCATACACGATAAAAGTAAATCTTATTTTCACAGCTGATTTCCTTGGGCAACAAGATTTAATTACTTTTGGGATCATTTAGCGACGGTTTCAAGAAAGGTTTGTTACTTCAGGTTGGTAATACTGAGTAACAGGACTAAGAATTTGTAGACGTGCTCCAAATGTTTTTATAAATCATATGACTACCACAATGTAATTTTCTTTTCACGTGAAAGCTATGATTTAAAAAACTTGCGCCTCTGTACCCGATAAGGCTGACACGAAATTACGAGTATATGTTACGCTGAGAGAGTAGGTAACATCTTTGACTAGAGACGCTTACACGCATTGACAGCAGCAGGATGATGCAAAGATCTCGCACGTTGTGGAAGTTTCTACGCTTTCCAGACGGTGGTGGAATATTCTACCGGCATCTGGGAGAAATGTCTAACGTTATCCGACACATAGGCAAAGAATAAATAACGGTGTTTTGATTGCGACCGGTTACTTGTACTTGAGAGCTGCGTATAGCGAATCGAAATGATAAGAAGTGTTATTAATAGACCTAGTTGTTGTTGTTGTTGTTGTTGTGACTTCGCGATTCAGTGCGTGTGTTTTGACAGAGCATTAGTTTAAAATGATGCTTGCGAATTACTGTGTGCGGACATCTGTAATCGGTGACTTGCATTATTTATTGCGACAGTGTCAATTAGATGATACATACTGTGTTCATTGTATGTTACATTAGGGTGTGTTGAACTATTGTAAACTTGAAATTGTTGTATATTGTTACTAAAGTTGTGAGTAACAAGTTCGAGGGTGTTCCATTGTTTAAAGACTAAGATTCGTGCAAAAATCTAAACTCTATACTGCTTCTCACTCTGTCCTCGACTAGTAATAAGTTTTGTGTTCACATTGTATAGAACATAGCGGACCATACTTTACATACTAATGTTACAAGAGTCTAGTGATCGTCGTATGGTACAGTGGAAAACAAAATACAAGGCACCAATTAAGTCACTAATCGCCAGCTTTAATTATCACAAACAGTTTGTAATCACCAAGATAGTCTCTTACAACAAATCAAATAAAAATTGTTCACACTCATTAATAATGTCAACCAATATAAAACACAGTTGTCCCGCACAATTATAAAACACATAACACTTCGCCACAATACTTCGAACCGCACTGTGTAAATTGCCCGACAATAACTGAAGTAAGCGCCGCTGAATGCCTATATTTATACCCCGATAAAATTCCAGAATCATCTACACTACACATCAGCGCTACACTAGAGCGTAATTGATTGCGGCCTTGACACAGTGCGCGCGGCCGGCGAAGTCTATAATAGGCTCGCTAACGCATGTTGAGATGACGTACGCACACAACATTACAGCCGGACTACACTGAAACATCCGAGAAACACGTGGAATGTTCTATAATGATGAAACACTTTTTCCGCATTACGTAACAATACTTAAAAAGAAAGTTGATATAAAACAATGTATTAGCAACTGAACGATAGTTAAATATAATGACTGTTAATTCGTATCCGAACTCAATACGAATTATACGGATGTGCTGAGCAGCTTGTTTTCGTAGATAAACAAACATTAGAGCACGTCGAGCAGAAAACGTTTTACTGCAAACAAGTAAATACGCTACTTCGTAATGGAGTATAGCATTTTAACTGCTACCGATGAGTATAATTGAATTTTCACGAAAGTCTTCCGACGAACAATTGAGAGGTTTGCCTTGCCAAAGGCGAAATTCTGCTCGGTAATTTTGTCTGTGCTGCGATTGCTTTCGTCAACTTTTCAATTAGCGTTATCGAATTCTCTTACTAGGTTCCAACCAACTAGGCGGTGTAGGCCTATACAAACGTTAGTTAACGGTTAATAAGTGAGTGTTGTTGCAGAATTGGGATTATCAACCGCAAAAATCCAAAAGTGTGTAACGGTAGACATTAAAAACTATAGTTTTTTTTCGAAAGAAGTTGTAAATTACGTTGCAATAATATGCTGTAATTTTAGAAATTATATAAAAATATTATTAGCGAGTTTTACGTCAGTAGCTCACTTTAATTTTAATGTTAAAATTTTAGGACTACTCTAATGATTTGTTTCGTCGTAGTTTACATTATCACAAGTTTCAGGTAAGGGAAAATTTCTCATATTGCTTTTTGTTCCAGAATATAGAATTTTTTTCTGAACAACAGATACCTTATTCTCTTTATTATATATTTTTGTATTAAATATTTGTCTTTTATGTTAAATTTTATACATTTTTGTCTTAAAAGGCATGGGTTGTTGTACACGGAGCACGTTAGATACAGTCGTTGCATTGAATGATTTTTTTTAATTTTAAATATATTTTTAAGAGTAAGTAATGTTTTACAGAATACTTAATTAATACAGTTGTGTAATGGTTATAATCACAAACAAAAATAACACTGTTATACACTACTATAGAAAAAATTTTCCGATTAGCGCTTTCAAGCTTTACAGCTCATCACCAAATCGGAAATATAGAAAATACGGAAATATTTCCGATCTGATGAGCTGTGAAACTTGAAAGCGCTAATCGAAAAAACATTTTTTCTGTAATGGTGTGCAATAGTGTTATTTCTGTTTGTAACGTTTTACAATATAGTCACATTTGGAGTGGAAACTAGTAGTTTGAGTTAAAAAGAAACATTGTGACAGCAATTTGAACTGAAAAATCCGGTTTAGTTACACAACGGTAAAAACAAATTACATCGGAAAGAGACAGCTAACGAAGTAAAGAAAATTACTCTAAAATCCACGATAACATGAAAGAAGAATATCTTTAAATTATTGAAAGAATATAGTAAAAGTAGTGAATTCACAGAGGGAACGTGTGTCGACATTGCAATTACAGTAAATATATGAATCCTTGAAGTAGGACTGTAGTGGTAGGATTGTCAGGATGCAGGCGTAGTCAGTCGTAGAACAGCAATTGTCGGCCGGTATGCTAATCATTATCGACAGCTCAAAGAGAAGGGCTGTGTGGAAGGATACCAATTAACGGCTTCAGGATTTACTTAACTTGGTACAAAGTTAGTTTCCGCGTTCGTTGACATGATTGGATTTTATTGAATTTTCACCCCATTCTCATGGGGAAACAAAGTGGAACGGAATATTAAATGATGTTTTTTTATTGAGGGGCAGCTCAGTAACAGATAGTAACTTACGTTTAAGCTATTGTAAATTTTAAAAAAACGTCCTTTATTTTGTAACAAAATATTTGCAAAACATTTAATAATAAGGACATTTTTCAAAAATGGGAAATGCAATTTAACTATACAGTCCTAGTATAAAACAGTCATATATCATACAAGTATAACAAGAGTAAAAGGTGTATGGGCAAGATGTCAAAATATACAGCAATAACGTACCATACAGGTCTGCTGAAACGAGTGTCAATAATTTCTATAAAACTCTATAAAATAGTAAGTATTGAAATTTATTCCACAAACGTAAGCATAGTTTCCATTTCGTCTGTATCTTTTTACTTTTCCCAAAAATAATCTCACTAAATCTACTTGTATCTGTATGTTATTAAGAAACTTTTAATATTTATGAAACTCCCCCTCCTCCTCCTATGGCGGTACAGCGTGAAATCTACCCTTGGCCTTCTTTCTTGACCCTCCATCTCATTCCGTCAGTAGCGAAGGTCAGGTCTTCCATTCTCACGTTCCCAGCACTTCTCTTTTATCTGTTGTGACAATCCTGTCTATTCCTCGGGCGGCCTTTTTGCCTTCTACTCTCCATGTTTGAATTTCATTATTACTTTTCATAAAACGAACACAGTCCATCGATGAAAAACAACGTTTAACGCTTCTTCTCGTCTTCGCGTTAATACGTGGTCGATTAAACTCTGTATAATTAATCCAAGCATAATGCGGGATCAGACTTCACGCACGAATAAAATTAATGTATTGTAGGTTTATTTATCACTGTTGGCATCAATGAGTTTACGTTTTTTGAATTTATTTTATTTTGATAAAGAATGAGTAAGTTTGATAAATAAAGAAGTAAGTTTTTCATCTTCGCTCATTAATAGCCTCTCTAGTAGCGTGACACCTCAGACCTAGACAGCACTACATACTTAATTGTTTGCTGACGAACACGTAGCCATTCCCTCCCATATCGAGATGCTTACAATATGCTTAAGAAAGATTACGCACAATACTCAGACAAAGACTTACGATGATCATTAATTAATCAGCGCTTATGGTATAGGAAAAGATCGGAAGAAATAACAATTGGCAGTGAATATTATCACTGTTTTTTATTGGGAGTAATTGACAATTGTAATGCCCCACGTTCTTTGGGCGGCAAATATAACTAAATATTTTTAGTTACTATTACTGTTTATAGTTATTGTTTTATTTACTGTTAATCAGCTATGCCCCGCGTTGTTGGAGCGCCAAATATAACTATATTTTATTTATGCAGATTTACTTGCATCAATTAATTTATTATCTTAATTATGTTCCCTAGTGTGGGCGTCCAATGCAATGCTAATATTAATTGTCAACGTTTGCTATCTCAGGGTTTTTTTTTGTAATAATAATTTATTCATTAGTAGTTATGTAATCACAGGTTATATTACTCTATTATTTAATATTACTTGGAAGAATTGACAGCTAATTCTAATGATTAATTTAATATGGTTTTCTTCAATAAATATATAAGACGGGTTTGTCTGTATACTACTACATTTATTACGTTAACGATTATTGTTATTGGTATCATAGTACAAATTTGATTAACAATTGGTTATCAAGAAGTATTTTAATACATTATTTCTACCAATAAAATAAATCAATTATAAAAGAAACTAAAATATCTCTTCACACTTCAGTATTCCTTTTATCCTACGATTACTTTTGAGTATCATAGTATCATTAAAGCATGAATTACTTCTTACAAACTAATTGCTCATTTCATTATAAGTATAATTTTAAATGGACTCATAATAGTGTGCTGTCTATAATTCTCTATAATTTTAAAACACTGTGATTTTATCATTTATAAGTAAGTTTTAAATGAGTATATCCTATATTATGAAATTCTCTATGTGGATTCTTTTAGAGAGACAGACAGGTGATTTAGAAATAAAATTAATACATAAAAAATTTACTTTGATGACGTATTCCATAAACTACGGCGCGTCGTCATTCTGGACTCTCTCTCTACTACTTAATTCAGCGTATGGAGATGTAGACGCTCCTTCAATTGCGTTGAAGACTGTCTCATTGCGTGCATAAGGAATGGAACTCCTACATGAAGTAGTTCACACGTATACACTTTCACTATTATATATATTTATTTTCACTTCACAGATCGTTTTATTAATGACATCACTTTATTCTAAGTAAACTATCCGAACCGTTACTTCGAATTTCCGTAAACTTTAGCTCGACTCTCTAAGTGTTCTAGTCACTACTCCGAATCATTATAACGGACTTCACCGACTCTCCGTAACCTTAGTTCTCGACTTACGAAGTTTTTTAGTAAAACTTTTAAGTGTTTTAGTCACTACTCTGAATCATTATAACGGACTTCACCGACTCTCCGTAACTTTAGTTATCGACTCCCGACGTTTTTAGTAAGGACTCTCTCGAAAAATTTGGTAAAGACTCCCTAATCTCACCCTCGTCCTGTGTATTTATCATTCCTCTACTCTTCCCACTATTTTCTTACTCTTCCCCACTTAAGTCCTTTCTCGTACTTCAGCTTCGTTTCCATTGGTTCTTTGTCTGTCTTCCTGGAGAAAGCCCCTCCTTGTACTCTCACAAGTTACTCCGCCCATACCCGTTCATGGTTGGCTCCACCCCATCGTTTGAGTCGGATGACCAATTTCACGGCTGTCTATCACCCTCGTATTTTGGCGTACTTGTCCTTGATGGATACAGTGCTTTTTAATTGTTGTGTGGCCCTTTTCATCTGCTCTTTTTGTGCACCATCTGTCCTGCTTCTTACCCGTGACCAATTTCTCGTATTGTCAACTAGTTTCTCCTAGTCGTTCCCACGACGAGTGTGGTCAATTCTGAGTATTCCAGACAGCTGCTATATCTTGCTCTCCAAGCCTTTCTTCGTCGCGTACCCTTCTGGTAAAGCTGGACGTCCCGTCGCTCGTTCATAGTGGAAGCGTATTGTCTATTCAAGTCAGGCTTTTCCTTTCTATTGTTTCTTCTTAGTGATATATTTCGCCTTTGTCTATCTTGGGCCGTTGCGCGTCACTCGCAATTCGCTTCACCGTACAACTGCTGCGACTTTAGGCATTGTTCGCCTAAACCCTTGCCTTCCCTTGTCTTGAACAACATGTTACCGAGCCATCGTATATCTGTCAGCAACCCTCGTTACACCGTCCACTTACAAAAAAAAATTTTATCTAGACATTTCATAGTTATAACTGTCCCCAATTTGGGTCGATTGATCAATCTTCCGGATCAAATGGAGCCAAATTCACGCCCGATCTCTCTGGTATTCTTCAGTGCTCATCTTTCCATGAATATAGTGTATCAGAAGTGTCATCTTTTGGGTTGACCTACTGTCTGGTGGTACCTTACTGTTGGTGGGTTTTTGGTCCCTATATCGAATTTATTGCTGACATCACCCTTTTATGAATCCATTTTTTCATAAATCTTTACCTAATTGAACATTTATGAGCTTAATTAATTTACATTTAATTGCTATCTTATCTATGAATTTATTGCCGCTACATATTATTTAAATTTACCCAATATTTCACACAAATACGAAAAAAAACTAAATTATATGCTCATTACAAATATAACAATACTTACAAATTAGAATCATGATTAACTTTATGTGTCTGTGGCAGTTTGTCCATAGATAATAACATAAGTGATATTATGACTCTTAACTCAGTGTTATTTACTATTCACATAATTTACTTACTTGTCCAATTTACAAAGCCTTTATACATTCTTAAAGCTATACATGAATATCGGATTTGCTTCACAACAATTTCCTACTTAAATTAGTTCTGTTTCCATATTATATCTTTGAGTTAAATTTGCTTAATGTACATATACTTTGGTTAATATTGAGCAATAAAATAGACACAATTACAAAATTAATAATAATAATCATTCAAGTTTTTATACTCTCATATCACTATACAATAAGTTAGAAATTTATTGCTAATTACTTTATAATAGCACACAGAATTTCCTTATTACTACCAACTACTATCTTACTAATTTATTATGACATAACATAGATTCCAATTATACTGATAGTTCATAATTTAGTAGATGACTATATACATTTACATAATTTTTCTTATAACATTTCTTTTTGTATACAAGGCAATTGATCATTCCCCTAAGCAATCTGAATGATAAAGTTTCAATTGTCTTGTATTAAATACTCCTCGGGCTACCTTCTTTCCGTCCTCTTGCAACACGTATGTGGCACCTCCAATTTCTTTCACGATCCTATATGGTCCTTCGTAGAGAGCACAGAATTTTCCAATTATATTCTGTGTTGCGTCGGAGGGTTTATATGTGCGTATCAGCACTTGATCTCCGACCTTGAACTTCGTTATACTTTTGGATTTATTAATCCTGTCAGCCTGCGTACTTCCTTTCATTTTAATACGTAGTTGGATCTTGCTGAGATCTACCTTTTCGTTCGGAAGCGCAGATGCATTCACATATTTCTCCCAATCTCTGGTCGGCTTCTTTCCGAACCGGGCTTCATATGGTGTCATCCTTATTGTTTCCTGGTATGTCTCATTCAGGCAGGCTTTTATGATTTTAATACAAGATGCCCACTTAGTGTGTTTCTCTCGCACAAACACTCTGAACAGGTTCCCCAGCTGCCGGTTCCACCGCTCCGCAATATTCGTACACGGGTTTCGAATCGCAGTGAATCTTGGCCTTATTCCCAATTCTTCTAAACCACGTGCCCATTTTTTTGAAGTGAACTGGGTTCCATTATCCGTCAGAATGTTGACTGGCTTGTCGTGATCCTTAATATATTGTTGGATCCTCTTTAAGGTGACAGTTGTCGTGGCTCGCCGTAGTGCGTACAACTCCACAAATTTAGTAAAGTTGTCAACTATGACTAACAGGTATTTAACACCACCACTGGATGTAGGGAGTGGCCCATAATAATCAAGGCTGACCAACTCTCCCCTGTGTTTTGGTACAATTGGTCGCGTCTCCCCTGCTATGGTCCTATTTCCGCTGTCTTTACATTTTTGACAGACGTCACAGGATTTTATTATCTGACTAACTGTTTTACACATCGCGTCCATAGTAAAACACTCCTTCAGTAGTTGCATCGTTTTCTTTGTGCCCGTGTGTCCATAAATTTGATGGATTTCTTTAATTAATTCTGTTCGGACTTCCTTGGGAATATACAGTTTCCAATTTTTTTTAACTTTACGGTACAGTTTCTTATTAATGAGTTTGTAGTACTTATTTGTGTGGTCATCGGTTCCTTCATGGAGCTTATTTATTAATGTCGCCACCTTTTCATTCATACTTTGGATTCGCCCTATGTTACGTAATTTTTCTGCAACATCTTTAGTTAATTTAACTTCAATACTGTTAATATAATATTCATACCTTTCCTCCAGTGCGTCATCCCCTTTATGGTCCTCTGGGTATCTACTGAGGGTATCAGCAACCACGTTCTCCTTGCCCTTACAATGTCGTATTTCGAAGTTATATTCTTGGATACTCAAGATCCATCTTGTGATTCGTGTATTGTTTAGGTGGCACTTCTGTAAGAATGTTAAAGCTTTGTTGTCTGTTATGATGGTTAACGGCTGCCCTAGAATGTAAATCCTGAATTTTTGTAAACACTGGACTATTGCGAGGAGTTCCCGTTCAGTGGCAAAATAATTCCTTTCTGCATTTTTGAATGTCTTACTTGTGAATGCTACTACAGCAACCTCTCCGTTGTTGTCGATCTGGTATAACTGACCACCATACGCATAGTTGCTGGCGTCACACTGCAAGTAAAAACGTCTTCCTGTTATGGGAAACTTCAACATAACGGTATCTATAAATAAGGTTTTCACCCTTTTAAAGTGGTCTTCCATAATTGAGTCCCATTTGAATTTTTGACCCTTTTGAAGTAGTTTCAACAGCGGTTGGGTGTACACTGCATACTTGGAGGTAAATTTATTATAAAAGTTTGTGAGGCCTAAAAAACCTTTAAGTTGTTTCGTATTTTTGGGCGACGGAAAGTTTTGTATAGCTGCAACCTTCTCCGGCGTAGTTTTTATTCCACTAGTGGTGAGGCAATATCCCAGGTATTGAATTTGTTTCCTAAAGAACTGTGATTTCTCTAGGTTTATTGTCATGTTTGCCTGTTTCAAGTTCTCTAACAGATCTGTTAAGTGTTTAAGGTGGTCATGTTCATTTTCGGAGAAGCATAAAATATCATCCACGTAAACAATAATATTTTTCTTCACATCTTCCCTTAGGACGTGATCTAACCCACGTGCTAAACTGGCGAGACTTGTGCTGAGTCCAACCGGTGTCACACAAAACCTATAACACTTGCCTTCATGCAGGAATCCGGTGTAGTCTCGACATGACTCTGCCAATGGTATCTGCCAAAAGCTGCTGGTCAGGTCGATGGTCGACATTACGCGGATGTTGCTACACCTGGCCAAGATCTCGTTGATCGGGGGTGGTCCCTCGTAGTCAGGCGTAGTCACGCTGTTTATCTTCCGCGCATCCAAACATAACCGAACCCTTCCATCTCGCTTAATGACAGTCACTAGGGGGTTAACATAAGCGCTTTGTGTACGTTCAATAATCCCGTAATTTATCATTCTTTTAATCTCTGTTTGAACGGCTTGATGATATTTTATTGGCACGGGCCAGCCTCTCTGCAGATACGGTGTTTTATCGGATACTGTGAAGTGGTGTTCATATCCACGGATGCGTCCTGGCCTCTCATCAAATACATCTTGGTACCTGTATAACAATTGTTCCAGCTGCCGTCCCATTGTGGCATCTGCGTCCTCCATTTCCTTGATTTTTTTTATTAATTTTCCCGTCAATGTTGTCAACCTCTTCCTTGATTTCCATCAACGGTAATTCGTAAGATTCTTCAATAGCGAAAGTATTTACATCGGTCTTCATTTGTATGTTATTTCTTTCGATATCTATTTTACTATGCGTTTGTTTCAAGAATTGCATTCCGAGGATACACTCTCGTGCAAGTCCTGGGACGATTAAAAACACACAATCATAATGAACATTATTATTGACGTGAATTTCACAAAATATTTGTTTTCTAACGTGCTTAGATCGTTTGCCCATGGCGCTAATTATCGTTGTGTTATTCACGCTAAGTACTTCGTGTTGGCCGATTTTATCTTTATTATTGTTGTACCATTCTTCCGATAAGGCATTAATGGCACTGCCCGTATCAATCAAGGCGATTAAATTTATTTTATTAATGCTAATACTTAACTCAGGAGTTTTTACAAACGATATGTTAATGTTCTGTTCCGGTTCTTCCAAGAGTTCGTGACGTAAGTCTGGAAACAAAATATTTACTTTGGTGTCGATTCTGTTAGACCGCTCGGTTTGTTGGTAAACAGTGGGGCACATTGACCCACTTAGTTGTCAATTATTGTCCTTTTTCTTGTTTCCTCCCCCATTACTTTTGCTGCTACCTGATGTCTGGTTGTCAACAACTAACGAATTTATGACTGGCTGCCTGCCCTCAGCCTTCGGCTTCATTACATAATCTTTTTGCCACCCTCGCCTTTGTTCATCGCCCCATTGCTTGTGTTGCTTGGGAAAGTTGTGTTCGTTGGCCTTTCTGGGTCCACGTTCTTCTGTCTTTTGCGCGTCATTATGTGCGCGACTTGATACATTCATGTATTCACGTAATAGAATTTCAAAATTATTAATCGAGGTTATCCCTCTTGTTACGACGGCTACCTGTATTTCTCTATTGTAGTGCCGCGCTAATTTCTTAATCAGATGTTGATCTGACATGATTGGTATTAATTGCCGACACTGTAACACAAACCTTTCCATGTATTGTATCGTGCTGAGAGTTCCGTGAGAGTTGTATCGGCCGTATTCAAGCTGGTCACGAATCCGTTCCTGTTGAGTCGCTCCCCAGTATTTCTCTACAAATCTTTCTTCAAATTCTTGGAACGAGTTTATTTGGCTTCTTACGATGCGCCACCATATGGCTGCTTCTCCAGTTAAATGTCTGCCGATCCACCTCGTGTTTTCTGTTGGGTAATACGCTTCTTGTAACTCCTTGAGTTCTTTTAGGAATTCCATAGGGAAGCTATCTTCACCATCAAATGTGATTTCTTTATTGCCATGATTCCCATTTATGGCGACGGCCGGTCGTTGTTCCATTTCTTCCAGCCTCCGCTGAACTCTCTGCTGATTTTCCCGTATTGTTGACAGGTTACTAGCCATCTCATCCAGCCTTCTACCCTTCTCTACTGAAACTCCGTTTAATTTCTCCTCGGTGCTGTGGTGAGCGTCCTTCAGACTCCTTACCTGACGTTCGACACCTTCGATTTTTTTTTTGTTCAGATCTTGGGTCTTATTGATTGCTTCTTCCCATTCTCGGCGGTCCTTTTCGCGTAACTCTTTATTTTCTTTATTCTGTTTCTTTAATTCTTTATTGATTTCTTTCATCCCACTTTCACTCTTCTTCTGCAACTCGCCAAGTTTTCCTTCCCACTTCTTGGTTTGTTCTTGCAACTCAATATTTACCTGATTGATCTGGCCTTGTAAATTTTCATTTACTCTTGCGATATTTTCTTCTAACCTTTTGTTAATCCTTTCTTCTAATTTCCCAGCTTGTTCTTCGTTATGTCGCATTATTTCCTGTTTCTGTTCTTCGATCTGTCTCCTCGTTTCTTCACTTTGATTCTTGATGAACTCCATCAACATAGCGAAGTTCATCTCGCTACCGTCGGATGGTCCCCTCGCCCGATTTTGGCTATGTTCCTCGGCGGTGTTGTTACTTTCATTACTGTCCATGGTGTTATCTTCTAATCCTTCGACCCCCAACTGGTTGTTAATATCGAATTCTTGGCTTTTCGAATTCTCGTTTGTAGCCATTTTTGCCCGTAGACGCGTAATCATTCAGATATACTTACGGTCTGATATTATTCTATTGTAACTTATTTCTAAACAACTTATAAATTTAACATGCACACTGTCTGCTCTCTGCCCGCTTAACAATTATACTTTTATTTGTCAAGCCGTGCGTGTGGGCGCCAAATATCACTGTTTTTTATTGGGAGTAATTGACAATTGTAATGCCCCACGTTCTTTGGGCGGCAAATATAACTAAATATTTTTAGTTACTATTACTGTTTATAGTTATTGTTTTATTTACTGTTAATCAGCTATGCCCCGCGTTGTTGGAGCGCCAAATATAACTATATTTTATTTATGCAGATTTACTTGCATCAATTAATTTATTATCTTAATTATGTTCCCTAGTGTGGGCGTCCAATGCAATGCTAATATTAATTGTCAACGTTTGCTATCTCAGGGTTTTTTTTTGTAATAATAATTTATTCATTAGTAGTTATGTAATCACAGGTTATATTACTCTATTATTTAATATTACTTGGAAGAATTGACAGCTAATTCTAATGATTAATTTAATATGGTTTTCTTCAATAAATATATAAGACGGGTTTGTCTGTATACTACTACATTTATTACGTTAACGATTATTGTTATTGGTATCATAGTACAAATTTGATTAACAATTGGTTATCAAGAAGTATTTTAATACATTATTTCTACCAATAAAATAAATCAATTATAAAAGAAACTAAAATATCTCTTCACACTTCAGTATTCCTTTTATCCTACGATTACTTTTGAGTATCATAGTATCATTAAAGCATGAATTACTTCTTACAAACTAATTGCTCATTTCATTATAAGTATAATTTTAAATGGACTCATAATAGTGTGCTGTCTATAATTCTCTATAATTTTAAAACACTGTGATTTTATCATTTATAAGTAAGTTTTAAATGAGTATATCCTATATTATGAAATTCTCTATGTGGATTCTTTTAGAGAGACAGACAGGTGATTTAGAAATAAAATTAATACATAAAAAATTTACTTTGAT
Source organism: Magicicada septendecula (assembly GCA_034769895.1). Lineage (NCBI taxonomy): Eukaryota > Metazoa > Arthropoda > Insecta > Hemiptera > Cicadidae > Magicicada > Magicicada septendecula. Next base: position 218,328,857 of record CM068367.1, on the reverse strand, counting down.
GACGTATTCCATAAACTACGGCGCGTCGTCATTCTGGACTCTCTCTCTACTACTTAATTCAGCGTATGGAGATGTAGACGCTCCTTCAATTGCGTTGAAGACTGTCTCATTGCGTGCGTAAGGAATGGAACTCCTACATGAAGTAGTTCACACGTATACACTTTCACTATTATATATATTTATTTTCACTTCACAGATCGTTTTATTAATGACATCACTTTATTCTAAGTAAACTATCCGAACCGTTACTTCGAATTTCCGTAAACTTTAGCTCGACTCTCTAAGTGTTCTAGTCACTACTCCGAATCATTATAACGGACTTCACCGACTCTCCGTAACCTTAGTTCTCGACTTACGAAGTTTTTTAGTAAAACTTTTAAGTGTTTTAGTCACTACTCTGAATCATTATAACGGACTTCACCGACTCTCCGTAACTTTAGTTATCGACTCCCGACGTTTTTAGTAAGGACTCTCTCGAAAAATTTGGTAAAGACTCCCTAATCTCACCCTCGTCCTGTGTATTTATCATTCCTCTACTCTTCCCACTATTTTCTTACTCTTCCCCACTTAAGTCCTTTCTCGTACTTCAGCTTCGTTTCCATTGGTTCTTTGTCTGTCTTCCTGGAGAAAGCCCCTCCTTGTACTCTCACAAGTTACTCCGCCCATACCCGTTCATGGTTGGCTCCACCCCATCGTTTGAGTCGGATGACCAATTTCACGGCTGTCTATCACCCTCGTATTTTGGCGTACTTGTCCTTGATGGATACAGTGCTTTTTAATTGTTGTGTGGCCCTTTTCATCTGCTCTTTTTGTGCACCATCTGTCCTGCTTCTTACCCGTGACCAATTTCTCGTATTGTCAACTAGTTTCTCCTAGTCGTTCCCACGACGAGTGTGGTCAATTCTGAGTATTCCAGACAGCTGCTATATCTTGCTCTCCAAGCCTTTCTTCGTCGCGTACCCTTCTGGTAAAGCTGGACGTCCCGTCGTTCGTTCATAGTGGAAGCGTATTGTCTATTCAAGTCAGGCTTTTCCTTTCTATTGTTTCTTCTTAGTGATATATTTCGCCTTTGTCTATCTTGGGCCGTTGCGCGTCACTCGCAATTCGCTTCACCGTACAACTGCTGCGACTTTAGGCATTGTTCGCCTAAACCCTTGCCTTCCCTTGTCTTGAACAACATGTTACCGAGCCATCGTATATCTGTCAGCAACCCTCGTTACACCGTCCACTTACAAAAAAAAATTTTATCTAGACATTTCATAGTTATAATATATTAAGTTGGCCTACACGATACTTTCAAGTATCTTGGTTTTACATATTTTGAGTACAGTAGAAGTGTTATAAAAAAATTGTAAGCAAAAGAATTATTCCGGTGAAAATGACTTACGTCGAGTAATGTTATGGAATGTTAAAGCTACAAAAATTCCCAAACTATTGTGTACAAAGTTGTTCTCGACATAATTTCTACGTCTCTGAAACTTGGTCATTCAGATAATCACAGTTACTAAATCCTCGCGACTAACCTATTTACATTACAAGGCATAGAGGATATGCAATTTGATAATTCTGCTTGAGCCTTATCATTAAATGTATACAGGATTGAAAACAGGTCAACTCTGCCAACAGGAATAAACCCTAGTGAACATTTTATATTTCGACCACACACAGAAGAGAATAGGTGTATGAACAGTTTAATTTCAGCTGTGAAGAAATGTACTTTCCAGCCTTGTAACTGTGGAGGCAATACATTAGAAGCCACGTAATAGATACACGAAGAAGCCAGACGTAAAGTCCATAGAAGCAGTTCATAAAACCATGATAACTTTACCTTTGGTATTGCGTAGAAATTTAATTTCATAAAACTGAAATACTGAGGTTTCATTTGTACTAAAAGCAGAAGCCAGAGAAAGAAACAACAGACATATTACTGCAATGATATTGCGTAATTGTCAATGTGCCTTGTCTCTAGTTTTATTTCTGAAAGTCTGACAAGTTCAATAAATAAATTTAATATTTCTTCCTTAAATACGAACGCCACTCATAATCTACTATTCGTACTTTTAACGTAACAATAAAAGTAAATGTAGACTTTTAATGTATTCATAATTTTAGCTTACTTTTAAATATCCTCAATTTACGAGTTAATGTGAGAGATTTTTTTGTAAGTCATTATCTTTGGTTGTGTCAGTACTGAATATGTTAAGAAAATTATTTCCTTTTGCATTTGCGGTATTTTAGTACTGCACAGTTCTATCAATTAACAGTCCGACAATTACTACAAGACCCTAACAATTTCATTTCCTAGCTTTTAAACAACACTGGAATTTAGAAAATATCACAATAATGTCAACTGATTTTCGATAGGCCTATTTCCGTTAAATAATGACTACGCTAGGGTATCTACATCCCTTCATGCGACAACATTAATAGCTTAGCAATCCATCAAAGTCTGAAACAAAAGTGCCCATTAATTCTTTTTCAATATCAATTGATGATTCATAACGACGTAATTTATACTGTTTTCTTACACACTTAATTAAAAGAAATCCTTTAAAGGTCACGAAGTATATTTTCTAATAGCAACTTTCTTGCTTCACCAGAAATGATTAATTTCCTCTAACTAGCAGGGTGAAATTTTAACATTTGAACTTTAAGACATATATTTTCTAAATTACTTCAGTGAAAATAACAAAACATGTCTCATTTTTTATTGGGAAGCTGCGAGAATACCTTGTACTTATTTTATCGCATAATATAACTATAAAAATAGTACCAGAATGAAAAATGTAGTATGTCCTGCACTGATAAACGAATATGTGCTTGCGTTGACTACGTTAGTGAAGTTCGGATTAGTAAATGACATCTCAGTCTATCCAGTCATACAACAATCACAGAGACAATGTAACAAACGTTATTTATGATATTAACAGTAAAATAACAATAATATCTACGTAATTATTGCGAATTATTATTTAAAAGTTTCGTGCAGAATGGAAGTGAAACGCGTTCGTAATGTAACGTATAGCAGTGCATTAATACAATACAATACCATGCACATCATACTCGTCTTGAGTAGAATACTGTACACTCGCTGCTGTATGTTGTAATTGGCATTGTGTCATAACACAGTAAACTGATGCGAACTTTATAATCTTCATACGCGGCACACACAAAGCCATGAACACAAAACAAATTGCGTTTCGGAATTTGGGTTGTGTATGAAATTCTATCTCTAATTAGTTGGCCTAATTATACTACGCAGTCCTAATTACTTGGCATAATTACAGTTATGTACGTACTATACGTAAGAGGCGCGTTTAATTATTTTCTTCGTTTCATTTTCGAAGTAACATAATTATCCAAACTTTGAATTTCTCACTGGAAGTAGAGCTAATTACACTATGTCATCTGCTTAGTTTTACGAGCATGAGAAAATTACACTGTGTGAGCGGCATCGGGTTCGCGAGAAACACGCATAGTTTGGTTATCTTCATTTTCATGGCTCTGGATTGTAAATTAACAGGTTGATAATGAGATAGGCAACTTGCGTGGCACGTACGTCATACATCTGGCAGCGATGTTTACAAGATCGGTTAACAACGCAATTCCAATGGCGCAAGAAATTTTACGCCTTCCATAGCTGGTTGATTATTACCCATGAGTCGAGAACATTGTCTTCAAACAATCTCACACACTTGTTTATTTTATTTTAAATAGCGGTGTTTTAACGAAAGCTTCAGCCAGTTTGAGATTGCGATTCGGCGTGTACTCACAGCGGTTTAGTGTAAGTTATATGCACGTTTAGTCCGGACATTTGTAATTGGTGACTGGTATTATTTACTGCAACAGATTTAATTAGATGATATTCATTGTTGGTTACATTAGGGTGTGTTATAGCCTATAATCGAAACTTGAAGAATTGTATATAAGTGTTTATTATAGTTTTTGTTGATTAGAACTGTTATTAAAGTGGGAAGTAGTGAATCGTCTGGTGTTCAATTACTTTATTACACTGTTTGAACACGACAATCCGTGCGACAGTTGTAAAAGTATTTTACTGATGGCTAATTGGTGAGGGCCTTTAAAATTCTTTCTCAAAAGCTCATTAATATTCCTTTCTAAATCCTCGCTACCATATGCTCTACTACAGCATATGGTAGAGATACACAATATATCCTTATATTAAAGCTAAAGCTGAAGAGCGTTGCTTCAAAAACGGTTGCATACTAGAGACTGCGCCAGCACCTATCAGCTACTTGAATACGTGACACTGAACACTCTACCATACCTTTAATAAAACAAAAATAATATCAGGATAGGCTAATAACGGGGGAACACGTTTGTCACACATTTAGTGGTTCCAGTAGCCTCTGTAGTGGTAGGCTTAACATAATACATTTGAAAATCTTACTCATGGTATATTCGGTATTCACGTTTACCTTAATTAAGAAGTTCCTAAAATTAGATTTTCTTATAAAATTTGTAGTCACATAAAGCTCTCGTTATGGCTGAACAAAGTAAACATTAACCTGTACTATTACTGCATAAACATCGGGGGTGTCAAAGAAAAACTCAGGCACTCTTACCTTGTTACAAACAGAACAAACAATGATGATTTTTGTATAAAGCAGAATAAAAAGATAAATAAATAACTGTGCGACAGGTTTCTTCGTTACGTTCATAGTTTTGTAGCAACATTAATTTCTGAATTTAAAAACTGGCTTTTGTCAGATTTTAATTAATAAAAATTAACGGACCCCAAACAAAAACATAAAAAATCTGAAGTGAACTTCAGTTTACAAAACAAAGAAATCAGTAGTGTATTAATTTGTTTAATTCGAATTCATGACGACTGATAGTTTTAAAGTCACAATTTGTCTTTAAATCAAGAAGATGTATCAAGAGAAAAATTAATTTCAAAATATGTATTTGAAATGCATGATCGCAAAGCTTATGTCGATCGTTAGTATAAATGCAAACCCCTATGTTGGGGGAAACCTCGTCCCACGTGAAACTCCTTGTCACTGATCTACTTCAACGTCACTATTAATTTAAATCAAACTTCACTTTGAAACTATTATTAGACAACCAATTAACTGATTGCAGTGAAATAATAATATCGGCAGTATCTTGTGGTCATGAATCTGTTGGCGCTTTGAACACAATTCTGCTTACAGATAACATCACATATCAAGCACACACGCGCGGGCACGCGTTTGAGTAAGGTACTAATAGTTATGATCTTTACTAATCTAGAGGTCCTGGTTCAGATTCTCAGCACGAATAATGAATGAAGGTCCGTTTTCAAGCCCTTATGCTGATTCAACTAGTTTATATTAATACTTGAATCAACACCTGAAATAACTTTAGACGTCTGAAGCGTCAGCTGGTCACACAGACTTTCTTGAATACTACGAATACCATACGGCTTGCATAGACACGCTACCCTACTCTCCACGATAGCACAAACACGAGTCTACAAGGAGTACGAGTTACTCAAACTTTCCGTTACTACGACTCTTCGGACTACATATAGGCCTATCTCTCTCACCCTCTGCCCTGCCACTTGTCCTGTCTTTTTTCCAACGTAATTATTTCGACTCTTTATACTTTCTTATATTGTTTCATTCAGCGTTAAAATAGGTTTCCCTCCGTTATATAGGAGCAATACCTTACTGCTTTGTATAGAAAACTCTTAGTTCCTAAAAGATTTGGGTCCGATACCAAACTAAATACAGCCCAGGCTCTAGGCTGTAGAGGAAGCAATCTTAAGAGAAACAGCTCTATTACCAAGTAAGTGGTCTCCTGGTTGGGGAATTTACAGTTAGACAACAGACAATTTATCCAAAAAAATGTAAACAACTTGCAGTACCCAGAAGAACTTGGGAACCAGGAAAGTAACATCGGTATCAATAAAAATGCAGAGAAACAAACACAATTCTATTTTAAAAAATAGAACACGCTTATTGCTCAACTCATAGTTTACAATAAAATAATAATAACAACTCTTCACTCCGATACTAACGGTTTAACCCTGAAAGGAGTGTAAAAAGTGGCCAAGTGTAAAATGTGAAAAAATGAAGGGTTTTCTTATGTTTTAATTATTTAATTAAAAGTAACTTATTATGTTTGCATTTTAAAACACACGGTACGGTAGAAGTCTTAGAAAAACAAAATTGGTTAATATGTCCAGTGTAAATGGTACAATATATTTTGTTAGTATATAAATGGTAGTGTACACTATCGTTCTGGTACCATTATCTTCCTCTTATCGACGCTTTTTCAAGAGACGAGTGTGAGATAAAAAAGACTTTAATATTGACTTGGTAATAAGGTTTTTCAGACAGAGGAGGACCTCAGAAAGCTGAACATAAGAAACTGGAAAGCCAGGGCACGCAATAGGGAAGGATGGATCGACTCTTGGAGCGAGGCAAGACCCACCAAGGGTTGCAGAGCCACGACTGATGATGAATAAGGTTTTACAAGTTCAAGAGTCTACTGAAATATTTTATAAATTAAAAATTATCTGAAGGACATTAGCACATTAGAAAGACTCAGCCAAGCTATTACAAAAATAAATCCAATGACTTTCTCCAACAATGCTTCGAAACGGTGAACTTTTCAAAAAACGTTTCAAATCAAAATGCCGTTGAGAACTGCCTAGGAAAAGTGGTACTTGTCAAAATACAACTTCTATTGACTATAGCGTTTTTATGGCGTTTGTTGTTTTTATAGAAGAATTTCTTTTGCATATGCTAAATGATTTTCTGTTTCCCATTTTTTATTGTATCCAGTTAAAGATAGGAAAGGGAGTTCATAATTCAAGGTAAAAAGGTTAAAAAAATTACGGCGGTATAAAAACGGAATAAAAATACGAAATAGTAATACAAAATACTACCAACTACAGTGGTTTTCAAATGGGAAGCTGAATGTCCTTGATGTATATGCCGAGCGCTACCCAATCCGGAGCGAGTAGTTTACAGCTCTGCACATCAACAGCTGCAATCACAGCGCAGTGCTCTGCAGAGGTGTTTACTAATGTATGATAGTTCATTGCGCTAGGCCTAATTACACCCATTTCATATCAATTGCTACATTAGGCATTAGGCAGTAAGTCTCCGTAAATATACGACCAAACAGCATATATTTAGCCTTAACAGTTTTCAAGTTATAGCCTTGTAAATGTTTTAGATGTTTCCGTGTATTAGCGCTTTATGCAGTATCTGTATCTAATATATTAATGGTTCTGTTTTTATGAAGCCTATTCAAAACAAGTCTTTAGTCCCTGTCTCCACCAGGTATGCGTTTATCTTATTCCATTCCCCACTTTCTCTTAAGAGAAGCAAAGTAACAAAGCGTCCGCCAGATGGTCTATCGTTATCTTGATCAGTCTTAGAACAAGCGATAGCAGTACCTCGTATAAGCTGACTATAGATTATTTCCGTTCATACGTGCCGTCAGTGTTTAACTTCTTGTTGTAATGAACAGAGATATTGTTACGATGGTCTCACGAGTCGTCGTATTGTACAGTAGAAACAAAATACAGACACCGATGAAGTCGCTAATTACCGTCTCGTCACAAGTTTCTCGTCTTACCGTCCTTCTGCCTCTTCTCTCTCCTGTCTGCGTTTCTTACCCTGTCGTTTTTCTGCTTATTCCGCCACTTATCAGCGTCGTTTCACTGTCTCTTCTGCCTCTTGTCGTCGTTCCGCTTTTAGTTGTTCCTGTGATTGCCGTAGCAGCGCTTGAAAGCTTCCATCAATTGACTGATATCCATGTGTAACTGATTAATTACAACGTAAACTACTCTTCTACAAAGTGTCCTTTGTTTCTACTATTAGAGGTTCTTTCGCACTTCTGACCAACCGTTACGATGGTCTCACGGATCGTCGTACTGTTCAGTGGAATCAAAATACAGACACCAATGAAGTCATTAATTACCGCCTTTAATTAGTCACAAACAACAGTATGTAATCAACAAGGCACTCTGATACAATAATTCAAGTTAAATTTGACCATACAGAATAATAATGTCAACTATTAGAGTTCCGCACTATTCTAACGCAATAATCACGTTCCACTAATCCGCAGCAACCACTTGATCCGCACTCTACAATAACGCCAGGTGTAACTAATTTCTAAGCCAGCCGCTGTTGCTTATATAGGTCACGCAGATGTTCCAGAATAATTTTTCACACTCCTGGTGGCATTCCGACATAATTTGCATAGTTAAGATTGCTCGAACAGTCTCGAAGCTACTTGAGTGGACGGCCTTGACACAGACGCCGCACTCTGGGCTAGTCGAGAAACGTGTAGAACGTTTAAGTAACCGCACCTGCCGACTGCACGAGAGCGTTACGTAATTGGCTTAGCAATATCATTAAGTAAAGAGCCAATAATAATAGTGCCTGATATCGACAAGTATTTCGTAGTCAGGATCAGACTAATGTTAATTCACTTTTTGTATATACATTCAATAGAAGAAACAGGACAAATCTGATATCGGTAAAGTGTTAAAACCTCACCTCAGAAGCTTCTGGCGCACACAAAGCCACTGTGTCGCACATACGTATTGAGACCACAAAGTCAGGTTCTAGCAATGATTCAATAGCCTGTCCCCTAGGAATATGAAAGAGACCTCGAAGTACGATTAACAACTTCAACGACTTTAACAGAGATTTTGTGTGTAGGACTGTTTCGAGTTTTGCAATGAAGATGAATTTCTAGAAAAAAATAAAACAACAAAACTACTCTAGCTTTTATAGGATGGCTCAGTTTTATCCACGTACAAAAAAAAAAGATAAATAATAGCTGCATAGAATTCGCATTTCTGTTGACACAAGGCCGATTTTTCATCTACATGGGACTTTTATAGAACCATTCACTGAAATCAATGTGTCAAGACTCTGCATGTAATAGTGGGCTAAATGTACCCGTAGGAAAGATGGCCGCTTCATAGTTTATCATACAGATTTACCGACGATAGGTTTTGTACCTTCGACGTACAAAACTTGCTATTGCTATTATCACGAGGAAATAAACTACGACGTTTAAGCGTCGGTTTTGGAACAGTAAATTATTTTGAAGACGGAAGCATAATTAAAATGGATAACGCCCCTTATTATTAGGTCACTTTAGGAAAAACCCACTGTACACTACACACTCAACACATTCACTATAAAAGATATCATTATTGAATAGTTGCAACAAAAGGGTATTCAACTGAAACTAATACTGAAATCTTGCAGTACCCTACAAAAAGCGGACTAAAATGCACGAGCTCAATCAGCTGTCAAACGAAATGGAACGCAAATATTACGATTTTCCCTAATGACTTACCATTACAGTATCACTAAGGTTGTGTGATCCACAGTAAAAAGTAGAGTTACAACCAGAATAGCACATTCAAAAGTAGAAATATTTGTTAACGAAGAAATTTACTACACGACATGGGAAACACATCACGGTAAAAAACTGCAACACGTGGACTTTATCAAAGAAATGTGAGTGATGAAATACATTAAAACCCCATTCAAACGTTCGTGCTTATTACGCTATCCCGTATAATACGCGCTTTTTGTCCGGCCCCTACATGTCTTGTATGCGGAGCTTTATAAAGAAACTGTTTATTGCCCTCGAATCCCGCATAACAAGCTTTCTCCATTAGATATTTCTATTTATTTTCTTCAGCGTTTGAAACAAACGATATTTACCTCAGGAATATTGACTGTTAAGCTTGTGACAGATGCATCGTATGCATTCAAAACGCAAAAGTGTCGTGGAGGGACATTACGGGAGGAATAAGTACCAGTGTTTGTCGATGTCCGTTCTGATGGAGCAGACAAACTATTTCCAGTCGTGGTGGAAAAATTGGCTATACCAAGATACTTTAAACGCATAAAAAATTATCGTGTGTTTATCAGAGCCAAGTATCCGTCAAAGTGAAACAGTAAGTACCGTCAAAGGAGTTGGACAACAAAATAGTAGAATATATGACGTAAGATTCTTTATTCTTTTTGGTTTATAGGCAACTGCACTGTCCATCTTAAATTGTGTGTTACCATAACACGGAGCTTCAGAGAGAGACTGGGGTAGACCAAGGGATATCCAAGATCTCCATAGGCCAAGTCTATGAGCCAAGGAATAGACCAAGCCAAGTGTTCAAGCAATCATATCGAATTTGTTTTTCTAGAAGTAAGTGAATACGGGATAATAAACGAAAGAAATATTGAATGATACACAACCTCTCTGTTCATAATAATACGCTTGAGTGTGTACAAACGTTAATACACATGTGAAAAATATGAAATAATGGTGTATGTTTGTGGTACTCGGTTGTCTGTGTCTAAACGCTGTCCAGTTTAATACACGGTTTTTACGTGGTCCCTTGAGGAACGTTTTAACGGGGTTTTGTGGGGGGGGGTTCTGTATAGGAACCCGTCATATAAATTTGCTAGAGCTATTTCAGCCAACGAGGATAGTGAGAAATTCCAAAAGGACCAGGATGACACTGACACCGACCAAAGCCCATGACAGTTTCGCTAGCTTTGATATTTTTTTAGTACAATGTCAACATTATAAAATGTATTATCGCTGTAGTAGGTTTGCCAGTACGGTTACAGTCTTGTTGGACTGGAAGGAATGAATGAGAGGCGGGCAGGCTGTTAGTGTCAGTCTGAGCGCCATACTGTAAGATCATCTGGAGAGGTTACATACTGGCAGCATTCATGACTACTTACATTCGGTTGCACAAAAAGTCGAACCCGTTTGAAAACGATTGTAACGACGTAAAGTGTGATGTTAAACTAAATGGAGTGTGATGGTGATTCAGTAATAATGTGATGCGTAATAAGCCACAATTAACATAACGGTTTTCCTATCTCTTTACACATGTGAAGGGAGGTGTAATTTAACTTTCATGTTGGCGTTAAAATTGTTGACTGAGATTTGTCTAGACGACTGATAAAGCGAAGGGACAGTTAATTGTTTTATAGTGATTATTTTGTGTATTGTGACTCAAACGAATTGGTATTAATTATTGATTACTTGCTTATAACTGCGATTTACTGAAAGCAATTACTTTAGTAATCGTTGCTGTTTATTGTAGATAATGCGTAATTGGTTACTATATTTCTGGTCAAATGTGAAACTAAGAGTGTTGTAAGTAAAAGCTACTTACAAAACTGATGATTAATTTGCTGTCTCTATTTTACACAGAGTACACAAATATCTAGTATAACAATATTCTCCTACTTTTGAAGTTATTCGATTTGTTTAACAAAACTATAGGAAGGCTGATTAGTGAATATAGCGAATTTGTGTTCTTGAGCACACTTCCAGTCCATTCGTCCAAGTACCATGTTAAATGTCCGGAGTACACGAGACTGCCGAAAACTATAGTAATGGTATCGAACTACACGATTGCTAAAAAGTTGATATATAGGGGAAGGATACGAAAATAAGTTTAGATAAGTACACGCCGTCGAAGCATATTAAGGTATTAAGAAATGCAAGTGAAAAAACTGCCATAAATAAAATTTTAGCGAGAAACAGTCAAAGTGGATGAATAATGGTCGAAAGATGTTACAGATAGATAGATTTTGATAAAATAAGTATATAAAGTGGATGGATACATAAATTAAGCAGTTGTAGGATTGTTAAGAATGAACGGATTAGCGTATTTTTATCTTAAGGTCAGAATCGTGTAGGGGCCAAGTAGGTAAAGCACCAACACAACTGTTCGTGGTTGCCGGTTCTACGGGAATACCGCCCTGTATTATATATGAGGAAAGCTTATTATTATATGTCCTTAATAATGAACATTTGAAAGCTTATGAAACACGGAATCCCGCTAACAACTTCAAATTAACAAAAATGAAATAATTTCAGTTTTAATTAAACTCACTTTAATTGATAAATGAACGAATGTGAGTTACTCTATAGGACAGTACAGTCTTTGTTTACATTCGTTCACGGATGGCTGGCTCTCCTCTGTGTTACCGCGCGACTGTTCGTATTCGTTCGCGGGTGTTGTGATCTGTGTTCCCACTCCACTGACGATGTCCATCATCGGTATGGACGAAACGTCTGGTAAAAAACATGAAAAAATTATACCACAGCCTAAACAACTCAGAAAACTGTAATAATGTAATCATTTAAACTGAGTTCATATTGTTACGACGGACTCACTGATCGTCATATGGTACAGTGGAAAACAAAATAAAAACACCAAAGAAGTCACTAACAACCAGATTTAATTATCACACTTAATAATTTCTAATCAAAAGATAGTCTCTTACAACAATTCAAATACAACAATGTCAACTGTAAAGAATTCCGCGCTAATTATAACACAACACTTCGCTACAATACTTCTACAAACACTCGGTCCGCGCTAAGTAAAATCGCTCACGTAACTGACTGACAAGCCGGCTACTATGGCTTTTTATAGGTCGCGCACGCTTTCTAGAAATTTTCTATCATCAACTTAATTGCTGACGCTAATACGTATTTCAAGTGTCCTCTTGGAAAATCTGGAACACACTTGTACGCTACCTTGACTGAGACACACCTGCCACTCTAGGGGGGACGCTCTCGGCTGTTCTAGGCGATTCGATATGGTTCTCGTTACAATATTTTAGTTAACAGATTTTTTTAAGTTGTACTCTTCACATACATTATGTGAACGTAGAATTTAACTGTAAAAATAAGTTTATCACGGTATTCATTCAATATACCCTTATAAAATTACATTACATTCTGATTATATTACATTTTAATTTCATCGAACAGTTTACATTTTTTACAAAATCGAATTAAAATTCCTTGTATCCTATTTAGTCTAATCTAATTTGTCTCATATTCAGTAAGAATGTAAACATCCGTACAAAGTTTAGGTTACTTGATTATTATTAATAAACAGTAAGGGGTAACAAATATTATTAAAACTAATACAATTCCTACAAGTACAGACAGACCTAAATAATTACAAATAAACTTAAAACTGTTTAACTATGACTTGTTTAATAAAATTAAAACATGATTTGACATTAAAGTTAGCTTTTCTCTGTACTATATCTAAGGAATGTACATTAATAATAACGATCTACAATAATGGTAATGTAGGTCTACTATTAACGACTGGATCGTTTCAAGAACACTTCTTGCTTAACACATTACATAATTCAGAAAGCTGGATGATCCCATCCTTCGCCCACGAGTGAGCAGTGATTTGTGAGGGTGGGTTAGCTGTGTTGTTTTGCCCACGTAACAACCTACATTTGTACGCTGTACTGTTGTAGCCAGCAATTTGCAGAGAAACGTAATTGATTGTCGTTTGTAAGCGTGTTCCGTATAATATGAAATGCTGCTGTAAACAACGCAATTTAAGGCCACTAGTCAAATGAAAAATTCCAGCCATCGTAAAAGCACGTGTGGTGTAAGAAATTTAAAAATATAACGGTACATTTTCTACCCCTTTCTTCTAAGTCGTTAATATTTGAAGCAAATTACTTGAAATTTGTTACCAGAACGCAAGATTTCATGAAACTATCTCGACATGATAAAATGTTTCAAGTCGAGGACACTTCGACCATCCGTCCACTTTTGGATATACTGATGTCGCATAGGGACATTCTATATCTTTTTAAATTCCAATCGTGAAAAAATCTATTTACAACTTTATACAGAAATAATTGTTTATAATGTTTATCTATAACGTGGGGCTTAGTTATATAGGTTTTTTGTATATTATTAGATATTATAGTTGTAAATAAGTAATAATATTAGACAGAGTAATAAGTAAATCTGCTAAGACTACAATCAATATGAAGGAAGAAGCCATCAGATGATATCACTCCTTTAGTTAATCATACTTAGAGGTGAAGGAAAAAATAAATCAATAGCATTAGGTAATTAGGTTTGAAGTGAAGGCCACTGCTTCTTCAGTCTTCTTGGAGCTTGAAGTGCACCGTGTAGACCGCTAAGTCGTTTCGGTGTAAGCGGGGCTTCCGGAAGTAGTTGCATGTTATTCTTTTGATTTCTTCAACTGTTCGGTTCTTCGTGTCGTCATGTACGGTCTTACTAATGACATACCGTAGGACATTCAATTGGAGTCTCTGGATAACCTTGTTGTCGGATGAGCGGGCGCAACCCCACATGTGGACTCCGTATGATCAAATAGTTTTGATAACGGTCATATATAGTCTCAACTGACAATCTTGATTTCGTTCCAAATATCCAGTAAAGTTGTTGAAGTTTAAGTTTGATCGAGGCTTTCTCGTTGTAATGTGTAGCTTCCAGGTAAGCTTTTTTATCTAGCATTAGGCCTGGGTATTATCTCATGTTTTAGTGAGAGTGGAACGTGGAACGTCTTTTATTTTTACTACTAAACATAGGTATGTCGAGCCGTTACAGTGAATTTCGTTGACTTGATTTGGTTGATGTTTATATTATACCGTATGAAGATAAGATAAATTTAAAGTTGAGTATATGTGATTTTAACTTTTAAGAAGCAGTAAAAACAGAGTTATTCTAAAAGCATGCCAAAAATTCTCGCTGATCTGCTTTCTGTTACTATAACCGACATAACCATCGTTTTCCGTCGCGTCCGTGTGGTAAAAACGTTATACGTTAGAGCGGTCGTATTTTATTACGAAAACACAATTAATTTTATGTGATGAATTTGATATTTTGTTTAACCAGTTTATTAGTATTCCACTAAATTTGAATCCTGGATTGCACAAAGATAGGCCTGGTTATTGGTTACACCAAATACAGGCTAATATCACGTTGTAATAAACGAATGTTTTGGATTAGAACTGAATAATGTAGACGACCACAATAATCATGGACAAACAGCATTTTGTTCCGTATGCTGAGGATTAAGCCGTTGTAAATTCAATTAATATTGTTACGTAAATACCGATCTTAGAGGTGAAAACTAAACTCTTCATCAGACATAGTAAACAGTCATAAGATTTACTGAACACTTGATTCGTCAGTTAAGTTTTCTTGACGAAATCATTTAATCATTCAAATCACACTTTATTCAGCAACTCACCTACATCAAACCATTACGCAGTGTTCACAGTAACAAAAACACTGAGGATATTGCTATTAGTGAATTACAATTGAAAATAATAATTGAATACTTGATACCACTTCGCACAGTAAAATAGTGCGAACGTACAACTACATCACTACAGAACTTAGTTACTTACTTACTTTTAGTTACACTTAGGTACTCTGACTCTGAGCTTCGTCTTGTTGTATACTAGAGAACCCCCAACCCACCCACATTCAAAGTAATATTACGAAAGTTGTATAATATATTAAGTAATATAAAGGTTTTTAAATATATATAACACTTGGTACGTTTCCAGATTTTATTTAACTCTGACAGCTGTTTCGACTTCTTAAGCCATTGTCAAAGAGATGATTGAACAGAGGATGTAAGGGTGGTGGTGGACACATCTGTTTAGGGCGTGTATTGGAACATGTGTGAAGTGTGAAGATGGAGAGGGGGTTGCAGGAGCTAAGGGAAGGTCAAGTGTATGTAAAAACTAAATATAATCTGAATGCAAAATATAAAATTAACTAAACTAAATATACTCTGAAGGAAAAATATAAAATTAACTAAACTAAATACAATCTGAATGAAAAATATAAAATTAACTAAACTAAATATAATCTGAATGCAAAATATAAATTTAACTAAACTAAATAACAGTTTTAATAAAGGAGATACACAGAATTCAGTTTGTTCATTTGTTAAATTTTTGTTACTTTTTATTGCTTTTTTAATTTCTATAATTTCTAACAAATCAATTTGTTTACCTTTTTGTATGTTGTGGAGTAGTGTTATGTTTTTTGTATCTATGAAGTGATTGTGTTGTAGCAATGTGACAGGCATAGCAATGATCTGCAAAACCTGTATTGGCTGTATTGGTTAAAATCGCCTTTTTATTTTCAGAAATGCGATGTTTCAGAGCACGGCCACATTGTCCGATATAAATAGCATCGCATTCTGCACAGTGTATTTCATAAACTCCATTTTTCTCCAGTGTGTTTGATTTTTCTTTATTGTTGACTAGTAATGAAAAAAGATTACGTTTTTTACTGATACAATGTTAAGACAATGCTTTTTTAACCTATTATTAATCCTATCTGTTATAAACGAAATGTAATTTGTTAAATGAAATTTTTTGTTACCCTGAAACTCTATGGAATAAAATTCTTTTAAAATAATTTTCTTCTGTTTTTTTTTTTTAAATAAAGAGTCTATTTTTCTTTCATCATAACCGTTATTTTTTGCTATGCTTTTATAATATCTACCTTATATTTAAAAAAAAAAAAAACCTTGTATTAATATGTTTCACCAAGTGCCCTACGAGTCATCAATTAATATCGTTAAGTAATATTGTGATTAGTATTTTTAAAATTATTTGTCATTAGAATAGTACGTAGGTTATGTTATTGACGTAGGTTAAGTACGTAGGTTATCTTACTCACGTGTAAGTATATTATCTACAATTGATGTACACTGTTTATAGATACACTATTTATAGAATACACTATTATGTTTCGTCTCCATGTATTCTACATTAATAGGTAACCATAGTTTGTTCTACGAGACACTCGCCTGGAATGAACCTCGGCTACTCTAGTAAGTGACAAATGCTGGCGAGTGACGTCATTACCAACTGTATACAAACAGTAGTAGACGGAGAAAAGATCAGTCTTCATTGAGAGTTCAGTAGCGAGTTACAGAGTTAGTGAGTGTGTTTGATACCACATTTTTGGATCAATAATATATTCGTGTGTTATCTTTTGTTTGTATACATTACGGTTGTGTTAAAAACCAGTATCACAGTTGTGGATTAAAGTTGTATTTTCTGTGTTATATTTTTATTTCTGATGCCAGTAAATAAACAAGTGTTGACAGTGAGAAGAATGGTTTATTTCAGTCGTTGACCTAGAAGACGACAGTCCACGTTTACAGATCCTGTTTTTCAAAGAAATGTGTGTAGTATATGCAAACCCCAGAAACTAATAAAACCAAAACCATAAAATCATTCGAAAACAGATACGGAAGTTCCTACCGTTATATCTCAGCATCGGTTTTGCATAAGGTATTTTATATTAGTCCACTGAATTCCTTATGATCGGGAACGCAGAAACGGTATAAAATATGAAATGTTAATTTTTCCAGATACGGTACTGAAACCGTACAAAGCGTTGTGACATCCAACACTGAAACGGCCACTTTGGGGTCGTGACTTACCACAACGGGAACTGAATTTGTATATAACTGTTTGCGGCAGGAACAACCTTTTACGACGATGTAAGTAATTGACATCTTCCCAAGTAAAAGTCAAAGGACTACAGCTAAGGAACGCAACTAAACTACAATTAATAAGATAAAGGCTATATACACTATATTGGCATCTATTTAATTTTAAATGTATAACGAATAAACTCGAAGTGAATTATTCCATAATTAAATATTGTTTGATAAAATTCGTGTCAAAATATAAACATGAAGAAGGTCATGTAGGGCTTCTCCTAGCTTCAGACCCACACTTTGCCAGTGACACTAACTAATTTTGTCCGCCCGTTTGATGTTCGTCAAAACGTTGATCTTAACCTTACTTCTTTCTTTCTGGTTAACAGCCATATACTACGGCTTCTTTTCTTGTTCGTCCAAACTTCCAACGAATGCACTGCCGCAAAATGGAGATTTCTCTCTCCTTGAATAGGTTTACCTCCAACACCAATGGGCACATCGAACGTCTAATGAATGAAATGGTAATGGTAATTTAGGTAATTAGATAGATAATTTAGATAGTTAGGTAATTTATATATCAACGGATGTATAAATATATTTTTAAAATAACAATTGCATAAGACGATTTACTAAAAATGCTATTACTTTTGTAAGGATATGCCACTTATCATAAGCAACGTTTTACACTATTGTAGTCTCGTGTTTAAACACTTATTAAAACACTACAGTTTTAAATTTATTTTTATTTGTTTTGTTTTCCGTGTAAATGTACAATGCAGGTTCCGTGTGAAACCTTGAATGCAGATTATTTCTTACTTAAGTATTATAAATATTTTCACAACAATGTATTGTCTCTCATCGGTACTCGTTTCACATACCCATCAAAGATATCAACGTTTGCTTCAAGATACCGCGTATTTATTTTATATACTTCTCAGTTTAACAAAAATTCACTTTTCACTTCATAGAACCGTTGTTTATACATGATCCTAAATTGTTTCACTGTACCCTGTTGATTAACGTCGCAAATATTTCAAATGACGGTGTTCAAATCAATATTATAGCATTTAGGTTATACGATACAATCGTGGTTGCAAGTCTCCTCACTCATTCGTTTATCGTCTCATTATCATGAGTCAACTGTACAAGTGGTATTACTTACTAACAATCTCCAATTGTCGCCGGATTTAAAGCAGACAAATACAGACGAGTGGAGCTTCATCAAGTGGTGACGTCTGATTGTACCAATAATTTACAGTGATATGCTGTTTCATAACATTAGTCATAACAGAGGCGCAGCCAGTTTCTCCTTTTGGCAGTCCCGGGGGGGGGGGGGTAAATTTTTGTAAATTAAAAGGAAAATAACTGATAATTTCCTGTTTATTTTGATGTAAACAAGAATGTAGGTGTGTAAACAAGGGTTACCTTAACTGCTATCTAAATTTTAACAGTCACAAAACAATAAAAAAGACGTCTTACGTTACAATATAAACAAAATACAGGATACCAGGAAATTGGCACAAATTTTCTTCTATTTTCTATGCAGATGCAAATTCAGACGTACGAATAATTTAAAACTTCACCTTAGTGAGTACGTGTCTGTAAATTGGCAACAAATGCAATTAAATCCACTCGCTTTGTCAGAGAAATATTTTTCTTAAAATCGGCCCTACAGGCACTCAAAAACAAGCCTTTCAAAATTGCGCTACTGGATGCGCAAGTATGTGGTTGGCCGTACATTTTGTTCAAGTTGGCGTACAAATGAGTTCACCGATAGAAGCTACGAAACTGTACTAAACGACGCTGCGTTCCAAACGTAGCGTTCGTCTTGGGTTCGTCTTGGGTATGTACGGAATAACAGACACATTTTAAGAGTTTAAATTTTAATTTTTGTTTTGTTTTTAAAAAGATAATAAAGCACTAACTGCGTAACTGGCGTAACTGCTCCTGGTGTGTGGGGGGGGGGATGAGACTAGCTTGAAGATTATACACTTCCATTTTCCTCAGGTAAATGAGAAATTCTGTAGTGTTCCCATATAATTTGATAAGAACATTTTACAAATTCTTCGCGTCTCAAACGAACGTGAGGTTGCTGCAAATTGTAACGAGCAGAAAATTTTAAAATTTTTAAATTTTCACCTCGGCAGAGTACGTTCACACGAGGCAAGTGTCAACGACTTATGGTGGAGCAATAAATAAGGAGTAATGAGAAGGTGTCAGTGAAGCGTTGCTGACTTGACAATAGAAACACATTAAGTTCAATCCAACTATAGAATTTGGTGGCGTATGATGACAGGGAAAGTTTCGTCCAGAATTATTGCTCTCCGCAGCTGTAACAAAGTAAGTAAGGACATTCACACCCGTACCGAGAATTGTAGCAGATGTTGACCATGTTACGTCAGTAGACGATAAGCGACAAAAACGAGTGAGACTCCATACTACAATGAAACGGATGCGCTGCACCATAAGAAACAATACTGGAAGATAGGCTGACAAAGACTACAGTCATGTTACGCAGCTGGAGGTATCGTCTAATTGACAGACAAGAATTTACGAAGGGAAAGTTGGGGTGACTTCAACGACCAGCAGATGTTCGAAATTAGTAATAGCCAGAAAAAAGGGGTTAGAGCATAGAACAATACGCCAGGGAGACTGTAAGTACAGATAATGGGAATCTATAGAAACGCAGAGTTTACTCAGACAATAGGCTGATAGACAAGTGTTTAATAGCCGTAGTTTCTTCGAAGCGGGTCAACGATCGTCAGGGCAGAAATCAGGGAGACCTAAGGACCTATCAGAGGCCTTCAGCCAGCGAGAAATTTGATGGTGAGGGGTGTTTCCATAGCAACTGAAACGAAGAACCTATCGGAAGAACTATGACGTAGAATCTTGACATGGTGGGACAGTATTTTCCAAGAAAATCAAAAACTGACCAATCTCGAAATGAAGTAGGCGTGAAGCGCGCCAGAGACAAAATTTTGAGTAGGGACGAATTAATAAAAACTATCTGCCCAAGACAGAGAGTCAGTGATACTCAATTTTTAGACAGTCAGTGATACTCAATTTTTAGACAGTCTACACTCAATTTTTGAAACAGTTATACTAAAGTTTTACAGTCAGAATTTTCAGACAGTTTACATCCAAAATATCAAGTAGTTTAACTTCAAGTGCGAGAGACGGTATATCATAAACTTTCAATTGTTTACTCAAATCATTCGGAGTTAGTAATTATTCAAAGTTCAGAAGAGTACATTAAACGGCGGAATGCTAACTCGAGTTCGGAAGTTAGATCGGTAACAAGTAACTTAAAAGACTTAATAATACATTCATATCGCGGTAGTGATACTTTACCGGTGTGCGCAGTAACGGACTTAGTGAAAATTACACCAAGTGAGCAATCAGACCGTTACACTAGCAGACAGCATCACTTAACGATATACAAATTATTTGAACTTAATATTGTGTACGACACATTATCAACAACATAATGAACACGAAACATTAAACAAACTAATAAATTATATGAACGTTTAATGAAGCAGCGACAAATGGAACGAGACAGGTATATTGACTTTAAAACGAACTCACAGCATACACAGTAAGATGAAACATTGATTGAACACTGAACTTCAATTACTCACACATATACAAACGCCTACGCGAGTGATCGGAAGAATAAAGTGTTAAGCGGTTGTGATAAAGCAGCATCCGACGGAATGTGTCTACGAGCCATCTCCATCACCAGAACGAGACTTCGTCAACAACTAATGGATATTCAATAACCAAGTAACCATTACTATTAATTAGTTCTAATTAATAACTTCTACTGACCTGGTTCCTTTCAAAGAATTCACACCTGAGAAAATTATTAAGAAAAGTAATGAATAAATCTGAATAAAGTAGTTAATGAACGTATAAACAAAAGCTTATTTGGGATTTAATGAACGCATTAAATAAGTAGAATATTGAATTGTAATATTATTTGATTTATATATGTATGTATGTTTCTTTGTTTTCAGCATATATTGAGACATGTATTTGTTTATTATTAAATATGTATGTATTTCAGGTACAGCGACGTAACCTATGTACTATTATAATATGTCATGAATGATAATTAAACTAGTATTTTAGTTGATCATAATATGCGTTCATTATTACCAATGCAACCCAAATATTAACCTATAGTTTGAAGGAATACAAATAGATTTTAAGAGTTTCTTGTGTTCAATTAAATAAATGAATCAATGACTACCATCTATTAAATAATATCACGTATGTGTTGATGAGCATAGATAGTCAGAGTCATAAATAAGATTCAATTATACACATACATGTAAGAGATCGATAAATTTTGTACTTAAGAGCAAACACAATAACAATATTAATTACCACAAGTGTGATTTTACATTTACTACACATTTACATAAATTCACATTTATAAATGGCGTCCAACTTAAGGGCTAGATACATTTGAGAAATTATTAAATTTACATATTTAATAATTAACCCATTTATTGACATTTATAAATGGCGCTTCCAACGCGTGGCATAATAGATTTATAAATTATACATTTATAAATGGCGCCCATCCGCACGGCATGATACGTATTAACAAAGATTGTTAACACGTACAGCTTTGGTAAAGAACAGGCAGTAGAAGTAGTAGAGAAAGTAGTGTCATAGAAATAGAAGTAAGATAAGTGTTATTAGTGTAAGTCAGTTTGAATGATTACGCGCAGTAGGGCAAAAATGGCGAGCAATTCAGACAGTGTAGAATTTGACATTAATAACCAATTAGGCGCAGTAAATACCGAGGACAATACTACACCTAGCGAACCAAGTGATGTGGTAGAGAGTCCAGAAGATAGGGCGCGAGGACGGACATTAAAACTAGATAATGGAAGTCTACAAATTTTGATGGATTTCATCCGTCAACAGTACAAAAAACGAGAAGAGAATATTAACAAATATTATGAAAAATTAGATAAACAATTTAGTGAAAGTGATAGAAGACAAGAGGAGAGTTTTAGAAGAATCAATGAAAGTTTAGAAAAACATAACAAATCAATTTGTGAGAAATTAGATAATTATACAAAAGAGTTGACGCTGTGTCGCACAGAGATACGTGGATACACGAATGCCTTGAAAGCGGACAGTAACGAAGCCCAGAAGAAGCAAGAAGAAGTGGTGAATGAGAATCACGAAGATATGAAGAAAGTACAAGATACTGATAACACTGTCGATCTTACAGATGTATCAGATATCAAGAAATTATCAACTGTGGGACCTAATGCAAATGTCATTAGCAAACCAAGGAAGAAGTGGATTAAGAAGAGAAATGACTTTGTTTCTCGGTATCTGGCGATATCGGAGGATGATCCAGACATGGATAGAGATTATAAAATTTTACTACTACCAAGTAGAATGCATAAAAGGCACGATTTAATCAACACGGGAGGAGGTACTACATCGATGAATCCTAGGATGAAGTATCCAGCCTGTAAAATCAGCATAGATCGGCGAAGTAGTCGAGCTGCATCAATAAGAAGCATGAAGGGAAAGTTTAAAGTTGAAACAAATACCGCTTGTTATAAAACTGTAAACAAGTTTACGCAAGCCATGGATGACGTAAAGCGGAAGGACATACAAGATCCGTATGCATATTCATCATGGACAAGGAACGTTATGAGGAAAAGGAGAGGGAAGAATTTCAACAAACTACTTAAAAATGTTGTAAGGAATCGTGATAGTACTGAGAGGAGAGTACGAGCACTCGAGGTAATATTTCTTAGGAACTTAAGAAATAAAACTTTGTTATATAAGTACACGAGGAGCGAGCCGATTGTCGAACAACAGTGTTGTACGCAGGCCTGGAAACGACGACATAAGCAGACCGGTGCGTGTTTACTTAGAGAAAGTTATTGGAGAAAACGGCAAAAAATACTCAACGTATACGTAAACAATGGTAGTGCCGTTGAGGAGAGTTGTCTAAGGCGCGGCAAGCAATTTAACGCACATTTACCCGCGAGGGGTCGACACAAGGAAAGGTACGACACATTTCTCACTCACTTACATAGAAAGAGACAGAGAAGGGTCGTAAATCTTCAAAGTGTAAGTACGGCACATCGTACCAGCGTAACGGGAACGACCGACCGGATATTAGGAAAACATGTGACGCAAACCCCTAGGTCAAACACCTTACTGTTTACAAACAAAACCACGTGCGTTAGTGACAGCACAATATTGATGGGACATACAAATATGTCATCATAAATATAACTTGAGAATAAATAAATGAAAAGGTATTAAGAAGGCGAACTTCAGAATATTTGAAAATGTAATGATTAAATCTGAAAACATTGAATAAAATACATTAAATACATCGGTTATATGAGAACGCATAAACCAAAGATGGTAATTAGTGATGAATATTGATGAATGAAGAGTGGGAGATTAATGGATAAAATAAAACGAAGCTACATATGTACTCGTTGATTGCAATGATATGGTAATAAATTAGATCTGTGGAAAATTTAATGCCAGACAATTGAAAAAATACTATGAATCAGAGAATTGAAGACGAAGGAAGTAGAAGAAATTGAAGAAGATGTCTTAAGAAGCTAGCAGATGCTGATGAATCATCCGCGTTAGGGTAATTGACGCGATGATATCATTCAAGCTGGCTTAACCAAGAAAGTTATGTACTTTAATTGTTGAAACATAACATAAAAATGTATTTAGTCAATTAAGCACTAATTAAATGTTAGATAATAAGATAAATTAACATTTAGTGTGACATTTTATAAAAATATTGCAGTGAATGCAAAGGACATTTTAATTGCTATTATTTGATTTATATGGTAATAAGTTACAAGGACAAAGTGAAAAAATGGACACTTAAACTCAAATAAGTGATAATATTCAAAAGAACTAGATAGTGAATGAACTTTATTAATGTGAGTGTATGTAATTAGTAGGCTAGGATTGTAAATGATGCTATCATGAAGTAGGTAAATCATTAAAACTAAATGTAATACGTGTATGTAAATTATTAAGACAATCACAATTAACGTAGCGGTTGTGTCAATTAACAATCTAATTTTAAAATAACAGTTTAAAAGATTTTATTGGTAAGATCATTAGTAATGCACAAAGGTGTATATGTATAGGAGATTTTCTTGGATATCATGTAAAGGTTACATTGAACCGCTTAACTGTTTGATAATATCTTGTGAGTATGATATTTTAGAAGGTAAACTTTTATTCAATTGATGAAATTATTTAATTGCTTATGGAATTTATGATTTGTCTTATAAGTATAAAGATAAGGTATTTATATGTAAATTCGACAATGTGAAATGCGTTCAGCTATCCCAAATAACTAGCAATAAATTCAGAGAACCGATTAAAACCAAAAGGGGGTGTACCACTGGTAATATAAGCTTTTGAAAGTAGGTTATTGTGTATACCTTCCCCTGAAGAAGATGGATACGGCGAGGCGACGTACAGGGCGCAGAATTTAGATTTGAGTTGATCCCTGAGGTCACATCGTCAAATCGAAATTGAGGACACTGTAACGAGCAGAAAATTTTAAAATTTTTAAATTTTCACCTCGGCAGAGTACGTTCACACGAGGCAAGTGTCAACGACTTATGGTGGAGCAATAAATAAGGAGTAATGAGAAGGTGTCAGTGAAGCGTTGCTGACTTGACAATAGAAACACATTAAGTTCAATCCAACTATAGAATTTGGTGGCGTATGATGACAGGGAAAGTTTCGTCCAGAATTATTGCTCTCCGCAGCTGTAACAAAGTAAGTAAGGACATTCACACCCGTACCGAGAATTGTAGCAGATGTTGACCATGTTACGTCAGTAGACGATAAGCGACAAAAACGAGTGAGACTCCATACTACAATGAAACGGATGCACTGCACCTTAAGAAACAATACTGGAAGATAGGCTGACAAAGACTACAGTCATGTTACGCAGCTGGAGGTATCGTCTAATTGACAGACAAGAATTTACGAAGGGAAAGTTGGGGTGACTTCAACGACCAGCAGATGTTCGAAATTAGTAATAGCCAGAAAAAAGGGGTTAGAGCATAGAACAATACGCCAGGGAGACTGTAAGTACAGATAATGGGAATCTATAGAAACGCAGAGTTTACTCAGACAATAGGCTGATAGACAAGTGTTTAATAGCCGTAGTTTCTTCGAAGCGGGTCAACGATCGTCAGGGCAGAAATCAGGGAGACCTAAGGACCTATCAGAGGCCTTCAGCCAGCGAGAAATTTGATGGTGAGGGGTGTTTCCATAGCAACTGAAACGAAGAACCTATCGGAAGAACTATGACGTAGAATCTTGACATGGTGGGACAGTATTTTCCAAGAAAATCAAAAACTGACCAATCTCGAAATGAAGTAGGCGTGAAGCGCGCCAGAGACAAAATTTTGAGTAGGGACGAATTAATAAAAACTATCTGCCCAAGACAGAGAGTCAGTGATACTCAATTTTTAGACAGTCAGTGATACTCAATTTTTAGACAGTCTACACTCAATTTTTGAAACAGTTATACTAAAGTTTTACAGTCAGAATTTTCAGACAGTTTACATCCAAAATATCAAGCAGTTTAACTTCAAGTGCGAGAGACGGTATATCATAAACTTTCAATTGTTTACTCAAATCATTCGGAGTTAGTAATTATTCAAAGTTCAGAAGAGTACATTAAACGGCGGAATGCTAACTCGAGTTCGGAAGTTAGATCGGTAACAAGTAACTTAAAAGACTTAATAATACATTCATATCGCGGTAGTGATACTTTACCGGTGTGCGCAGTAACGGACTTAGTGAAAATTACACCAAGTGAGCAATCAGACCGTTACACTAGCAGACAGCATCACTTAACGATATACAAATTATTTGAACTTAATATTGTGTACGACACATTATCAACAACATAATGAACACGAAACATTAAACAAACTAATAAATTATATGAACGTTTAATGAAGCAGCGACAAATGGAACTAGATAGGTATATTGACTTTAAAACGAACTCACAGCATACACAGTAAGATGAAACATTGATTGAACACTGAACTTCAATTACTCACACATATACAAACGCCTACGCGAGTGATCGGAAGAATAAAGTGTTAAGCGGTTGTGATAAAGCAGCATCCGACGGAATGTGTCTACGAGCCATCTCCATCACCAGAACGAGACTTCGTCAACAACTAATGGATATTCAATAACAAAGTAACCATTACTATTAATTAGTTCTAATTAATAACTTCTACTGACCTGGTTCCTTTCAAAGAATTCACACCTGAGAAAATTATTAAGAAAAGTAATGAATAAATCTGAATAAAGTAGTTAATGAACGTATAAACAAAAGCTTATTTGGGATTTAATGAACGCATTAAATAAGTAGAAATTATTACGCATTACGTATTATTGAATTGTAATATTATTTGATTTATATATGTATGTGTGTTTCTTTGTTTTCAGCATATATTGAGACATGTATTTGTTTATTATTAAATATGTATGTATTTCAGGTACAGCGACGTAACCTATGTACTATTATAATATGTCATGAATGATAATTAAACTAGTATTTTAGTTGATCATAATATGCGTTCATTATTACCAATGCAACCCAAATATTAACCTATAGTTTGAAGGAATACAAATAGATTTTAAGAGTTTCTTGTGTTCAATTAAATAAATGAATCAATGACTAACATCTATTAAATAATATCACGTATGTGTTGATGAGCATAGATAGTCAGAGTCATAAATAAGATTCAATTATACACATACATGTAAGAGATCGATAAATTTTGTACTTAAGAGCAAACACAATAACAATATTAATTACCACAAGTGTGATTTTACATTTACTACACATTTACATAAATTCACATTTATAAATGGCGTCCAACTTAAGGGCTAGATACATTTGAGAAATTATTAAATTTACATATTTAATAATTAACCCATTTATTGACATTTATAAATGGCGCTTCCAACGCGTGGCATAATAGATTTATAAATTTATAGGTAATTTATAAATGGCTCCCAAAGAACGTGGGGCTCGGTAATCACAGATTAATTAATTGAATCACGGTTAGCATAATAAACAATCCCCATTCATTTACATTTATAAAATACTGCAAATACAGGTTGTTTACCAAATATTGAGCGATTGTAATTATTACGAAAACGCTAACGTTATATTATTAATTAATTTACAAACATAACAATTTCTTGGATTTCGTTGTCTATGACGTGTCCGTTACTTAACTAAACATAATTATTTCACAACGACTCGGAACAGAAAACTTTTTATGAACCTCTGAAGAAGCTTTTTAAAAGTGAAAACCGGTTCAGGTTATAAGGTAAAATTTACCCATAAAAAGTTTTGTGTTCCGAGTCGTAGTGAAATAATTATATTTAGATAACAATTTCTGTTACTTCTACAGTTATTTATAAGCTTTATTTTCAACACACGCAACTGGCTTAGAAATTAGGCCTACTTAAATGATAATGCAACTTCGCTGAACTTTTTAATAGCTCTGAGGACGGGGAGACTGATTCACAGATTCCACCCTCGTAGTTACACATATATGTTAACGTTATCGACATACTTAAACAGGATAAGAAGATTACATAAAGCACGTGTAAGCAAAAACTGTATATATTATTCATTAGTAGCATTTACTTCATTTATTTTTTTACATTTACTTACTAAGCATTTATCCCTCAGTATAGGCTATAGGACGGAGCAGGCCTATCGCGATGTTACCGATTTTTCCACCACGGAAACCGTTCTTCGTAGCATCAGAATTTGCAGGAACAAACATTTGTCATACTTGCCTCGCTTAATTTTTGCCACGTGACTTCCGGTTTATAAAATGTATGATTTGTCTGGCACAAGCTTGTCAATGTTCCTTAGGAAGATGACACCCCAAGCAAGTCTAAGACGTTGCCACAGTAGTCCTATTTGTTTCAAATACTATTAAAAACTAATCGGAAATTCTAATGATAAAAAGCTGTTTTGCAGAATTCTGAGCAAAATAAATGGGGTATTTTATAAAGGGCCTGCACATGAGACGAGCTGGGACCGGATAAAAAGCACATGTTATATGGGATAGCATTACAAGCAGAAGCGTTTTAATAGAGTTTTACTGTATTACACGTTTTTTTAGGTTAGAAGTACAATAACTTTGTTAAATGAGTGGTAAATGCATAAAAGTTGAAAACAAAACTTGTAAAGAATTTAATTCTGAGAAAAATAGTGTAAATAAAGTCAATAAAAATCAACAAAAAATTCAAATTTTGGTTAAAAACAATACAATACATTTTTAGGCAAAGATTTTTCTGTTTTACGTCGCATATCATAAACGTTATAAGAGATACAGTTCTGCGACCTGTTTTATTCGATTTTTCAGGTCAAAAACCATAAGAAACAACAGAATTCGCCCCTTAATTTACCTTCCCAGAGTTTCAGGAAGTCTTCATTTACCCGGGGGAACCGAAACCCGGGCGAAATCTTTCGCTAGCCGTAACTCGCTTACAAAGCGTTTCCGGGCATATGTTTATATGAACTTTTTTTCTTCTTTTACACTATAGAACCATTTCTCAAATTATTTCCCTCTCCTCCCGGGACACTCTGTATATAATGTTATAAAAGTTGCATATAATGACTCACGTAAATGCTTGGGTTTCAAACAATAACCGCTTTGATTGCTACACATAGTAAACGTTATTTTTTTCTGTATACATAGAATATTTCTCAGATACAGTCTGCATGGATATTTATAGATATGAATTGAGCAACTATCAGTGCATTCCTGTCTGTATCCGTATATAGATATTACAAAGCTACAAAATATTTATTTACTTTCAGTACAACAATCAAACGCTCAGAGACCGACTGTTTCCAACTGTGTTTACAAGGTTGCCGACTTAGCAACCCATTACGAATCTATATTTATTGTCTTTGATTTAACATATCAATACACACGAAATGGCGTTTCCTTTGAAAGCTCATACCCCTCCGCCTCTCTGACGACCCTCTGTTGGCTACTGCATCTTATTGTAAAACAAAATATCTCAGATATCCTTCATCGTCATTATCATGTTACTTAAAGAAACAGTATACGTCCCCTGAAAGACGCAGACGCAGTTTCATTGAAACTTTTTTATTGTGCAATATTGAAAGAATCGTAGCTTTCAGAGCTACAGAAAGAATCGTGGTTCTTAAGAGCAACGTTTTGAAATCTAGTGTGGTTATTCTTTGTTATTTCCATAACAAAATCATAACGTAACACATATGAGTATAATTTTTAAAACGCCTTAAATGCACATTTTCTTTTTATCATTTGTTCTTTAAAATTTATCTGTTAGTTATTTCAATATGAATTGTAAAAGTAACACATTTTGAAGCAATAAAAACGACTCAAACTTAGAATGTCACAAACTATGCGCAAAATTACAATTATAGTAGAAAACTCCCCCGTTATAATGCACAAATATACCTTATAGCACTATAAACATAAACAGTTTAGATCACGCTGCACAAATTCTAGTGAAATTAAAGATTACAGATGGCATTCTGGATTTAGTGGTTTTGTTCTGTACCCTTAAATAAATATGAAATAGCAAACATTTGATTATAAACATACATAAAATATACGTTTAACATTTTCACTTCGGTTTCAACATAATGGAGGTAAAATCCATTGAAGCGTACAAGAAAACCCATTTAAAAGATCTTTCTTGATCTCATCTGTCTTCTGACGTTCTAGACTATTGAAAGAAAAACAGTACCACGCTGCTACCCTTTCCTGCCCACTGTAGCCATAAACTCCAGCCGTTTGATAGAAGTGTATACTGTTCATGTAAAAAGTACATTAGCTGACCCTGTGATACATGGATGACGATGAACAAGCGTCCAATGACTGTGTACGACATCCCAGGCATCGTTAAAACCGCTCTTCTGCTTGCTTAAACAAAACATAATTTCTGGATTCAGGAACACAGGCGCATCTCCCTATAACAGAGATATTTTTACCGAAGCATACTTTGTGCCATCCTAACAGACAAACCTAATTTACACATACCAGCTACCAACTTCTGATAACTATCCGACTTCTTCAGCTACTTATCCAGCTACTCAGTTACAATCAACACAAGCCATCCCCCCTTCAGATACTAACTCTGTAACCTCAGCCAACAAAGGAACTTTATGGTTAACAACTTCATTAAATTTACCAGATGCTTATAAGAATAGCGGTTCTCCTAATTTAAGTAATCCTGCTATTCATTCCTTAAAAATGTCTTATTCTTCACGTCCTGAGGAAGTAAGACCATTTGAAAACGCAGATCCGCAGAAAATAATAAAACGAAAAGGAAAACAACATCTTCTGCTATATTGACAGGCAGTCCTTTGAAGCACGCACTAGGAAGAAACAGAGGGCAGCGAAAGAGAGAAAGAAAAAAATTGCAAGAAAGAAAGCCAAAAATTAGTCTAAAAGTTCTTTTCGAAATAGTAATTATGCAGAGAAAACAGCGTTGCAGAATCAATCAAGCCTTGAGAGAAGAAACAGACGAAGTATATGAGGACGCCATATGTCTTCGCTGCTAAAATCTTTTCAAAAAAGTAAACCAGAAGAACAATGGATTCAGTGCACTTCCTGTAGACGTTGATATATGCATCGTGAGCAGCAAACGAAATAGTGAGACAATCTTATGTGAGTATTAATTGTGATGATGGATATTTAAATAAAGTGACTAAACTACTGTTTTAACTTATGTTTTTTTTTTGCAGAACCATATCTTTAACATTTTATTGTCATATTTTACATAATTTGTATATAATCTTTTGGCTAGTTATCAATAAATTTAAGGTGTCCTGACAATATTTTGTTGTCTTACAGCTCATATAATATATGTTTAAAATAATAATAACATGATATGTATGTGTTTAACATACTGAGCTAATCTTCCCCAGCGCGAGGGCCAACTTACCCCGTGCCCGAGGCAGGTTGGCCCAAGTGAGGTGGTACAGTTTGAACCTTCATACCACTAATGTCAAGTAATATTGTGTAATTTTCTTAGGCAGTCTTACTCTTGAAAGGTTGCTTATAGTGTAAGGGCAAGAAAATAATAAAAATATAAATCGAGAAAATGTATAAAAATCATTAAAGAGAAAGTGAGCCAACCAGCCCCGGTCTCCCCAACATGTTTTTGATTGATCGTTGTGTTCAGGAGAGGTTCGTTAAGCTCAGAATCTTCGAATTGTTATTTTAATTTCAAGATCGTTATGTATTTAATCCAGCATAACTAAAACGGTTGCTACAGATATTCATTTCTCACAGGGCAGTCATAATAAGGACGGTAACGAAATGCCCTTGCAGGGCGACTAACTCTTCTGCATAGCCGTTCGATTAATTTCTACAGCGTTCGGATTTAGATCCTGAGTAATTTGTCCATTGCTGAGAAAGGATCTCAAAAGATATTTCACATTCCCATAAACCCAATTAACTTAATTCGGTCCAATATAAAGATGAAAAATTATACACGTTTTTAATTAGAAAATTTCTTTAATGCTGAGGATTTCTCCTACCAATGTACTACAAAGACATATTACATATTGTTACGACGGTCTACTGACCGTCGTATGGTACAGTAGACAACAAAATACAGACACCAATGAAGTCAGTAATTACAAGTTTAATTGATCACAAATAACTTTTTGTAATCAACTTGTACAATAATTCCAGTTAAATTTCTCCACACGCAATAATTATATCAACTATAAAGAATTCCGCACTAATTTTAAACACAACCACTTGATATCACTTGACAAATCGCCCAACATAAACTGACTTCTAACTGACATAGCAGGTGTTGGCTATTTATAGTCTCCAGGGTTCCATAATATGCGTCCTTAACAAGTACCGAAATTTCTAGAGGATACTTCAGCGCAGCCTTGGCGGAAACAAGCACGTTCTGGGCTAAGCGAGAAATGCGTAGTACAACGTTCTCCATAGTACCAGAACGTTCCGTATTGCTTAACAATATATTACAAATGCATATATGCAACACATTAAACATATTACATTGTACTTTAAACAAGTAGAAGAAATTTTCCAGTACGCCCAGTCATTCTTCTTTAATCATGGTTCTCCACCTATCCCTACCTTCAGCATTTTCTAATTGAAGGCCGTACTTGTCCATATTCTTCTGTACACAGTCAATCCATTTTTTCCTAGCTTCCCCTTTCTTCTTCTTCCCATTCTGCCACTATTTCGGAGATTCTACCTTCTTCCATTCTTCTGAGGTGCCCGTACCACATCAATCTTTCTTGTTCTACCGCTACCACAGCCGTGTAGTAGTGGTAGAACCTGGATGCGCGCTCGTTAACTCTAGGATTAAAAGTGCAATAAATATCGCTATAAAATACGATCTTTAAACCTAATTTTTCCAGTGACAGGCTACCACGTAAGGACTACTTGGTCAGACAGTTACCATCGTTAAATTTTGAAACACGCTATTTCAATAAGTATCTGTAATCCACTTTACTTTAAAGTTGTAAAAAGAAACTTTAACTTAATTTCTACTAAAAATTAAAAATATGTATAACGAATAGTCAAAAATCAAACATCATCATAAAAAACTTCAGAATTGGTAATATAATCACAGCTTCTTTTTGTACTACCGAAGTAGGTTGCCTAAGTAAGCCGTTCCGCTTACAAGAAGGTAGTGTGGACAGCACTATGCTTCAACCTCAATACGTTATCCTATATACCGATTTGCATATGTTGATTCGATCTGGAGGCTGGAAAAACGAAATTTGATTGCTGGTTCTCCGGCGAATTGCAGTGTCTTAAGACTAACTGCCACACTGCCATACCCATTGGTGTACTAAGCATCCTAATTAAATAAAATAAAAAAAGTAAACATGATATTAAAAATGGAAAGACAAATTCATTAACCGTTGAACAATCCGCCTAACAGAATCGACCAGCGCAAATATAACCACTAACGAACATTTCTCTCAATGAATAATTAATTGTAAGTATAACGCAACTTAACACAACCAGTTCACTCTGAAAACTACTTCCCTACGGGGTGTCTACGGCTGGTTCTGCTCGGCGAACTATTGAAACTTTAGTGAATTTTTGTAGCTTTAAAGCAGGGTTTTTCTTCCCCTTTAGTTTCGTTAATTCTTGTTTCTGGATTGATGTGTAATATTTGGTTTCATGGCTTGCTCTTGTATATTGTATAGGTCTATATTAGGTTTTAGTGAGTATAGGATTTGGCGCTTACTGATTCTGCTGGGCACACCGTCAAGGTAAGTGCAAGTCTTCTGTTATTTTTTTTAATATATTGTATTTTTATTTTAACATAATTAATTCTTGGTTTCTGTTGAGGTTTAATTTTTATTTTCGATTTCCTTTAGGCTTAGCCGATTTTCTTATGTATGTTACGCTATTACAGAACGTTCTACTTGTTTCTCGGCTACCCCAGCAGAGCCCAGCTGTAATGTTTGTGTGCTTGTGTGCGTACGTGACATTTAACATGCATCAGCAATCGATGTTGTTCCAGATTTCAACGGTCACGCAGTGTGTTTTCGAGTAGTGTTGACCCGTATTATGTATTATTCTGGAACACTTGTGCTATCTATTTAAACAACTACACCTACCGCTTAGAGGTCAGTTTAAGTGGCGATTTATTCAAGTAGACCGTCGTAACAGTATTTTTAGTTTTTTAGTACAATTGAATTACAGATGCATTGTAAGACCTGAAGACGTTCACAGGTAAGAGACGTCTGAAACTCGTGTTTTAAAATTTAAGGACGCCAGTTGTTCGAACGCAATAGCTGTAAATTGTTTGGAAACCTTTTTTAATTTATGCGATATAGCCACGGTAAAAAGCAGACTAATAAGCTATCAACGAATGTGGAAAGTTATAAATATTTTGTGTAGCGCGAGTCGGTAAAGTAGTTTCGTTTGCGACTCACAATCGCAATGGCTGTGCCGCGGACGTGGATTGAATCAAAGACACTACTCGATCAGGCTGCTTACCACTATCACTGGGGACAATTAATACAGCGGTATTGTCTGGCGTACCTGGGATAGATAAGTAACAAGGGTATCGAAAAAACACGGCAACCCCTTAAGCGAGACCTCGAAATCGTGGCGTGGAACATCAACGGTCTCGCCTCCTGGCAGTTTGAACTCGTTGTCCGCCACAAGCTCAACGTATTTCTTCTGAGTGAAACGCACCTAACCCCACATCGTAGTTTCCGGCTATACACCTATGAGTACTACCGTGACGACCGACCGGATCGCGCAGGAGGTGACAAGGCCATCGTCTGGTCTGTTGTTGTACTGCCACAGCGGCGGAACTTCGAGTGCACCGCGGTTGAGCTCCATGGTGCTCTCAGAGCATCTTACGTACCTTACCCGCACGCAAACACATGCGCAAGGACGCATACAACTCCCTCTCCACCTAGCACGTAGTTATACTACATGGCTGATTTCTCTCTGGCGGGTGGTGGAACGTCAGTTGTATCACGGCCAAGGGGCACAACAGGCAGCAGGCCTAATGTTTGAAGGAAGAAGAAGATAGATATTTCGTTCGTAAAGTTTCGCCAAGATTCACTATTAAGAGTAACACCGTTTTAGGTTTACTATACGTTTCATTTTCCTTAAGATCATAATTACATTCATTCTATGTTGAGGCACCATTATATGTTATATTTCGTATAACAATAGTAATAATAATATCATGAGCTGTACACACATGTTGAGAAAATCACAGACGTAACTAGAAAAAGAATAATTACTTTCTACGGACGTATTCAAAGAACGAATCCTGACAGGCTAACAAGGAAACTTTTTAACTATTTCAGGAAGCTAAAAATGCCCAATACGTGGTTCCAAGAAACAGAAAAACACACAGAAGAACTTTGGATTACTCAAGAAGACATTAAAGAACGCCTACTACTCAAAAAAACATTTAAAAATCCCCAAGGCTTTCAGGAAAAACAAAAAAAGAGGACAGGTGCCATCTGGACTGACGAAAGGAGGGAGAGACATCGATCAAGAATGAAGGACATACGGGAGAGGATAAAGAGAGAGAAGAAGAATAAGGGAGGAACCAGTTGAATCAAACGTAGTCAACAGTGGCTCATACGAAAAAAAATAAGAAGAAGAAGAAATAATATTCCCACAGACATGAAGTAAATGGAAACATCTGTAATAACAAAAACATACTGAATACTTAGTCAAAACTTACCTCCCCCGTTCTGTTGGCACAGGTATGGAAACCTCCAGATGTTTCCCAGTCCGACAGAATACCCGATGATGGACAACATGAACTGCACCTTATTGTCCCACGCCGCTCGTTGTCTCGGTTCTTCGGCGATCGTGACAACCGGCGGCCTGACTATGTCCGGTACACGGATGTTCAGAGGCGCCATCTCGTGTCCGTTACGACTGTTACCTTTGATAACCGTTTGCAAGTTATCCACTTTGCTCATAGTCCTTTGTTTTTATTCAACTTTGCCTTTAACTTTATTCCAGTATAGCTGAAATATTGAGCACACTCTCGGTACAATACTGTAGTACAATTACTTCAACTTCTTTTTTAATACTGACCATGCTGAATATTTACAATTCTCAGTTAATTGTAAACGCTCATATTTAAGTTTACAGCATTTTTATAACTAACTTATTATTAAAAATAAATAAATAAATCTCACCTACATAATCACATATTATAAAAATATAGAACTTTTAGCTATCTTGTAAAATCTACACAAAAATAAAGGGTAACATTTAAACATAGTTGTCGACTTAAAGTTTATGTATGTACATATTGTCACTGATCACAGCACATATCCCCTTCCGTTCCAGAGTCTTTGAGACTAGACTCCGCCTTCATACGAATCTGCAAAAAACAATATCAGAATTACTATTAATTTACAGTTCAATTTCACTATTGGCATCTTAACAAGTCATATTCACGTATGTGTAAATAATTTATAGTTTTATAGACATGCACACAACACATCTATCGCTATTATGTTACACGGGTAATATTTTACAATAATATCATATACGCGCCATACTGCCATAGCGATGTAGAAACCTAATAAAATAACTGAAAACGTCGAGAGTATCGTTGATATATAAAGGAACGATCTTCAACATTCAAAATGTCATGCGTAACACATGACAGTTATAAGTACATCTACATGAACCGAGTAATCAGTGGCGGTACCAATGACTTTAGTGCGTGAGAGGTGACCTTGGCTCTACCTATACAAACACGGGCGAAGCAGTCGGTCACCTGGCGAATTGTTTTATAGTATTGTTATAGTTACGCGGTGTAATTAATGTGTGTTTAATATAATACAGTAATTTAATCAGTAATTAAATAACTAAGAAACGGTCTCCGACGTAGAGTCTGAACAAAGTGAATAGGCCCAAGTAAGTTAGATAAATTTCTACAGGTAGTAAGCTTTCTCACCTGCTGACCTTTCTTACCATTTTGAACAAACTACATAATATTATATTGTTAGATAAATTTTAATTTTAGATAATTTTTCAATTTTCAGAAGAATTACGAAAACCCCCATTACCCTACCATTTTTTAAAGTCAAAATAACCACTGTAAAACAGACAATCGGTCAGCAAACACTCAACATTCTGACTACTAGGTTGTCAGTTTTTAGTTAAATTATGACAATAATGCCTAAACGCCAAAAAATGTAGTCTTAGCTTTTAAGTTTATCTATGTTTGCATAGACATCTAATAACTCTCACAAATATAACTGATATGTAAAGTTTTTTGCAAACATAAGTTTAAAATCTTAAACGGAACGGGAAGTCGTTCCGTTTGCAACAGGTGTTGAGAGGTGTTAATTTTGTCAAAATATTATACCGAGTTTTACATTGTAAATGAAATTCCTCATACTTTGATGCCCCAAGCAACTTTACAATTTTCTTAAAATCGTGACTTCCTTTCTTGGCCTATGGTGCCCCCAAGGTTAAACAATTTTCAGAGTTAACATTACATTCGGATTTGAGTTAAAATAGCTCTTAGTCTAGTACCTTGTATGGATTTCTACAATTTTTTCAAATTTTTATCAACTTTTGCTCCGATAAAACCATCTAGAAATTTTTGATATTGAACTCTGTGTTCAGATTTTAGTTAAACTCATTTAGTGACTCATTAATTTGATACCCCACATAGACTTTTCCGATATTTAAAAAATGTTCCCCCTTGGATTTTTACCTTTCGCCCTCCAATTTTTGGGGCGATAAATTTCAAAAGCGGTAGAAGTATTTGGAGTAAATGTAAGAACACGGATGCGGTTTTAAGAAATCTCGTGATGTATTCAAAATTTATCATGAGACGTATCCCAAACAGACAGACAGCAGATAGAGACTGACAGGCGGACAAATACCCAACAGTCGAGTTAAAACTGAGACCTTGCTTCGCTTGTTAAGAAATTTAAAAAAAAAAATAATAATAATGGAACAATTGAAGGATTTTTATGCGTTAGATTTCTCCTTTCAATATCGGTCACTAATTCTCCAGTGTAAACTACGGCTGATTTAATGTCACTGATAAAGGAACACAGCTTTCGTCTATAAATCAGTAGACTCGTCCTCAATATTAATGGAATTTAAATGAGAGTTAATGTCACCATCAGTGGGAATCGAATACAAATCTTCCTCTCTAGTAACTGTCCCCGAAGTATATACTATTTCTTTTCAACCAAATAAGAGCTTCCAGAATTTTTGCTACTCAGGTTGAAAATTGTGCAAAGCTACTGAAGTTCGTTTATTGAAAACTAATGTAGAAGCCATTGAATACGGATTAACTGACCACGTTTTAATATAATTTCTACATCTTGGCGCAATTAATAGTAATGCCAGAATAGTGAAATTGGCACCTCTTAACAAACGTCAAGATGTATTTTAGCAATTAATATTTTCTCCATATAAATAAGATCTTGTAATTCAGCTGGAACAAATCCAGGGTCTATTTCGGAGATCAATAAAGTTTTGAAGGATCTGCTTTAAAGAGACGTGAGGGATTACTCGTAGCATTTATCTTTTGATCACGCTCTCTCACGACGCCCGTTGAAGTAGCTGTGCCACTGAGAGTTAAAAACGTCAATGGTCATGTAAACAGTAGCGTTAGTATGAAATTAATCTACAGTACATTAATATATCGTAGTTATGTCCTAATGTAGTCGTGAAAACAACTGTTTTAAACGTCGAAGTAAGGTAACCCACAGTTAACAAGCGTCTTATAGGCTCAGAGCTTTAAACCACGTTAACTGAAATGATCGTTTGTGTAATTGGACAACTGAAAGCCCGTCAAAAGTTAAATTCCCAACTTTGAAATATTTTTACAAATTATTATGTGCCTATGAAAACTCAACAACGCAAGCAAGGATTACTGACTACTAATAAGTTTGAAAATTTTTATTCAATTACTTCATTTTATCGTAAAGATATCGTGTTGACAATTTTGCATTTCTTCAGAAAAGAAACTCAACAAAATTAACTTTTTAATATACAGAGTGGGCCAAAAGTCACTACCCATTGTGAGTTACTGAGTTACCCATTGTTAACATTAAGATAACTTTGGTTGTGATCTTCCCATCGATTTTAAATTACGCGCCTTTGGTTTGTGTCTGATAGTTTCTTATGTAAACACTAGAGTGCAATTTTATCGACAAAGATGGAAAATTAAAATCGATGGGAAGATCACAACCAAAGTTATCTTAATGTTTACAATGGGTAACTCAGTAACTCACAATGGGTAGTGACTTTTGGCCCACCTGTATTTATTCAAACATTTTTTTTCTAATTTAAATGTCTTCTAAAGCTTACACGGCCGGAGTCAATGTTGTTAATATTTTCCGATTCCGGACCGTGGTCCAGTATTTTCCGATTCCGGACCGTGGTCCAGTGCTGTACATATCAGCAGACGGCTCGATCGTACCGTTGACGGCCATCATCAGCGCAAAAAATGAGCTTCGACTAACGTAGATGTCATCGTTAGTGAAACGTCTGCTGGAATGTACAGAATTGAACCACGGCAAAACAGTCCGGAATCGGAAAATATTAACACCATTTATTAATTTAATTTATTAATTAAGTGGTTAAATTAACTCGTGTTCCTTAGTGCAAGAACAGACTTGCATAACAATAATTCAGAATTATTATGTTTATTATATGTGAAAATTTAATAGGATATTTAATAAAATATAACTGATGGTTTAGAACAGCGGTTCCCAAACTGTAATTTGTAATTATGCAAGAACAGACTTGCATAACAATAATTCAGAATTATTATGTTTATTATATGTGAAAATTTAATAGGATATTTAATAAAATATAACTGATGGTTTAGAACAGCGGTTCCCAAACTGTGCTCCGCGGAGCACTTGGTGCTCCGCGAAACATCTCTTAGTGCTCCTTGAAGAAATTGGAAGAATAAAGAAATGACCAGGTCTTAAAAATGATACTTAAGATATTCGGCTCCAGCTGTCCCAAATTCAACCAGATATAGCTAAGTTATGTAAATCAATTCAGTCTCATCTCTCTCATTAGAATAGTTCTTTTACGGTCCCAAGTAGCATTTTTGGTTTTGCAACATTAAAAATGGTTTTATGTACCAGATCTATGAGGATATATTATGGATTTACAATACTTGCTTTTAGTTCGTTTTAAAATGTGTTGCCTTAATATGTTTTTTTGTTTTGTTTTGTAATGTATGTAGTGAAATTAGAGTTGAAAATATTTTTTGTAATAAAATAAACTAATAAAGCCTGTTTCATATGTCTAAAGTTCTAAATTCTGAATGTTTACCTTCTATCCTCAAATAGTATGGTCATATAAGTGCTAGGTGAAAATTAGTGCTCCGTGATGAACTTTTCTACTGAAAAGTGCTCCATGACCTAAAATGTTTGGGAACCACTGGTTTAGAATATGTGTAAATGGTATTTCACAATATGTGTTAAAATTGAATTTTTATCTGCCTATATGTTATAATGGTGCAACACATTTATTCTATAAAATTCCCTTTGCTTTAAATTGAATGAAAAGAACAGTTACCCTGTTCGTAAATTGTAACGTAGAAATAAATTCTTGATATCACATCAAGTGACTTGTGAAAACAAATTTCATATCTGTAGACAGACATATCTTCTGTAATTCCGTTATAATTTACAGTTGCGCTGCTAAGACAGATTCACTTAGCAACAGGACTCACTTTTGTAGTGATTGACTCTAAAAAAGTATGAAGATACTTCATAAAATTGATGA
Source organism: Magicicada septendecula (assembly GCA_034769895.1). Lineage (NCBI taxonomy): Eukaryota > Metazoa > Arthropoda > Insecta > Hemiptera > Cicadidae > Magicicada > Magicicada septendecula. The sequence goes on along the minus strand of CM068367.1, from coordinate 218,288,198 downwards.
TAACCACTTTTTTATAAAATAGATACACAAAATCTTTGAAAGTTGTTGTTGAACGATATTTTAATATTTCTTTGAACATCAATAAGTCTACGGATTACGGTGAACGAAAATGAAATATTTTTTTTGTGAGTTAAGGTTATATTTTTGTGAGTAATCGTGACAGCACACAGAGAGATTCAATGAGATTTCACATAAATTATTTATAAATTTTTATTATATTTATTCATATAATTATTTAATTATATATAAGTAAAGTACATGTATTCTATTCATCAAGAAGACGAATTGAAAAAAAAAAAAAGAAAATCCAGCCGTCCTTGAAATGGTACAGAAGAACAGTTTTTTATTTTCACAGACAGACACAAAGACATAATTCGAAAAATACTATTTCACTATTAATTTCGTAATTTAACAATTTTTTAACATCGTACCAGCAGCAATATGATATCGTGTAGAAAATTAGTAAAGTAATATTTTTAAAATATTTGTTCGTTTCGGCAGCTGAAAGTTCAGTCTCGATCTGCAAAGAAACATAAGGAATCACGGAACTTTTAAATTCTTTTACACTCTCCAAATGCTTAAAGTAGTACTTTATAAATAATCCTAATAGTGAAGGATGTTCAAAGTTTACAAACCGGAAAATGGTTACCTTGCAGGTCATGCTTTAAGGCGAAAAGGGGTTGGATAACGCGATAAAAGAGATGATATTAATCTATTCATATCTGAGGTTTAAACTAATAATTTTACTTGGAAGTAAGTCAGTAATTTCATTCAATATTTTATGACGCACCACTAAATAATATGAAGCGCAGTCAGAATGCACATCACGACATAGAGATCAGATGATTCATTCTTCAAAACAAGAATGTCAATTCCTTTGTCACTTGATTATCCTAACTTAAATTGCTAAATCTGAAAACTTAGGCAAGAATGTACTTTCGTTTGTTTTTGTGGCTGAAATTCCGTACCTTTACGGCCAAAATTCCTGTCAACACGGTTAGGTATTTCTACTCAGGTTTTGATCAACTCATTTTGATAAACCTTAAGATTTCTATATACTGTATCTTAAAATTTGCTTAATCACATCATTCTTTGCTAATGTTTGCATTAAAATATATTTTCCATAAAGTTCTTAGGCGTTTATTTTTCTTACATTTTTAAGAAACTTTTTTCCTGTTTTCTGGATTTTAAGAACAGAATTCTAAACATTTTTCTGTCCATATGTTTACTTTTACTGCTTTGAGTTTTTGCTACGCAATATACTACTATATTCAACACACAAACAATGTACGTAAAAAAAGAAAGCACAACAGGAGCTGCCACAAGAAAGACTGCGGGGTGCTTATTGAAAATACTGAAAGCGGCACTTAATAAAACACTTTCAGGTACACAGATCACGTACATTAAAAAAAAAATGTCTTAGACTGCTGTCAAAGGAAGTCAAACAAAACACGCTTCCAGCGCGTGGTGGCATCGTTACAGTAACCGATTTGGTTTTGACAGTCTCTCTCTCTCACTCTTTCTCTCTCTCTCTCTCTCTCTTTTCTTTCTCACTCCCTCCCTCCCTCCCTACCTATCTATCTCCTCCCTTCGACTCCTCCACTCGTTTTTACATCCGTCAACTTGGTTTCTCAATGTTGAACAGTATTCCACACTATCAATTCCACTAGTTGCCCCTCTACTATGTCGTAAGTCTATACTTCCGTTATTTTCACCATTCGTTTTTTAAGGTGGCTGACACTCTCGTTGTCGTTTCGTTTCTTCTCCCTCTCAAAAAGACCTGTCTCTCGACAAATTTTAAGTTCAAAATTCTCCTATTATGCAATTTCTATGTTCGTCACGTGATGGTGTGCTAGTCCTAACAGAATCAAAAACTACAACGATAAAAGCTATAATATGTCACTACTTCATTGTGAATTGGAAACAATGGCATTGTAAAACATACTTTCCATTATTATTTCGCTTGTACGTACCAGTCCAGTTCATTATTCGTTTGTTGTTTGTATTATTATTACCAAAGGGGGAGAGAAATAAAAGAAAGTTCTATAAGGATGTGAAAACTGGAACGTTGTATGGCAAAATCGCATTCTATGAAAACCCAAAATGTAAAAATGAACCGGTTTCTTTGATGAATCATTAAAAGCTTACGGTTTTTGAAAAGACAGCACGATTGTTTTAATTTACCAGGTCTTGTCATCTAATCATTCAACTCGATGATTATGATGATGATGATGATGGTGATTATTATTATTATTATTATTTCTGTTGTTGTTGTACTTGTTGTGTTTTAAAAAATAATAATAATAATAAAGTTCTTTAAAGAGTAAGAGGCAATAAAAAACTTTGAAACTTATACACACATTTTACACATTTCAACTAACTAAACTTTAAATTGAATCACCACAGACAAGTACACATAGGATAAAAAGAAATTAAAAGGCTTTCACACGTGTATATTGTGATATAAATTGTTCCTTACATACCTCTTTTCTTGTTCGCACTGATTCGTTATATAAGTATAATATTTGTAATATTATAAATATTTAAATGTCGATATATTCTGGTAGCACGTCTCACGTTGTTGTTGTAAGTCAGTAAAAGTTCTACACTATTTAGTCCATTCAATTAATTAATTTGGATTTTGATTTATTAACACTACCAAAATTTCTTTATTGGTGGATTTGAATTAAATTGGGCGCCATATGGAACTTTAAATTAACATTCCATAAAGTTGTTGTTGTTGTTATTGACATCAATATCTTAATTAGTTACTTGGAATTATTGATTTGAATATTATTATTCTAGTTCACTTTTATGTTAATTCATTTGTTTTGGTTTGAGAATTTAAATAATACGTCGCGCCTCAAGAGTCAGTACTGCCAACGTAATCATTAAGGTGGATTGAAAATTCCAACCTTCGTAAATAAAAAAATTATTAATTATGAAAATAATAAGTCGTACTAAATTAATCTGATTTGTAACTCATTTATTCTTCCTTCGACTGTGTTTTGTCGCTTCTAATTTCATTTAAATAACATTTGATTCGATAATAAATTGACCTGGCATATTATAATTTTTGCTCAGCAGTTGGCAACTCTACTTCATTTAGACTTATTAAAAATTATTGATATTACTCTCAGTCGTGAATTCTTTTGATCTACAATAATATTTAACGAAACTAACTGTCACGAATTACTAAGCTTTACAATAATGATTTGATTATGGTAAACACCAATAATATCTTACATCTAACAATGATAAAAAGTTCGTGTATGCCGAATAGTGGCGAATTTGAGGTTACCCTCATTTGAATACAATAACCAGTTTCCAACATGAAGCTCAATGAATAATAATTAAGAAAGGTTAAAAATTGGTAATGTTTTAGTGTAAAATCCGTCCCGTGAGGACCAAAAAAATGTTAAGATGCGGCCCGATAGGACCAAAAAAAATGTTAATGTTAGGAAGAATGATGCTTGTGGTGCTATTGCCAGGTTGCAGAATAATGACGATAGTGGACTGTATAATACATTTATTAAGTTCTGTACACTTATATCATGGTGTTGAGATTGGCTAAGTCTGAACAATTTGATTTTGAATAAACAGAGTTAAGAACGCTACACGTTAGATGAGGCGCAAATGTGCGGAACTCAGATTAAAACGTTAAGGCCTAAGGCCTAGACGAATGTCGTATGAATTGTCGTAAGACTTGAGGCGCGAGTACGCGGCACTCAAGCTACATGAAATAGAATTAGCAATGTATTGCTAATTCATTGCAAGTATGCAATATGTGTTGTGGCCTAAGGTCTACAATGATTGTCTGACGACAAGAAAAATGATGATGACAGAACAAGCGAGCAAACGTAATGACGTCTGTCGCCAGCCGTAGCTCAGACAACTGTAACGTTGAACGTTGTATAAACATGATAGCGCAATATCAGAAAGCACAGATTAGCCAACCTATTAATGCGAAAATTATCACATTACTGTCCATAACTGCCCGCAAAAAATCAAAGGATTTTTAATACATTTTAATAACTTATTATAGAAAAATACAGAGTTCTTAATAAAAAAGTCAATCTCAATAAGTTGTACTGAACCTTGAGTTTGAATCTTAGATAACAGTTATGACATTAACTGTTTAGAGATAAGCTTGAATGATGATAAGAGTTGAACAGGCCAAAGTCGGCTTGCAACCTGATTATACATGAGTATAAATGCAAGATTAGCAATGTATTGCCAATATATATTGTATGTAATCGGTGACTCATCACATGATGGGCCCGATAAATTGTAACATTTGTGCAAGTCATAATGGTTATCTTGAACCAGATAAGACCAGTAGACCTATACAATAGTATGAATACAATGAACAAACAAAATTGTTATAAAATTATACATGTAAAGACAAGCTATACATAGTTGAATGATTGTAAGTACAAAGTGTAATGACATGTATGTCATAATTAAAGCATGAATAATAATTGTGCAATACATGATCACAAAATACAATATAAAAATATAGGCGTGGCGTATGGTTATAGACAGTAGATGCGGATAAAACAACGTGTTTTACATAGATACAAGTTATACATAATAAATACAATAGAAATTGGTTTAGATAATTAGAAATATATGAATACAAGGCACAATAGCATAAGTGACAAGTACAACAATGTGGTTATACAAATGTAATACATGGTTTGTACAGCTGCAGACCATGCGAATATTATACCAAAATTTTTACATAAAAACAATAGTAAGCAAAGACATGAGGCATAAATCAAATGTTGCATATACGAAAATACAAAATAATAATTAAAGGTTTGCATATTAAATAAACTGACTCTTGCTTGAATAAAACAAACAGTTTCTGAATCAAAAATATACAAATTAAAGCTTATGCTAAAAACAAAGGTGCTTATAACTAACAAAGTCTTCTTTGAACATCTGATTTATGTATTACAGATTACAAATATATACAAAGGAAAATAAACTGTCCTTTTTTTACTGTTCGTCCCTAGTAGGGACCAAACATAATTTATGGATTGGTCTGCGATAGGTGCCAGTAGGCGTGCGAACGTCAACTACTCTATTTAAGTTTTCTGGACCGGGAAATGTGGCGGTAATTACACCAAATTTCCACGCTAATGGAGGTAAGTTATTCTCAATCAATAAAACCAGGTCACCAATGGAAACGTTGTCCTTGGCGAATTTCCATTTGTGACGTTGTTGTAATTGATGTAAGTAGTCGCGAGACCAAGCTTTCCAAATGACTTGGACAAACTTCTGGAGAAGTTGCCAACGTCCAAGACGAGAGATGGGAATGTGAGATAAGTCTGGATCAGGTAACGCCGTTAATGGTGCGCAAATCAAAAAATGGCCAGGTGTAAGTGGCATCGGATCATTTACATCCGATGAAACGACAAATAATGGACGTGAGTTTAGACATGCCTCTATCTGAGACAAAACTGTCGTAAACTCCTCGAAGGTGAGTATAGACTTGCCTACCACGCGGCGCAAATGATACTTTAAACTCTTTATACCGCTCTCCCAAAGACCACCAAAATGAGGTGATGAGGGCGGAATAAATGACCATGTAATACCCTGAGAGGTCGTAAAGGATTGGATTGATGAGGTGGCATCCTTATTATGCCAAAGATTGTAAAGGTCATGCAAAACATTGCGGGCCTTCCTAAAGTTCGTGTCATTATCAGAATATAACTGGCTGGGTATGCCCCTACGGGACATGAAACGACGTAAGGCAGCTATAAACGCGTTGGCTGTAAGGTCGGAAACTAATTCCAAATGAATAGCCCTAGTTGCTAGGCAGATGAACAAAGACACGTACGATTTTGACAGAGTCCTAGATTTCTGCCCGCCATGACGAATCATGAAGGGACCACCATAGTCAACTGCGCAGAACAGAAACGGCCGCGAAGGAGTGACTCTGGGAGATGGCAAAATACCAAGCCTCTGAATCTGATGTTTGCCACTAAACCTGAGGCACTTGACGCATCTACGAATGATAGAGCGAATGACTATCTTGGCGTTAATGATCCACCAACATTACGAAGTGAGTGATGCACGAGTTGAGCACCAGCGTGGAGTAGACGAATGTGTTCGCGTTCAATAATAAGGCGAGTAATATGAGCCGATGGATGCAAGACAATAGGATGCTTATTGTCAGAAGGTAGTTGCGACTGCTGTAATCGTCCGCCGACGCGTATTACGCCAGACTCATCAAGGAACGGGTCCAGAGAAGACAACTTGCTCCTGATAGAGACAGAAGACCCATTACGCAGACAATTAATCTCGGCAGCGAAGTGGATGGACTGAGATTGTTTTATGAAAAAATTGAGAGTGGACTGAATTTCAACGGGGGTAAGAGCGCCCGATATTTTCTCAGCCCTGGAGAGTCTAATGTTTTTGATGAATCGAAAGCAGTAAGCGTATACGCGAGTCAGACGGTGCAACGAAGAAAAGTCCTTAGAAACATCAATAGCCAGGGTAGACATTAGAGAAAGTTTGGGGGTTTGTTTTTCCTCCGCAGTGAATTCAGAAGACGACAGATTAGAAGGTAAAAAGGGTGGAAAAAGATTGGACTCGGAAGATTGAGACAAACAAGCGGGACCATGCTACCATAGCGAACAATCGCGCAAAACGTCGGGGTGACATCCCCTAGAAATAATATCAGCAGGATTATGTCGAGAATTGATGTGATGCCATGTGTAGGCTTCCGTAAGACGCTGAATCTCGGCAACACGATTAGCGACGTAAGTTTTCCACCTAGAAGACTGGGCATGAATCCAGTAAAGGGACACCATAGAGTCAGAATAGAGGTGAACACTATTGATAAAGGAATGAAGAGCAGGGGCGACCTTGAATAAGAGTCGCGATAACAACAAGCAAGCGCAGAGTTCAATGCGAGGTAATGACACCTGTTGAAGGGGGGCTACGCGAGATTTAGAACACAGAAGGTGACAAGAGGCCGATGAATCTTGATAAATGACTCTAATGTAAACACACCACCCATATCCCCTTTCAGAAACATCCGATAACCCATGCAATTCAACTATCCTTGCTTTAGACTTGCAGCGAATAGAACGTGGGACAATGATTTTACTGATCAGACATAATTTATCGCATAATGAATGCCAACGCAAGTGTAATTGCCCGGAGATTGGCTCATCCCAACCAAGACTGCACAGCCAAAGTTGCTGCATAAACTGTTTGTACAGGAAAACAACGGGACCGACGAATCCGAGTGGGTCGTATATACCTGCGATAATCGATAGGATTTTTCTCTTAGAGATGCTTGATTCAACGGGGAATGGTCTGATGTCAAACAAAAATGAATCGGTAGTGTTATTCCAGAGAATGCCCAAGGTACGCACATTACCCTGTTTGTTTAAAGGGAGTGATAAATTGTCATGATCTGCGACCACATTGGGTTCATTTGATGCCCATTTATGTAGAGTGAGACCGTATTGACTCAACAACGTACCTAAGTCAGATTTCAACTTAGTCAGATCAGAAATGGTGTCTGCACCGGTTAACAAATCGTCGACATAGAAATCATTGGTTATAGCTGACGCAGCGTCAGGAAAAGAAGTTTGATGATCCTTACCAATCTGATTAAGACAGCGGGTAGCCAAAAACGAAGCACTAGCAGTGCCGTATGTTACAGTTCGCAGTACAAAATGTTTAAACTGTTCGAGGAGAGAGTCACGCCACAGAATACGTTGATAATGACAATCCTTCTCAGCTATCAGAATTTGTCGATACATCTTCTCGATGTCGGCGATGAGAACATAGTTATTCATACGAAATCGCAAAAGAATAGAAAAAAGGTCTTGTTGGACGTTTGGGCCTACCAACAAAATGTCATTGAGAGAAAGGCCATTGGTGGTTTTGGACGAGCCGTCAAAAACAACGCGAAGTTTTGTGGTAGAACTAGAATGTTTAAAGACGGCATGGTGAGGCAGATAATAAGTATTTGAAACACCTGAATTTATGGAGCAATCGTCGACAAGCGTCATGTGGCCAAGATCCTTATACTCCTGTATAAAGTTTGCGTATTCGCGCGCAAGCTTAGAATCACGCATGAACCGGCGTTCTAAACTCAAGAATCTCGCTTCAGCGCTAGCATAGGACTCACCCAACTGGGGATTGTCAGACTTAAATGGTAGCGAGACCACGAACCTACCCTCCTGATTGCGATGAGTAGACTTAACGAAATGCTCCTCACAAGCTGACTCGTTATTAATGGGTGTATTATCAGGGATAGTTTCGGTCTCCCAAAATTTCTCGAGAGACGCTAGGATTTGACTGTCGTTGTTCCTAGCCAGGAACGAAACAGCAGGACCCTTATAATGGCAGTGTTTGGGCAGATTGCCGGCTAGAATATAGCCTAACTTTGTTTCTTGTATAGTAGGGAAATGAGAACCACGTACATATTTGTTAGGTAAAATTAAATCTAAATAAAATTGCGCTCCTAACAGTATATCAATGTCAGCTGAAATGTTGAAGTGTGGATCCGCGAGATAAACGTTATCTGGGACATTAAACTGATTTATGTCAAAAGATTGTGCTGGCAATTTATGAGTTAATGCAGATAAGACCGCGCATGTTGCTTGGAAACTAAATCTTTGATAGCGTGAGATAATGCGTATAGACGCTAACTTAGTGGCACAACAAGCGGTATTATTTATACCTGTAATCGGTATGTTAGATTTAGTCAAGTTAAGCCGTAATTTCTTGGCAAATGATTCCGTACAAAAATTTATTTGTGACCCCGCATCTAATAGAACTCTTGCGGGTTGTCTATTGCCAGCCTGGTCGATGACAAACACAATTGCTGTTGATAAAAGAATATTATTTGTAGATTGTAATTTAAGTGAACAGTAGTTACTGCTGCTGGCAGAAACTGGCTTTGACACATTGTTTATGTGCAACAATGTATGGTGTCGTTTTGAGCAGATCTTACATGATTGTTTAATCTTACAATTAGATGAGAAATGATCTGGTCTTAAACAATTTGTACAGAGTTTATGATTTAATATAAATTGCCCTCGTTCTGATGTGCTTAATGCACGAAATTTGTCACACATGTAAATTGGATGACCAGATTTACAGCATAAGCATAAATAATTGTTTGATGCTGAGTGATAACTTTTAAATGCAGTGCTGCCAGCAGAGTTTCGTGATTTTTGTTTGTCAGATTTATTGAATCTTAAATTGACTTGTTGAGCTGCTGTCCGGCATCGATAGGCAGTGTATTTTCTAGCAACTGTCTACGTGCGTTTAAAAACTGAGTGAAACCTTGAAAGTTAGGAAGATTATCGGGGTCTATAGACTCCTTCCATAATTTAAACGTGGTATGATCCAGTTTTGCTGACAATAATTGTACAGTGATAAGCTCGAATGAATCCACTGACAGTTGCATGGCCGCCAGTGAATTAACGGAAGACGTTATTGTATTTATGAACTCTGCCAAACTTTGGACAGAGTCCTTAACTGTTGACTTTACTTCAAGTAAATTCTGAATATAATACTTAGTTAGTATGAATTTGTTGTCATATCTAGCGGACAGCAAACTCAAGGCTATCGAATAGTTTTCGTTACAAATAGGTAATGCCTTAATTAAATCTAGCGGCTCATTTTTCAGAGACGAATACAAATAGTGTAATTTCTGCACTGAGGTTAAATCAGATCTGGCGTGCACCAAGTCCAGAAATATTGAATAGAAGTGCTGCCATTCTAAGATATTACCTGTGAAGCAGGGCAAACTTATCGGTTTTAATTGTATGTTGCTTGTTAATACGGGAGATACAGTCTGAACGTTGAAGCTTTCTATCAACTGCAAGATATTGGTTTCTGTTGAATATAACAGCTCTTCAACCTCAATTCGGTCTTCTTGAGCAGCGTTTATGTCTTTAGAAATGAGTTCAATTTCGGACTGTACCTCATCGTATTTTGTTGCCAAGCTTTTTAGACTTTCGAGTCTAACTGTTAAAAAATGTTTTGTGTTAGTGTTTTTATCAAAGCTAATGATAGCCGAATTAATACGCACTATGGCAGACTTTATGCCGCCTCTCTTTCTGACGAACACTTTGAGGCCTTCTTCAGCCATTGTACGCACCTGTTAATGATGTGGTACCTGCTATGCGATGTCCTGGAGCGTCGAAGTCGTGGAGAAGATGGCAAACACACAGACCGTAGAGATGACTGCTCAAACTGGAGGGTAGACGCTAGCACATGGATGTTCTTGCAATGATGTCGTCACGAGGCTCAATGGCGATGAAAGAAATGCTGAAGTAAGTCCCGAGACGGTCGGATCAGCGAATGTGCTGAATCGCCCGTGATGGCCAGAAATTGGGGCAGAAAAATGATGAAACCGCTAGAATATGTTGCAAGAGGTGAATGACGAATCCAGGCACGGAGCGACCAAAAAAATGTAAAATCCGTCCCGTGAGGACCAAAAAAATGTTAAGATGCGGCCCGATAGGACCAAAAAAAATGTTAATGTTAGGAAGAATGATGCTTGTGGTGCTATTGCCAGGTTGCAGAATAATGACGATAGTGGACTGTATAATACATTTATTAAGTTCTGTACACTTATATCATGGTGTTGAGATTGGCTAAGTCTGAACAATTTGATTTTGAATAAACAGAGTTAAGAACGCTACACGTTAGATGAGGCGCAAATGTGCGGAACTCAGATTAAAACGTTAAGGCCTAAGGCCTAGACGAATGTCGTATGAATTGTCGTAAGACTTGAGGCGCGAGTACGCGGCACTCAAGCTACATGAAATAGAATTACCAATGTATTGCTAATTCATTGCAAGTATGCAATATGTGTTGTGGCCTAAGGCCTACAATGATTTTCTGACGACAAGAAAAATGATGATGACAGAACAAGCGAGCAAACGTAATGACGTCTGTCGCCAGCCGTAGCTCAGACAACTGTAACGTTGAACGTTGTATAAACATGATAGCGCAATATCAGAAAGCACAGATTAGCCAACCTATTAATGCGAAAATTACCACATTACTGTCCATTTAGTGTTCTTGTGTAGTGATATATCGTACATAAGTGTATATAAAGTAGTGAGGTTATATCAATATCATGATTTATAGTTTGGTTAAATATTTTTGAAGTATTTACACTATACTTCCCTTTTGTTATTCATTGGTTCTTATTCACATTTCACTTAGTAATTCACTTTATTGCCCATATTATGTCACCACTAACTCACAACACTTTATACTTTTTCTGGGTTATGTTCTTGTTTATACGGGACACCTAACCTCTTGAAGTTGATTCATACTATTAGTTTGAGGTTAAAAGTGACGCGAAGAGCCGTAGTAATAGGCCTACTCTGGATGATGATACAAGATTGCGAGCGATGCTCTGAATTATTTGATTGTCGCCGTCTGTTTTTGGTGTCGAGAACCATTTCTTCGGGGTCCACACACTCCAAACATAAAATTCCAATTGGTTGATAATTACGTCATGGTCAACGATAATTACGTCATTATCAACGACGTCGTCTGTTTTTTGGTGTTTAGATTATGTTGTTTCTATATCATAATTCACAAAATTCTTAAAACTAACATAAGTTGCTTATGATAATTACAATTGTTATTATATTATTACTAGCGTCTACGTGTGCGTTTCTATAATGTGATGGGACACGGCACATTGGTGGGGTGAGTCAACACTGCCGCTCTATCGACGAGACGGTGAGAAATGACATAGGTCCAGCTGTTGTTGACGCGTGACCCTTTTTCAAAACAAAATTTACATGATTCTTACATGTTCAAAATTGCGTTGAGCCCACCGCGAGTTTATTATTAGTAACCTCGGAGGCGCCGGAGACTAAAGCATGTGCGGTGAGCCGGCTACCCAAAATCACTCTCGGCGGTGGATACTGTAGGAACTGGTGAGCCGGTCACCCACGAGTCCGAAATGTAATGCTTTGCGTTGTAGCCAATTGAATTACATTAATATATAATCTATTTGAACTTGACAGCACGGTGCGCTTACAACAATAGTGTATAGCTAAACCAAACTGACATCAAGGCGCTAGCGTCAGCAGATACAGTGACATTGTGCCGTGTCCCATCACATATGGAAACGCACACGTAGAGGCTAGTTATATTATTAGCATTCCATTGCTTGCTTTATGCTGTCAATTCAAGACCTCACATGATATGTTTTCATACATTAATAATAAAATGAACAATTTTAACGGTTGGCCTAGGCTAGTACGTTATTTTTACAAGTTATATTTTTATTACAATCTTTTGTTTTCCCCTTCGTAAATATGTTTTTATCCTGTTAATAAATGTTTTAATAATATAAATCATAATTACAAACCTTACTTTCCTTTAAAACTCTTAATTGATATAATAGGCCTAACATTGGTTTGGGTATCTGTGATTATTTTTTACTTCTAACAATAAAATGATTTAATTATTATAACATGTAACAATTGCTTTATAATTCTAATATACAGTATGATCTTTCATTATACATTTTGTTATTTAAAACATGCCTTTTATCTGATAATGTCCCTATCTATCTTCTACAGAATATGCAGGGTTTCTTGGTTCACATTACCTTACTAACTGTGTTATTATTGGTTCATAAACAATAATGTTGGTTTCTTTACTATTGGTTAGTAGTCAGTTTATTTGGCACTCTTTATACTACTATTTTAGTAAATTACATTCTCCTTTACAATTTTATAATTCTTTAATATACAAAATAGGCTTCCTTCACATTATTCACTATAACATTATTATTCAAAATTAAAACCTTTACAACATTCTCATAATATAATGATATCTATTTAATTTGTATAAGTGTCTATTATTTACTCTCAGATATAATAGAACCTCTACAATTAGTATATTTGATACAGAATGTATGTTTATAGGTTTTTGTCATACATTTTCTTAAGGTTATGTTGCCAGTTTACTGGTTATACATTGTTAATCATACTTTACATTTTATTTATTGTTTATACTGTGTCATTTCACAGATTCATTATCATTGTTTCTCATTCTTGTCCTATATAATACATATAATTATGTTCATAATTATCCATTCTTTAATATAACTTTATACTTTTAATTATTAGCAGTGCAGTCTTAGGTTTGATGCCTAGCTGGACTGTTAAGCTTGTTACAGAATTGAGTTTCTTAACCTTAATTACAATTTTTCTTATATGCTAAACATTACATTTTTATCAATATTTATATTAAGATATAAATAGACTCATTTCCTAATCTACTGGGTAATTTATTAGGTCAAATATGTTGTCTGGTCTAGTCATTTTTAGATGTCAGTTTGTCAAGTTATTTATTATATTGTCCTTCAAGGCTACTTTAGGTTTTCAATCTATTCATGCCTCTATAACAATTATTCGTTCTTTATTCATTGTTCATTGAATTAGTTGCTAAAACTGTTCCTTTATCTAATTAATTGTTTATCTGATTAATTCCCCTAACTAGTTCCATAATTCAGTTGGGTTTATTTATTGGTATCATTTTGTGATGCTACAATATACACACGAAGTGATTATTTGATATACGGTACAATGTGCAATTATGCTAATTTATTCAAATTCAATTATTCAATTATTCAATTAGATTAAATGTGTCAAATTGCTTTATTTACGTGAATATATTAATTACTCTGATATAATTAACTGTATTCATTAACGATTAGCATAATTACTGAGACTCTTTAGTGTCGTAATAAACGATATAAGAAAATTCATTACAAGTAATTCAATTAACGTTAGTGTTTCGTTACTGAGGTTGTGACAATAATGAACGCATGAAATACTTAACAAATAAATACTTATTTATTAAACATCATTCAATAAACGTCTAATACATGAACATAAATTATGACCTGTAAATACAGTTAAGAAAACATACATGAATATAAATCACAATATATATCCGTTTCGTTGTTCGCTGTAAAACATAACATACACAAACATAGACAATCAAATATTATTTATCCTACACTAATGCGTTCATTTTGCCTCAGATGAGTAGCTTTTTATGTTTAATATTATCATTACGATTGATCTAATTTCTCAAAGTGTGGTTTCTTGGAAAAGAGACAGAGCAGTAGTTTTATTAGAATATTAATAACATGAGGATGTTACTTGAGATAGTGAATATCCAAAACTCCATCGGTGAGGATTCCTGTTCACTGATGATCCCATGTAAGTAGAAGTTCCGTAGATTTGGTGTTTGTCATCACTTTGCACTCCCGGATAAGGTTCACTCCCGGTCTGTGTCGTCCCGTTAGCGTTGCCCGTTAATAATGAAAGTTTATAGAGTCTTGTGTTGCATAAGTGTATTCATTATTAAGAGTTGTGTACAAATAACTGTCTGTCGCTAAACTGCTTCGTGTGTTTACATACGTTTAATTTAATTGGATCATGATTGTGTGCAATATTGAGCACGAGTGTTATGAGCGCTAAGTCACTTATTGTTTCTGAGTTCGCACGACTGAGATAGCGATACCTAAATAATAGTGTGTTCTGATATCGATCACTGTGTTCGTAATTGTCGCGCCAAAGTTCTAACATTGAGTCGTTCGTTCACTTATTAATGTTTAATTTGCATGTCGGAATACTCTTAAGGTTTATAGTATCAAACTCAAATTCTAGCGATACTTATATCACTTCACACTTTGCGTTACTGCGGTAAACTTCTGTAAACTTGGTGAAATACGATTGACTGATTGGAAAACTGCGTGACTGTCTGAGAACTATTGAGTAACCGAGAAAACTGCGTAACTGACTGACTTTTGAATAATTGAGTAACTGAGAAATTTTTAACAACTGAGTAATACCGAGAGACTGAGACTTCGCGTACTTCGTAAACAGTTTTTATTAAACGTCTTCTACCATAATGCAACTTTCTGTCCAACACGCCTCTGGTCGTCTTCGATAGGTCCGATATTTCCTTCCACTGTGAAGACCTGTGGTTCTCGACACCCTGATTCGCTGTTCTGGTTGTCACCATGACGACATTCCTCTCCACCTGCTTCTTTGGAAGATGCTAGACTCTGGTTGGCTATCGAACATCCCCTAAAATACACGGCGAAAGGGCTTCGCACTACTTCTTAGAATGTAGAGTAATTGCTCGCCTGTCTGTCAAACCTTTTTTCTTGTGAGTTTCCCAAGGCCTGCTGCCATTCCCTTACTAACAATACG
The DNA here is from genome assembly GCA_034769895.1 of Magicicada septendecula. NCBI lineage: Eukaryota > Metazoa > Arthropoda > Insecta > Hemiptera > Cicadidae > Magicicada > Magicicada septendecula. The sequence goes on along the minus strand of CM068367.1, from coordinate 218,272,950 downwards.
TAGCGCCTCGTTCATTGTTTGGCTTCTCTTCGTCTTTTTTCTGCCAATTAACAGCTTCTTGCTCGTCGTCACCCCAAGATGCCTCCACGGTCTGTCGTCATAAATATCAGTTGTCATCCTAACGTTGTTTCACGCTGTGCGACACCCTTGACTGTATTCATTTGGTATACGTTGCTTTGTCTTCATACTGGGTAAAACCTTTCTAAATCCTTTGTGAGTGAGTATCCTTTTCTTAAAGGCTCGCACGCTCCGATTTAACCCTACATCATGTGCTCGCTTCAATTTCTGCGTACCCGTGCCACTGGACTCTGCTTTTGTTCCGTTCGTTGTGGTGTTGTAAATCTGAGTTGAGCTTGGTCTGTCACAGTCGATCCTATTTCCTTTTTGTTGTGTTATGTCAGGCGTTCTCTCATTGTCTTGTAGCTAGCGTCGGGTTGACGTGTTGTTAAATTGTCCTTATTTATTACTCTGGCTTGGGTTGGTGGCTTGACCTGTGCAAACGCACTTCTCGATCATAAAATTATGAAATTAAAATTTTTGATCGCTATAACGGAAATCGATCAGAAAGTATTTTTTTATTTTAAGGATGTGTGTACGAGAGAGACAGAGACAGGAAAAGAGATTGTGGTTTTCTATTATGTGTAAATTTAATCATACCAATTAAACGTCAAAACATTGCGCGAATATGGTGGGGTAGACGGTCGGTTGCAAAATCAATACTGCAGACTAAAATGACACTGGCCGTTAGAAACGCCACATCGAGTGCGTTTTTAGCTTGAGATACTTTTTTTATGGTCCACGAATGTGCCATTTTACAATTCTAATTATTTATGCGTAATAAGACTACGCTATATAGTTGTTTGGTAATAAGGCAAAACAAAAACACGTATCTTTATCAATTCCTTGAAGTAAACCAACACATAAGCAAGAAGATGACTGGTCAGTTTAAATATAAAAGAATCAGTAAAGGTAAACTTAATATCAACAAAAGGTAAACGAGGGATATGAACTATGTCGTATTACTGTAAATGGTAATGTAATTCCCCATTAAACACAACAAAATAACCTAAAAGTCGCTACGTAAAATGCGAAATGTTGAAAGCATGGATTAAAATACAAAAAAAAAATTACTGGTTGATATAAACCCAGTATCAAGAAATATGCACAGATGCACACCACCTCTTCTAGAGTTACAGAGAAACATATCTATCTAAGTCCTTGGTGTATAGGCTACTACCATGTAGAGCCTGATTACAGACAGAAAAAAGTTCTAAGGAAATTTACGGAAAAATTAAGTCTTTTTACCAAAGGATGAAATGATAAACCTTAATGGAACTGTACAATAAAAGCAATTCCTCACCTTGTATACGGTATTCATAGATATTGTAAAGATAACAAGAAATGTTGAAAGCGATGGTAACTTACTGGCCAAAATATGAATGCATGTATGAAAGAGACACTAGAAGTATTTCAAAAAGCTTGGAAACCACAAAGGTAGCTAGAAAAGTCTTTGAAAGAACGCGTGTCAGTGGACTACAAAAAAAAATCGACCCCATACCAGGCCATGGGGAGAAGACATATTGGACGTCTCTGATAATACAATGTTGAAATTTTTATGGAAAGGTCAGGGAGACGGACAATTCTTCGATTTCATACATTTTCCTTAATCTTTCAACATTATTTTTTGACATTATTAACACTACACACTAATACTGACGTATAGACATTTCAACTCGGTATCGACTCTTCTGTGTGCAATTTTTGTGTTAGTCATTAGCGCATTCTTTCCGTCCGACGATTTGGCGAGCACAAATCAGTTTTTAAGTCTATGAAATTCTGATGTGCTGATTCAGTTCTAGTTGTATAACGGACGTATCATCATCTTTCGTGTCATTTTGGCTTATTTGTTCATCATTGAATAGTCCAATGAACAAGTGAGTACAGTAACAAGTGAGTTGTCGTGATACAGAGCATTGCATTAATCAGTTAGTAAGTAAACAGTACTATTTTCTAGACCGTATCATATTATTTACACACGCATTAGGTCACTGTTCAGTGTTGGCTCCTCAGATCTTGTTTGCTTTTTTTACTGTTTTCGTTTTTTCAGACACAAGGCCTCATTGTTTGCTTTTAAATGTGTAACACATTCTAAACAGATGCTATTTCAAGTTGTTTCAGGCAGAAATTGTGATACGAACAATTTAGATAGTTATGAAATAAGTGTTCATGCATTTCAAGGAACCCTCGGACTTTTAAAAACTTCTACGAATCCCGAAAAGATTGCCTTTTGCCGGGCATTATAGAAGAACCGCTTTATCGTATTTTAAACGAAACATCGGGTCAGATAATACGTGATATTTCGAAGGCATACGTGAAGTCACACAACGTACCTTAATTAATAACGAAGACGTTAAGTAGAATGCAGCGGGTTCGGCACCGATATGATATATCGAAAGATTACTTATAAATGTTAGTGGACAAAAGTCACAAACTTTTGATGTAATGAATATGTATTTCGATTACTGTTGAAAATTTATAACAACACAACTTTATAAAGGACTTAGATGTTAGGCCATAGACCACTACATCTGTTTATTTCAGTTTATAAGGATACTTTTTAAAGTGCAATCAGAAATCTATTGAATACAATCATAATCAGGAAAATAATTACTGCCACCATATTTAGATTTGTGAGTCATATTTCTAAAAGACTTGTGATCCCTTAACATATTTGGTGGTGTGCAAGTGTTCATGCTCATTGTGCTCGTGTTTTTATGAGTGGTTTGTGTGTTTTCATAGAAAGTATTCACTTGGATTATTTTATCTTGTGATTAAGGGCCTATCTTTTGACATTACGTGAAGCTTTGATATTATTATTTTGTTGACTCTCTGTCACTCGTTGATAGACTATTATTAATTTCTTTACATTTGTTTGTACATAGTTAGCCTACAGACGGCTGTCGATTGTTAGGGTGGCCGGAACGTCGAATTTATATTTCTTCTGAGTCAGCAAATTCAAATACAAAAGTACACATTACGACAAGTAAATTGCTTTGTTGTACTGTAACAGATTAGTTATTAAGTATGGATAAGACTTGTTATTAGAACGAGTTGTCCACTGAGGGTTCGTAACAAATTTCCGAGGATTATGGATTTCTTGACTTTGATTACAAGTCTAATCGGACGCGGGGTATAGGCCTACAATCAGGACCGAATTAGAAGCGCATGGTGCCCTATACTGTCATCAGACTGGTGCCTCCACCCCGATTCAATATTAAATCTTTTATCCATTATTTACACTGATAAATGGCGTACATAATTTCGAAAGTTAACAATTATTTTATTAAACTGTCAAATTACGACAAATATTTAGCTACACAGTGATTACAATGGGCATAGTAGTACTTAAGCTAAGAAAATACCAATCGATTCATTTTTTTCTTGATTTTACGTTAACGAAGTCTTGTATAATTTTTTTTTCTAAATCGAAAGATTCTAGTATCTCGGTTTCAATATTCAACCTTGCTAACGAAGATAAACTTTCATCTCCGATAGTTGAAGTCAACATATCTTTAACGAGTTTTAATACAGAAAATAATCTTTCAGATTCTCAATTAGCTGTTGGAATCGTCAATAACAGACGATAAGTAATATATATATTTGGAAATACATCAGTCATTTTACAGTCAATAATCCAGTTTAATACTTCGAGCGAACAAACTGTAGTACCATGGAATATATCATCTTCATCCGAACGATTTGAAAACAAAAATATCTTTCTTTCAATTTTACTTGTAGCACAAAGTGTTTAAATTCTGTTAGAAGATCGTTATTCAAATCGATCGAGTAAATGTCTATAAGAGCTTTCGCTTGATTTTCCAACTTGACACTCTCCATGGTTAATAACTGCGTAAGACAACCCAACAATTGCGTACTGTGATCATAAACTTTGCTTCGCTTTGTCAATTCAGCTGGATGGTGCCCTCTCTGACAGCTGAGGCCCTGGTGCCCGGTCCTGCAGCATACGCTAGCGTTATGGATAATTCGCCCCTGCCTACAAGATGTTAGTACGAAGTTAGACCAAGTATGATGTTTGTATGTTGTTCGATTTAGCTAGACCAAACCTAACAAATCAATACAGAATACTGAAACAAGTAATCAGGCTGAAATTAATCCACTGAATAGTAACAAACCGGCAGGTTGTTGACAGCGCCCACTTGATGAAAGGTTTCGTCGTGAATGAATATTGACGGCAACGAACCTGCTACAGTTTCACTGCTCAGTTTCTGTTCATTGATTTTAAACATGTGACCGTTTTCATTGAGTCAACGTCTGAATTGTATAGTACGTACATACGGTGAGAAGTTAGTTTAGTAGACCACGTGGTGTCTGTTTACAGCAGTATTGTTTCCTTTCTATGTAGTCTATTCTACTATATTTAGCACATACCAGTGGACGAGGATCTGGTTCGTTGGCTATCTCTGAATCTAATCTACTAGCAAATCTCAGAGACATTTTAACGTTTACTTATTATTTTTCTTATCTTTTTATTTTATGTATATTTTACCTTATGCTATCTATTGCAACTTACGCAAACGATTATTCCAAAATTTTGTACAGAATTTTTATGTTAAAATCCGTTTTAATTCCCAGTGACAGATGAATATTGACGTCGTGTTTTAAATGAAATTAACAAAATTACTGAGAAGGGATCCAAGCCCAGTAACATTATACCTATGTGTTTTTATCGTATTGAAAAAAGTATATGGTGAAGGTACCTATATGAAAAAAATTTGCTAGAGCGATGACATTTATCGATCTCTGAAAAGGTGAATGCAATAGCTTCAAAAATCAATATGCCTTGTGTACTATATAGACAGATAATTCTCGTTTCTTTTGTTGCTAAATAATTTTTAATCCTTGGGTGCTTTGGCAGACGTTGTCAGGGCCGACGCTATCGTATGTACAAAATGTAAACCACACGCATACTCGCACCCGGGAGCAACCTGCCGCTTGCCTTAGAATTCCATGTTTCAGGACCTTCTATTTCAAATGCCATCTCCTCTAAGAAGGCTGGCAGCCAACATCGCAATGCGAACTCTTCACACAACTCTAATCTCTATGGAACTGGAGTTGAACCAGTCTCTCAGGTTCTTTAACCAGAAAGTGTCTCTTTTTCCGCAATCCTCTTTCTTTGATCTTGGCTTGTATAATAACTTGTAGAAGGTTATATCATCCTCCACGCATTATGTGTATTCTAATTCTCTGATTTAACATTAATAGTTAATTAATTAATAAGTATTAATAATTTCCGTCTTCTGTATTTTTCTCATCACCTCAATATTAAAGACTTTATCTACCCAACTTATTCCTAAAATCCTTCAGTAAGTTCACATTTCGAAAGCCTCCAATCTATCAGTGACGTTCTTATTCTGAGTCCAAGCTTCTATTCCATAAAGGAATATATAGCAAAATTGAGGACACATAGAATTTCAACATTTTAATCTTGAGATACAGACTTAGGTTTTTGCTGCAAAATAGTTTGTGCATCTTATTAAAACTGTTCTTGCTTCTCCAATTCTTGATCTGATTTCCTCAGTAAAGTCGTTTTATCGTTGACCACTGCTTCCAAGTATGTATTCCTTTTTTAATTTTTCTATCAATTCTGCATTAACCCTCAAATTTCGTTGGGGCTGTTGTGTGTTTGAAACTGTCATAAATTTTGTTTTTGTTTTTTCCATTCAATGTCAATTCATTTCCTTCATTTTTACCCACAATCTTGCCAGTCAATCTCTGTGGATCCTCCAGGTACCCGGCGGTCAGTACAGTATCATCTATGAACTGTAAATTGTTAATAATTGTTAACGTTTGATTATTTCTTCTCAATATAAATTAATAGCGTAGGCGGTGTGATAACTTGCTGCATATGCACTAGGGTAGGACCTCGTAAACACAAATTAAAATGTTTTAAAAGAGTTAATTAAGGTGTAAAATACATCAGCGACTTCATAAGAGATTACGAAAATATATACGACTCGTTGAGTACGACTGAGAACTGGTTGCGGTTACAAGATAATATCACGAAAAATTATATCTATATGAAGTCAGTTAAGAAGAAAGTGTCATCTTAGAGAAGCAGTTTGACGAGAATAAAAAAAGCATTTCCATCCAAATAGACTTGAAAACGTTTTGGGTAATATGCCTACGCCTACGCATCTCTGAAATTTTCACTCATATTTACTTCACATATAGTGTAAATAAAATCATTTTAATTTGACAGATCTGTTTTTCTGGTAAACAGGCTAAAAATAAATTTCCAACTGCTAAAAATAATCTCCAAGGTGACTGAACATCATGAAAATTTCGTATGGAAAAGTGCTTTGATTCAGAAGCCAGAACTGCATAACAGAAATCCACCGTTGAGTTTGGTTACGCTGAATAGAGGGTCCTATTCAGGTGTCGTCTCCCCCCCCCCTCAACTAAGTAAGTTCCAGAAATGAAAAATTAATAATTATTAAACGTTTCGAACACAATTGTAACTGAACAATTACATGGTCTCCCTAAACATTTACATTCTTTAAAATTAAACACAAAATCTAAAGTTTGTTTAGGTAAAATAATAAAATTTCAAGCTCGCTGAGCTTTAGAACTCATTCACTATTTTGAACGAGCGAGATAAATTTCAGTATTAGATAATTTTCCAACTATCAGAAAAAATACGAAAACCCAATTTATTTTTTTAGTAAAATAACCACTGTAATGCAGACAATCGTGCAATAAACACTAAACTATTGCATTTTTTAAGTTCAAATTATATCCATATGCCTAAAATTAATAAATGAGACCTAGCTTTTATGTTTATATGTGTTTCCTTAGATAACTATAGGCCTCTATCTAACAATTTCTCAAATACACATAACTGATAACAGTTTGTCAAATTTTATTGCTAACATACCTTACAAACAATCTGAAGGCAATCAAAAATTTGCAAGGGTGTCAAATTAATAAAGATAATTGTTTTGTATTTTTAATAAAATTTCTCATAACATTTTCCGCAGACACTTACAATTTTTTCAGAATTCTGACTTTAATTTTTAGACCATGGTACCTCTAAAGCTAAAATATTTTCAAAATAAAGGCTACACTGCAATTGAATTTATTTTACTTAGAGTAAAAATTCTATTTACTCTAATACTATAAAAATCATGGATTTTCTCAATATTTTTAAATTTTTTAGCTTTTCTTTGAGCCTTAGTGTTTTAAAATTTGTAAATTTCCAAAACTAAGCATTACATACCGATTTTGGTTAAGATTCTATTTTATTTGAGACCCGGATAGATTATTATAAGTTTTCAAAGTTTTTACTCCTCACATTTTCACCACCAATTTGTAGGGGGATCAATCTAAAAAAAAATAGGGGTCTTAGGAGTTAAATTTTAAACAGGATGCAAGATTTCGAAATCAGTTCATTCAATCGATATTTATCCTGAGACACACCCCCACGCAGACAGACAGATAAATCCCAATCAGACCAGTTGAAACTGAGCTGAACGAGTTGAATAAAAATTAAACAAACATTTTAACGAAATTTACAAAGTTAAAATCAAAACTCACGTTATTTAAAAAGTTAAATCAAATTATTACACGTTTAAGAGGTTAGGGCAGTGATTTTCTACGATCTGAGTCATCCTGAGACACTTTTCTGAGTTTTTATCAATAACGATTTTTACAAAATAAAATCCATTGCGTTTGGATCTAAAGAAATTTCTTTCCTACTCACAATATCCTTCAACTACCTATAACAAGCAGACTGTGATCCAAGGAATGCGACAATGACTCGTTTTAATATCTAAGTATATATATGAGTACATAAATGAAATTTTTTTCTACAAAAAATGTTCCTTAATGAACAAAATATGCCAACCCATAGTGGCTCGTAACTCGTAACATAACAAAATAAGTTAAAACTCTGGTTACTCACTGAGGAACCAATTGTGACATGTTTAACCTTGTCATTAGTAAAAGCTGTCTGTACAGAGATGTTGAACAAGAATTTTATTAAAAGAGTTACAGAAACCCTACACATGTTATAATATCGACGGCAGCGGTTTCAAATATGTTTAAATTATTCACCAGTGCAATACGTCTAATGTTAACACGACTTCTAAATTTAGCGCCGTCAATAATAGCAATGCCAAATTTAAACCCAATTATTGAAGGTAGATTACGTTAATACTATTACTAAAATTGATATGGCTCAAATTTGTAACTTAATTCTAGGAATCCATTAAACGCAGTCATAACATTCAATATTCGTTCTGCTAAATGAGCCACTCTATTCGGTGTAGTGTACAGAGTTTGTTCATCCTCAGAATACTGCAGTACTATACAGCTCTCGTGATGTGAATTTATTCAGTCAGTAATATTACCATTGGATATATTTATTAAACGAATAACTAAAAGCATATGTCGGTTCCATTAATGTTAGGCGTACGTTTTGTACTAACATTGTTTACTCTCCAAATATAGAAGTGCTATTTAGATTTAATCACATTTGTCAAGCAATTCTCACGTATATACGGTTCAACAGGTCTTGAGTCGTAAGCCAATTAGTCCTATATCCGCTCGGAAGTAGTCTCCCTTATAAAGCAGCGTATAGTCAGAAAATGAGAAGACCTATCCAACAAGTCTCCGGAGGCAATATAGTTGGAAGACATATTTAACTCTTCCAGAGCAGCAACGTATGATTCCAGTGTTACTACTTTAATTAGGAAGAACTAATTAAGTCATCTGTTTACAATCTGCGTTGAAAGCCGTCTGAAGCATGATAAATGTAAATGAAAACTCTTTACCTCCTGATTGCAATAGAATTTAAAAATGAACGAAAGCCTAGAACTTATACTGGATAATATTTCTGTCTTTAAAAAATGTGTCTGTAAAATGAGCGCTAGGCTACAACTAAAAATAAAATAAATAAACAAAATGGGAAAGGAGGAACGACCTAACCTAACCAAACCAAACCTTAATGTATCTCTAAAAGCAAAGAAGCGTTAAAAAAAAGGTGTTTCGAAAGGTTTTCACTTCGTCACTTTCAAAATAAGACTTTAAGCGTAAGTAAGAAGGGGTCTGGACGTGAAGCTGCTAGTCACTGTGGCACAGCAATACACTCTGACCTACATTCTATAAATGGGTTTCCATTAAAAGGTTTAAAACTTTAACTTTAAAAATTCATGGCTTAAAAATGTTTTATATAGATTAGTATTAGACACAAAGTTATACGCTCTTGTTCAACGTACTGTAATTATAGCTACAAGTTGATACACACAAGATTATAAGTCTTATTATTTATTTTCAAGTACAGTATAAAGAATATTCAACTCAAACAGGCCACCATTGGGATCTTGTAAACTGTGAGGGCTACAAAGACGTTGAAACGGGAGACCTGTCCTACTCTTCTGTGTGTTTACGAAATAGGATTTAAAATTTTTCATATTTTCCCGATATTTTCCAATTTTTCGTCCAAATTTATTTTTTTCTAATAGTAACACTTAATTTTATGTTTTCATATATAACATACAATTTAAAGACTTTTTACGATTGCGTATACATAAATATTAAAGACCAGATAGAGGAGGACCTCGGAAAGCTGAACATAAGAAACTGGAAAGCCAAGGCATGCAATAGAGAGGAATGGAATCGACTCTTGGAGCAGGCCAAGACCCACCAAGCCTTATAGAGCCACGGTTGATGATGATGATATATAAATATATATTCATATACGCTCATATTGTTCTTGTATAGGTATACATTTTATATTATTATTAATAATAACAAACCTTTTTACAAAAATATATTTTTATTATTTTGGAATTACAATATTTCAATTCAACTATCATCGTCAGAATAAAATTATAAGATTTTAAAAATATAAAATTTTATATCTGATGATGATAGTTGAATACTACTAAAACATTGTAATTTACAAAATAATAAAAATATATTCTTGTAAAAAGTTTTGTTATTATTAATGATAATTTAATAATATATTTAATTTAATTTAATTAATTACACACACACACGTACACACACACACACACACACATATATATATAGGCCTATAACTTTACTCGTAAAAACGCAAAATTTCATAAATAATTTTTTAGCTTCTAACCCGGCTAAAACCATCACTCATTACTATCCCGGAGGTGAAGTACTATTTCAAGGATAGGATTTGATAACATTATTTCATTTTATTAAGATTAACTAAATACAGCTGTAGGCCTATTGTAAAGTTCGGCTGGACGTCACGCCGTAGAAAAGAATTCCCTTGGGTCAATACAAACTCCGGACACATTTGGAAGCTTTTGAAACAAGTACGATGACTGCTACGCTACCCGGACTCCGTAGTTTTAAACGCAGTTATTCAACCGAACTAAAATACTATAAAAGACAATTATGTTCACCTCGCTATCTGTAGAGAATTATGGTTTTAGCAAGAATTTAAGGGAAAATACAATTTACAGAAAACTTCTGAAAAATGTGAATTTACTCATTTTCGTGATACATAGCTCCTAAACATTAGAGTTCACAAAAATACTTTAGGATGGCCAACGATTCGCGCTAGTCTTAAAATTGCACGTTCCATCTGAAATACAATTATTTTTTGCAAACGGAAACGTAGACATTACTATTACGAAAAATAAAGTTGTCGCCATATTGATAAATGTGTAAAATTTGTATAAAGTTTTTTGAATCACATTTTGAAGACTGAAAACAGTAAAGAAAATTTTCTATTTAAAGTTGTCCATCCTCTTACAGTTTACAAGAGCTCAATGGCGGCCTGCTCGAGTTGAACACTCTCTATAAATTAATTAATAAGTAATGTATGTATATAACTGACTTTAACTTTATTAACTTTACGAATATCAGTGACTGGACTCGATGCTGACTCCTGAATAAATAAATAACGCGGCAGGTCACGACGCAGCGGCTACGACACTTAATATTTTATACGTGCATGCATTAAACACGAGTGTCGTCATAAAATGTGAACCGCATTGTCATAAAATAGTGACATGATTTACGTCATTAATGGTCTGCCATACGTCATTAGTTAATTGCGTAGTATACTGAAGACATAAATAAGGTTTGATTCATTGTTTCGCCCTGACGGTGATGGTATTGGCTGGAATTAGTACACATTACATGATGGAGACTTCTCGTCGCACCTGCTGTCAGACGTCTACATTTCAACGCGATACGTAAAATTAATTCGTAACTGTTTTCCAAAATAACGTCCGGGATAGGTATATATATATTTCTTTTTTTTAATCCGACATTAACAAAACGATTGTTTTCATTCGTCGACAGATAATTAATCAATTTTCTTTTATTCCGTGTTTTATCAGCATTAAAACAACTGTTACATATTTTGATACAAACGTATCATCAACACAGGGATATAAAGTAAGAAGATGGTCTGCACGTACTGCTAGCCAGGCTAAATTAATAAAGTTGTTATAATGTGAGTAGAAAGTGACAATAATGTAAGTATTATTGTCATCATAATCTTCATCATCCTGTTTACTTCTCACGTAGACCGTCAATCTGTCTCTCCTAAACTACTTTTGATAGTGCAAAAGTCCTTATTAATAATAATACTATCCTTATTATTGTGATGATGATTATGATGATGATGATGATGATGATTGACGACGACGACGACGACGACGACGACGACGACGACGACGACGACGACGACGATGATGATGATGATGATGATGATGATGATGATGATGATGATGATGATGATGATGACAACGACGACGACGACGATTGTTATTATTATTATCAATATTAATAGTATTATTTTAATTATTTTATTTTACGGTAAGTTTTATGATTACCTTTTCATGTAATCCTTTTCTATATCATTCTAAGCGTCTTTTTGTCCTTTTCCAGACCCCATTTTGTTACTTTTTTTTTAATAATTAAAGCGAGTACAAATTAGGGGTCCATATCTGGTGGACATGGGTTTAGTACAACAAAATTACTCAATTGGATTCTCACGTTGCCGTAACTTGTCTTGGATGAGATACCTTACTACAATACCTTTCCTATCTCGTCTTTCTATACGTCTTGACCGACTCTCGACCCCAACGCTATTTGATTTCGAGGGGTAAGGAACGGAGTCTTCCGTTTCTCATACCTCAAATGTACTTTTTAATTCTTGTTCTCTTCTTTTGCTTTTAGGCTACCTGGTAAGACCCCGCCCAAGTTCGAAGGTGGCAAACGGTAAACGGTACTAGGGGCGGAAGAATCTAGCAGGAGGTTAAACAAAAAAAATTCAGACCAGGACCAGTGGCTCAAAACTATCATTCCTACTACTGGTCTTACTCTACAGGACGCTACAGTAATTTTTCACACTCGAAAGTCTCAATGGAATAAATCGAATGGATATATAGTGACTATGAACACGAATAAAGACAAAAGAATTGAGAGACTGAATGCTTATCTGGGTAGACCACGAATAGCAGAGTCCCCAAGGAGGTTTGGCAATGTAAGCCTGATGGGCAAATACATATTAGGAAGACCTAGGGAGTGTTGGCGATGTGGATTAATTCCTTTCGGACCTAAGCAGGCGATTTTCCTACACTCTGGTAGAAAAAGAAGAAGTAAGTATTAATTGAGAAAGCTTTTCTTTCTACGATTTTTGGTTGATTCCTTTCAGGAATTTTATATAGTGTTCAATCATTCAAATCCAAGTGTAAACCGGTTCCTGTATTAGAGTATAATATTTCAATACGATCCTCTATCAGACAGTCTGACAACTCCGGAAGAAACAACAGAAAATAGATAACCACAGAAAAAATATGTATACATATTGAACACTAACGGTTGGTTACAAAATGTAAAGTATTTGTGATTTTGCTTTGAAATCTTACGGCCAACGACGTTTTGAATTTATAGTCGTTTGACAGCTGATTAATCAGTTCGTAAGAATATGTTATAGACTAGTAACTACAATTTATAGTAAACTCAATTAAGCTAATTTTCACATACCGACTCGAAACTAATACGGGTGCGCAAACCTTAAGGTTTAAGAAAAGGGAAATGATGAGATGGTAGGCCTATACTGAGAAGGCTCGCGACACAGAACGGTTTTTACATACATTTGCATAGTTGTTAACTCAATCAAAAAAGATATAACAACAGTTTACACTTCTAGCATTGATACAGATAGTTGTTATTTAATGTATTTTTTGCTTTCATGTTACATAATGAAATGGAAGTATGGTGGTGGCGAAAAAAATTGTGTTCGAGATAAGAGCTGTTCTGATTGTACTACCCTCAACACATGAAGAAAAGTTATTTTCCGAAAAGTGTCTGTGTGTAGTATTATTTCTATGGCGAGCGATAACTGCTGCAAATTCAAACAGAATCGAATAATTTTTTGCATATATACCTGAGGACTCAAGGCCTATTGTCTTTGGTGAAGGAGTAGTTTACCTGCAACATTTTATGTTTTAACAAGAGTAAAGTACTTAATTTTGATAAATAAAGTATCCTGAAAAGAAGGTCAAACTAATCCACTGTAGAAAGGTAGATGAAATATATTTAAATGAAAAGGGTATCTGAAGGGGAAGGGGTAATTTTCTATAAACGAAAATGATAATTGAAGGGGGAGGGGATAATTTTTTATATGTGTACTACGTTATCGGCAACAAAGAAGTAGTTTGTTGTTAAAATTCGTTCCCGCGCTGTTTGACCGTGGTCCAATGTTTTCTGCAAAAGCAGACGTTTCGGCAGTGCCATCGACTGGCATCATCGAGTGAGCTAACGTGAGGTGGTACACGTTAGTGACCACAGTAACTGTGGTTAAGGGTGAAGAAAGAAGTAGTTTCTATGGAAATATTTCATTTCGAAAATGATTTTAAATATAAATCTTAGAACATGGAAGTCACTTATAGTTCTCCATACCGATATTTTCATATTGTGCCTTACAAGTCTGTCAGATGTTTCTGATGATTTTGAATTCTCGATCACGTTAGTTAAACACATTTAGACCGGAAGAAAGAAACGACGCTGGGAAGTGTATATATTTAGATCATTAAAAATTATTCCGTTTTCATTAGACACTAGTCACCAATCTCAAGTTGTGACTGTCACACAAGATCTATAGGAAGCTACTATTCCCGAAGCCACTATTTGTGGCAAACGCGAGTCATTGTTATCACAATTTTGTTTTCAATTTTCATCCACTACTGTGTTATATTTGCTACAGTTTCATGAAGTTGAATGTAAAACCCACCAAACAATCCAAATACAGCCGCATATTTACTAAGATATGAAGAAAACATTTGCAAAATTACTTCGTCTCTTACACATATTGATTTCACTATGTAGAACTCGGATTAAATATTTTTATTAGTAATTAATAGTATTTTTCATTCCTCATAAGAATATATTTTTAAATTTATTTTTCACTGTTTTGACAGTATTTTTTACTATCTTTTTTTTTAGTGTAAAAATATTGTCGAAACAGTGTAAAACAAATTAAAAAAATATATTCTTGTAAGGAATAAAAGGTATTGTTAATTGTTAGTAATTATAAAGCAAGAATAATTGTTAGCCAATATGAACATAATTACTATAACCCCACAAAGCATTTACAATGAATACGTATGTTATTGTCAGAGGTTCAATAACGGCTTGTTACTTCAAAGACTTGTTGCCAGTTACGTTCCCACACACACATCAGTTAGTTATCTGTATACGAACGCACAAAAAGTGTATTCAGTGTGCTAAAGGTATAACAGCGATTAAGCGCATTACGCCTTCTATTAATTTCACATTGCTTTGCACGATCAAAAGGAAATATTTCGCTGCTGCGTCATCGATATAATTTACAACAATCTTTAAATATATGAACACACAAACACAAACAAATAAATATATATACACTCACATATATATCTTATATTTCTGTTAATATGAAAATTAAAATAAATTCGACAAAACTTTTTTCACTTAGAAGTTCTTATAAACATTGCAATCTAATGAACTGTAGTTCTTCTACACAATTGTTATTTTCCGGGAAAGTAATGTTGAATTCTGTATTTTTTTATTTAAAAAACTTTTCCGATACTTACAATAAAAAGTCGCAGACTGGTCGCAGACTCTGATTGTTATTTGTAACGATTTTACTGCGGCGTCGCTTTAACGGTTTCTAATTTAACGAGTTAAATATTTTAATTTAATTAACGACGTTTACGCGTAATATGTTAATCGTAAAATAAAGTCTCTCTTAATTAAAATCTGCTAAACTTGGTTATCTGTGGCTCTTTTTCGGAAAAACTTCTGAGAAAATCTTTATAAAATGTGTAAGAAACGACTGTACGCGTACTGCTGCTCTCAAGTGTCAGGCCTACAATTTTTAGAAAACATTAATTAGACAAAAAAATGTTTTATTTAAAACACACAAAATGTCCATGAGAAAATTTTTATGTCTAATTTAGATAAAAAAATATCTGTTTTTTAGCTGTTAGTCTTTAGAGAACTATTCGTAATAAAAAAAACCGGGACAAAAAATCACAAATAATTTTTTCAGGATTCCTGCGTAGGTATACAAGGACGTCGATCAGTTGCGACCCAACCGTACAAAACCCGATCAGTTGCAATCGAGGTGAAAATTTGAACCGGTCAATTTCTACCTGGTCAAGTGCGATCGAAAACATCGTCCTATCAGCTACAGACTGCATGTATCAAAAGCGAGTGAAGACATGAAGGCTCACGCCTGGAATGGTAATGCGTACGGCTGTTTCAATGTTTATATACTGTTGCGACCAATCAACTTCTCTGTGCACATTTCTGCATATTTACGAAAATATGTAAATCTGCAAACCACACGCGCGCAACCGTTAAACCTTCAACAAGTCTACCGCGGATACAAACCAGGATTGACGCTCGACGGCATCAGGTGACGACGAACTGGTATATTTACTAAATAAAAGAGTACAAAACAGGGTAAAAAGTGGCAGAATAAAGAGTCTAGAAAATATAGAGAGCTGCAAATAGTTTGTGTAATTGTAAATATTATAGTTGACATGGGGTCCAAAGGGAGTGTGATGCGAACATATGCTTTCATAGAAGAGAAATGCACTAGCCTATCCACCCCAACTCCACTCTCACCTACACGTCGGTGGGCCCTGTTACGCTGAGCAATCCACTCCAAGGTTGTGGTAACCAATCCCTTCGGCGGAGTGGATCGGTAAGCAAACGAAAGATGGGGGTTCTGTCAGCACACAGCCTGGGGGTATCCTGGGTCCTAGCCGGGCAGGATGGTGCACATCGGCAGCAGAGCGTGCATCTAGTGTGGAGGCGGAGGAGACTATAATAGCCCAACGACTGCACACATGGGCTGAGTCAGTTAGCCTACTGCGACCGGGCAGAGAGAGCTCGTCAGCTGAGGTGAAAGCAACTCTCTAGGGGAAGGGCACCCCGAAATCAAAGTTCCGGAGGTCCTCCAGGTTGGGGATTGGATCGGAGAATTCACATAGCCCATCTGTAAAACTTTTATGTGCAGAAACCTGTCAGTTTCTTTCGCCAGCCAATTTTTACAAATAGCAGCTGCACTTGACCGGGACAACTGGCGGAGGCTGTTAAAGGAGGCCTTGACTCAGTAATGGGTTGTTGCGCCGCTGAAGAAGAAGATAGCTGATATAACAATTTTTAAAAGAATGAAAATTAAGAAATTTGATATGAAGATTAAATTGAGCACGCCAACCGTTTAAATAATCCTTTGTGTGAATATTTGTTGCAGTATTGTTTAAGATGACTTCATTTTAAAAACGTTTATTCTCAGAATGTTAGATTGTTAAATTGTTAGTTAAATAGTTCAAACTATTAGTCGTCAGTGATTTCTTAATGTCTGTCAGTCACCCAAGATAAAGTAAATTATATTTTTATTATATATCAATATGGTATTTATAATTATAAATGTAACCTCTTAATATGATAATCACATGTACATGATGATTATAGTATACAAATCTGTATATGCTCCAACACTGACGTACAGTTGCAAGTCATGGACTCTGAACGACGGACATAAAAAGAGTATAGAAGCAATGGAGATGAGATTCCTGAGGAGAATTGAGAAGAAAACTCGCAGAGATAGGGTGAGAAACGTTAAGATCCGGATGAATTCGAAGATATTCTCTTTAAATGATGAAATTGAAAGCTCGCAACTGCGTTGGTTTGGCCACGTCTGTTGGTCGAATGAAGAAAGGTAACCGAGACGAGCATGGGAAGCAAAACCAGAAGAAAGAGAGGAAGAGAATGGCCCAGAACAAAATGGGAGTTTAACATCAAGAAGAGTGTAGAAGGCAGAGGAGTAGTTAGGGCCCATGCCAGGGTTTTAGCACTGGGAACAATGAGATGGAGAGCTCTCTCGAAAACCTCGGCACCCGACGGGTAGAAGATGATGACTAAGAATAAGAAGACATATATATGCACACTTATGAAAAGGGGAATACATTTTTAAATTTTTAGTTTTGTTATTAATAAAAACAAATTTATTTTTTCCAAATCCATCGTAATTATTTGGTTTTACAATACTCTCTCCTCTCTACAACATTCGCGTTTATATGTAACGTAGTGTTTGACGTAACTCAAATAAGTACAAATCCCACGGCCTGGTTAGGTACATATATTTATTAGAGCTATATTCAGCACGTACAAACGCATTATATATACAGTTGCGCGTATATCGCATCATGGCTGTATTTGGGAAGTGAGAGCGGGAATTGAGTACAGAAACTTGCTATGCATAAGTAGGGAGTACAGAAACCTGGGTGGATGACCACGAGGGGGCTCGGTGGCCGAGACTCCTACACCCGCAAGGGTACACAGAGGGAGATTATTATAGTTCAAAATGTTTTTTGCAACTCTCATAAAACCGTGGATAATTATTGATTTTTGTCGCAAGTAACAGCAATGTATAAAATAAGAGTTTATTATTTAGTTTATGAATTTTATAAATCTTAATGAATTTGAGCTAATTAGTTTCGTTTCTTTTCTTAATTTTTTTTATAAACCCTGAAATTTATGTTTTAAACTAAACGTAACCAACTGTACGTACAACATATTGTATTAAGTTATTAAACAAGTTTTACATCGATTGAATGCATATGTAGCGACTTTTTGAACTTTAAGATAAAGTCTGTTTAACTTGTAATGACACAACTGCAAACATAACTTTACGCAATATTCTGTTGTTAATATACAACATCAGAAATTAATTTTACAATATTCATATCGTAGTGTAGAGTCAGAGAATATTTTTAATACGATATTAACTACATCGGTTAAACATACAATTAAAATTTAATTTTAAAACGTATTTATTTGTATAATAGATTCCGTAATATGCATATACGTTAAAATTTGATATTTCATAATTAGAATTTTTTAATATCAATTTCATTCCAATCTTGTGTTGGTTCGATTTACGAAAGTTCAACGCGCGCGCGCGCGCGTGTGTGTGACTAGCTAGCCGAAGCGAAATATTTGAAGTTTCGCAAATCGTAATGCGATAAATGCTTAAATCGTAACTCTTGTGCCACAAAACGTAAAGCGTAATATAAGTACGTTTTGTGTGCCACCACTGAGTCACTATCTACGGTATCAATAACGCGTAACTTGACAAAAAGATTAAAATTATCGCTGGCGTTAGTATTATTGATTCTGCTATCAATAAAACTACAAAACATACGCGCGCACTCTCTCTCTCACCACAATCACGCGCCCGCGCGCACACAGACTCTCTCTCTCTCTCTCTCTCTCTCTCTCTGATTTAAATGGAATAACTCCTATTGTAGTCCCTAGCCACGTGTTTGTTAACCAAATATACTGTTACACACCGTCTATGGCCTTTCCGTGATGTTATTTCGTTGTTTACATGTTTCGAGGCACTTGCCTCATCATCAGAACTTTATAAAAACTAATGTATGTCATCAATGATGACATGTGTCAAAATACTAAAACACAATACGGCATTAAACTATGTACAGAACTTGCTTTAAAAATGAGCACGTCAATGTTAGGTGTGCCTTGCAAGACAACACGCGCCGTACTGACGAAATCTAAGTTTTATCTCGACCATATCGCATAGCGGTATCGTACAGTATATTTGATTTATATTGTAATTGGTCGTTCAACACGTGTGGCTTGGTACTGGCGTCGTTATATGCTTTATAAATCTCATAATCTTCAAGGGCGTTCAAATAACGCCCTTTATTGCAGAAATGAAGGGGTATTAGATTCGAGCTAAAATCCGTGTAACTGTGATTATTGTCTATAAGGTGCCTGGCGAAATTTGACTTGATGTTGTCAAAGTTGTAAACTCGTGTAGGGGGTCTATGTTCAGAAAATCTTTTCAAAAAACCTCGACCCGTCTGGCCCACATAAAAAGCCTCACAGTCGTTGCAGACTAGCTTATAAACTCCTGTTTTATTTTCAAGACTGGTATGTTCACGGCTGCAGAGATTATTTAAGATGTTATTACTGGTCTTATAGGAAACAACTATGTTGTTGACTTTATTAATGGTTGACTTAAAAATTCCTGGCATGAAATGCATATAAGGTGCCGCAATGTACTTGCGTGCCTTTGTTTCGGGGTTCTCATTTCTATTATTTATATCTTTAGTTTTATTTTTAATAGCGTTACTCTTCTTTTTCTTTTGTTTTTTTAAAATATTATCTATTATTTTTTCGTTGTACCCGTTGTTAAACGCAATGACTTTAATGGTGTTTAATTCTTCGATGTAATCCTCGATGCCAAGGGGTATAGACAATAGGCGATGTATCATGCTATGGAATGCAGCTAATTTCTGTGAAATGGAGTGGAACGATGAGGCATGTATGACAGCGTCAGTCATCGTGGGCTTCCTAAATATATTAAAACATAGTTTTTTAGTAACAAAGTCCTTAGTTACTGTCAAATCCAGAAAATGTAATTGACCTCTAACTTCATTCTCCAAAGTAAACTGTATTTTGTTATTAATGCCATTCAAGTAATTGTGGAGATTGTCAATTTGACGATTTGTGCCTTTATACACCATAAAAGTGTCGTCGACATATCTACCATAGAACACCACATTGTAATTATGTGTAGGGTCTGCAAACAAGAAAGAATTTTCAAAGTAATTTAAGTACATCTCCGCGAGAATACTAGAGAGTGGGGAACCCATTGCCAACCCCTCCAGCTGTCTGAAAAACTGTTTGTTATGTGTGAAATAATTCTGGTCCAAAATCACTCCCAACAATTCTAATATTTCATTTATGCAATTAGCGTCCAGTTTATTGGTGTTAACAAGGTTAGTTCTTAATAGGCGTAAGGTTTCACTCACCGGTACATTTGTATACAAGTTCACAATGTCAAAAGAAATAAGTTTATAGTGGGGTTCAATCATCAGGTCTTTCACTTTTTCAACGAAATCACAACTATTAATCAAACTTCGATTATTATTCAAATGTAAATTGTGTTTTAATATACTCACTAATTTTCTAGCTGTTTTGTAACCGGGTGCAGTGGTAAAATTTACCAGTGGTCTAATAGGAATCCCCTCCTTGTGAAGCTTTGGCAGACCTGATAAAACAGGCGCTTTAGAATTAATTGGTTTTAAAGATCGTCTAGTACGTTCATCAAAGAGATGTGTACACGTATTTAAACTACGATTAAGACGTTTTACATATAAATCCGTGGGGTCAGAGGTTAGCAGGGTGATATTATTATTTGCAATGAAATCGCGTATTTTATCGTCATAACCATTCTTATTTATAATAACCAGGGTGTTACCCTTATCCGCCTTAGTGACAAGGGCTTGATCGTCAGATAGTTTTTTCTTTAATGTTTTTAAAATCCTACGTTCGGCATTATAATTGGTCATAGAATGAATAGGAGAACGTACGTTATTAAGTTGGTTACGTATAATTTTGTTAAATTTGTTATTTATTATGAACCGTGCTTCATCTTGTTCTTTTTGTTCATTAATTGCTTTAATCACAGTTTCGGCACTAGCAACTTCTCTCTCTCTCTCTCTCTCTCACTCACTCACTGTCTCTCTATTCACTTTCTTTCAACCTATCTCTTCCAACTCTTCCCTCTATATAGACTATTTCTCTCTCCTTTTTCATAAATATGCAAATATTTATATAATGCATATTTCATAAATATGTCTGAGAATCAAGTAAACAATATAAACAAATCTTACATTAAGGAGAGTAAAGAGACTGTCACTCAATGCGTATTTCGTGCGCAGTATGTAGTCTGTTTTTAGATCTATATTGTCAGCATTCAATAGGATTATAGACGGTATTGGAACAAGCTGTTTGTCGAAAACGTATTGGATTAATTATAATAAGTTTGTAACGACATGTATTTGTGTTGCTTATTGTCGTAGAAGTGCTGGGTCCCGACAATGAACGGCTTTCGTCGGTTCAATCTCACGCGCGCGTGTGTATTAAATCCGATATTGTCGTTTTTCATACAGAATGTCGATTAACGTAACGTTCAGTGCAGAAAACGTCGATGAAAGTGAGGTTTTAAATTGTTATTAATAAAATTTACTCTGAAAATTTTCTGTAACTGGAAATTCTAACCATTCTGAACTGGTAGATGCTTCTCAGTATGATTATTATTTATTTATTTATTATTTAATTAATAAAGTTGTGTTAGTGGTTATAATTACTAACAGAATTAACACTGTTCACACCACTACAGAAAAATTATTCCGATTAGCGCTTTCAAGCTTCACAGCTCATCATCAGATCGGAATCATCAAAATCATTTTCCAATCTGATGATGAGCTGTGAAGCTTGAAAGCGCTAATCGGAATAATTTTTCTATAGTGGTGTCCAACAGTTTTAATTCTGTTTGTATGTGTTTGTTACATCTCTGATTATATTTATTTGCACAAGTATTAACTTCTCCTAGAAACACTGTGACAATACCAAAACTTAAATTTATCTTTTAAATAAATTAATCTTAAATTTAAAAAATAAATATAATCTTTTATATATTTAGACAAAAGGTTACACGTGTTAAAAAAAGCCTGCCTTATAGTTATGGATTCTACATAGCCTATATACATAAAATACATAAATATAGCTATCTTCATAAATTGTAATGCACGCACGCGCGCACGCGCACACGCGCGCACACACACACAAAACTACACAAATTTGTAAATCAGTGTATTCATGTGTTGTATGCGAATATGTAGATCATTTCTTTAGAATATTATATTCTAAAGAGTCGATGTATTTTTACAATGCTTATTCGTTATATCTTTGCATTTATCGATAGTAATAACATTACGTTAATACATGAACAAAGTATTAACATCAACATTCAATAACAACAATTACGTTCATTGGAAGTGTCAGTATTTTAATAGATGTAATGTACATATTTCGCAAGATGTCTTGCACCATCAAAGTCAAATGTTTGAAATATCAAATTATTTAGTCGCACACGCACACGCGCACAGACACACAATTATACTCTGTCCCTCCCTCCCACCCACTCACTCTTTCTCTCTCCCCTCTGTCTGTTTGACACTCTCACCTGAATCTCTCTCTCTCTCTCTCTCTCTCTCTTTCTCTCTCTTCCCCCATCATTCTTCCCTGTTTTATTCTCTTATAACTATCTATCACCAAGAATGAAAGTACGGTTTGATCTTTTTAATTTGTGACGTGTGTATCGATTTATTTAGATATTTTTATGTACATACACATAATCAGACACAACATGCTCACAATATAAACATATATGTATGTGTTTATACATATAACCTCTATATATAATACAAATGTTTCTTATTTATTTATATGAACTTAAATGTTTCTATAAAAATATTTACATATATTTATAATTTTATAATAGGCTATTATTCAATATAGTTCCTTCTGCAAGTTGTATAGGCCTATTATGTTTTTGTCGTTTCAATAATTTTTTTTTTATTTAGAAACCTCTGATGATGCTGATGTGTTTCAGTGAAACGTGCGTCATGTATTGAAACGACAAAAACATAATATACAACTTGCAGAAGAAATTATATTGAATAATATAATTACAACCTATAATTGCTGCAAGAAACTTTGAGTACGAATATAGAAAATGATTTATAATTTTGTATATAAATATATTTGATAGACAAATATTAAAATGTTTATAACATTTACAGATAAAAAATATCTACAATAAGTTTATTGACGTTGTCACGAAAACTGTATTTTTATTTAAATTAAAAATACAATCTGGAAAACTGTATGTTGAAAAACTGAATTTCCGATATACAAATTACAATTTACAATTACTAGCTGTATAACACGATTAAATTATTCTTAAAATCAAACACAAAGTATGCAGTACTCGCTTATATGCGTTCAGAGTATAGGCATATTAGTTTCATGTAAACATAAGCTTACGAATACCGTAGATATGTAAACAACTACCGAGATAAGTGTATGCCTAACGTGAAATTGATAGACAATCTTCAGTGTGTGTGTGTGTGTGTGTGTGTGTGTGTGTGTGTGTGTGTGTGTGTGTGTGTGTGTGTGTGTGTGTGTGTGTGTGTGTGTGTGTGTGTGTGTGTGTGTGTGTGTGTGTGTGTGTACATGCTGATTATTATTTCATTAACAAGTGAGGGACAGGTGTCGTTCTAATTTTCTTGCATTACAATCGATACGATGTCAAATATTCGGTTAAAGGTTAGTTGACGACCTACAAAGTACGTAGGTTCGTGTTATTGTGAAAAACGTGCAGAACATCGACTTTAAACCTAAACTTAATGAACGAATTTCAAACATGCACACACATATAATTCACATAAATACATTGTGCTTACCTTACGAACACTGTAAGTCGGTGGACTTACTGACCGCCTGAAACCGACCAAAAACCGTCTGCAAAATATATTACGAACGCAGCTGATGTGTTTACGACGGATTTTGAGTCAGTAGGTTTGGCGCTGCAAACTCCACTGCAACACGCGACCAACGCACACCTTCCCCTTTCTGACCTAGCACAAAATTACCTACTGCAGAGGGAGATTTCCCGTGCTCGCAAAGGCGGGGATATTTTGTGCGCGGCCGCACTGCGTGCATCCAGAAATCAAATAATTCCAACATTTTCGCTAACGCGATTCTGGAACAGTTGAATTAGAAACAATTACGTAACCGGGTTTTAAGAAACAAATTAAACGAATAATTGAAACGGAAATTGAAATAAAAACTGACAAATTTTCTTTCATTTCTTAATAATAAAAAAAGAATACACAGGTTAACTATATAGCACAAGTTATTACACAAGTTAATTAGGAAACAAGAAAACTCGGATACGAATTTTACGCGTCGAGGAATTCAATTATCAGTAAACAGGCCTATTACTTGTAAAATCGATGTAGAGAAAGCTGGCTTCCGTAACACGACGAGGTCCTCGATACACGACTGCATAATTGATACCTTTTATTAATTGAAACGTAGGAGGTTTAAATAAACCAAAGGTAAACTAATACTGTCTACTACTCACTGAAGCCACAGTTTATTCAAGTATAATTAAATTTACCTGTTGTTATTAAAGCTATAATTAACAGTGTAAGCTTCCTGGGCTGCAGAATTTATTCGCTGTTTTAAACAAAATACATTATTACCAAATAAAATAAATTAATAAATTTTAATTTTTTAACTCTGCGTAGTAAAGTCCCAAGTATGTATGATTCTTAGGGAATTCTTTGAAGCCCCCGTCAGTGCCCATTAAACGCACCAATTTAATCCGTGATTCTCTATTACCAGAAAATTGCGAAAACCATTACTACTGTGTTATTTTTTTCTGTAAAATATTAATTGTCAAGCAGACAAGAATTATTACTTTTGCTATTACTCTGAATACAACAAACACAAAAACCCGACTACTCCACTGTTTTTTTTTTATTATTTTAATTTACAACCATAATGCCAAAACAATTAATTTAGTCCTGGCTTTTAAGTTTATGTGAGTTTACCTGTAGGTGTATATCTAATACTTTTTACAAATATACATAACTGATAACAATATGTAAAGCTTTTTGCAAACATACAATACAAACTTCACGTAGGCGGTCCAACATTCGCACGGGATGTTGACAAGTTGACAGATATTATTATTTTTATTAAATTATTGAAGATACCGAGTACGTATTTTGGATTAAATTCCTCATAATTTGATGCAGTACATAGAGTTCTACAATTTTATCAAAATTTTGACTTGGTCCAAGTTGGCTCTAAAATAAAATAAATTAGGTAAACACCACATTCAGATTTGGGTTAAAATCCTCTTTAATACCCCGACACAGATTTTTACAATTTTATCGAAATTTGAATCCCTTTTTCGTCCCTGGTGGCCCAAAATTTTGATATCTCCAAAACTGATCACTATGTTTAGACTTTGATTAAATTCACTTTAATTTTACATTCCCATGGATTTTTGTGATTTTCAAAATTTTTGACCCTTACATTTTTACCTCCCCTGTTTTTGGAAGTATCAGTCTAGAAGACAACAGTAGTCTGTGGGGTATAAGTATAGACACACGTGCATTGTTATACGAAAATCGCTTAATACGGTCAAAAGTTGTCGTGAGACGTCTGCCGAAGGTGGATGGAAAGATACCAAAAGATCGAGTTAAAACAGAGCAGATAATACCTAATACTTTTGTTACCATATTAATACAATAAACACTTAAAAAAATCAGACTACTGCATTGACTTCATCATCATCTTCTTACGGTCTTAGACTTTAGCGGCCTGTTCCTATTCCACAGTCCACCTTTTCTTAGGTCTACCAACTTCTGCACTGATTTTATTAGTTAAAAAAATCTGCATTTATTTTATTAGTTAAATTTATAACCACAAGCCTAAGCGACAAGTAATGTAATCCTAGCTTTTAAGTTTTTGTTTATGTATGTTTCGCTTGGCTCGTTCAGTAAACATTGGCAATATAGTCTATAGACAGGTAAGTAGAGAAGCTGAACATCCAAGGTTAATGATCTGGGATTAACGGGCATTTAGACACGAAGTAACGCACAAATTAAGAACATGGATTTAACAGCCAATTAACTTCGAGAAGTTAGTTTTCTTGTAATCACTATATTCTTATTCTGTCAAACATACAGTATGGACGTTATTTAGTTATTTGTGTACTTAGTTTTATCTAAGTTTTAGTTACTTATATAGTTTAGTTTAGTACTTAGTTTTAGTAATATTATTATTATTAAAAGAAGCTTTAAACAAGAATATATTTTATTTTGTAAATTACATATGTTTCGATAGAAATCCAACTATCATCATCAGATATAAATTAGTAAATTCAAAAAATGTTGAATACAATTGTTCAAAACAGCTGTTTTATATGTAAACTAAATTTAATTTTTTTATATGTGTTCTTGTTTATGTTATATAATTAATTGTGAAATATAATATAAATTTTTATATGTTATTTTATGATGTAACAAATGTTATGTTGTCAAAACTAAAGAAACGTTCAAAAGGAAGATACTGTATATACAACCACGTAATGTATATCTAAAATCAGACATATATAAATCAAATTTAGCTATACACTCAATAAAAAACAAAGACACATTTCCAAATTTAAATAATATCAGTTTATTAATACACATTTCCAAAGGTCAAAAAATGACTTCATGGGAAATTTAGAAATATTTAAACATAAAACAAGTAATAAATTAATATCAGAACAAATTCATATTAATACAAAAATGATAATATTTTCAAAATTACTAATTTAATAAAATAATAAATATTTTTATTATATTTCACAATTAATTATGTAACATATTTGTGTACACATACGTATAAACAGCTGTTTTGAACAATTTATTTAAAAATTTTAATTTAATAATTTATATCTGATAATGATAGCTGAATGGTATTCATCATCAGATGAAGTATGTTGCAGTTATTCGGCATCCCTGCCGAATGCAGCAACGGTTAACATTAATTTAATTAAAAATAAGTTTAAATAGTGGCGCGACAGATAATTATCCGTGCATCGTCAGTCCTTCCCTGACGTCAAGCCCCCTTCCTTTCTAACGAACTCGTTTCGCCGTTCGCCCGGCGAGGTGATTTCAGTCGACCACCTGACCGGACCGTGAGCAGAGTCACCAGTGGTCGCCTCAATGGGCGCTTTTCGTTGGCAGCCACTTCTACCAAGGTAATTATGAATTCTTGGCCACCATAAGTCAATGCTAGTGACGAATTATATTCGTCAGTCACGCTTGTAAAAGAAAAGCATGTATTTTATGTAAAACACTGTAACTCGTTGTAAGCAGTTACATGATGTAACTTGTCTGTAGCAGTTAGCCTCTTGAGTTAAACTATTTTCAGTCAGTCAGTTAAAACAGAAAAAGAAAGATGTTTAGTGTTTAATATCAGTCACTTATTATAGAATTGAAGCTGTGATTTTGTAATTGTTGTAACTATGATCTTGTAAATTGCGATCATGCATTATGAGAGTGAATGTGCGCGTGCAGTAACTGTTAGCCTGTACTACAGATTCTGGAACTTTCAGCATAAAGCTTGGTTCCACGACCGGGTCCACGTATACCAGAGAATTCTGACTTGCTCCAGTATTTCTTCGGCCTACGTTTGAGAACATACACGACAGCACTCCGTGGGACCAGCGAAATTCACGCACGGCATGACCGGCGACAGCAGGCTACGAGAGGACACACCTCCGATTCCAAGTAACACTATTAATAATTAATTACCATACAGCAGGAGCTTCCAGTCAGCCAGATTGCTAGTTGAAAAGAAAATGAACTAAATTCCTTACTTTGTGTAATGCGGACTCATATCTTTACAAGAAACTTTGTAATATACTAAGGTGTTAAAATTTTATGAACAGATTATAGCTTGTGCACAACGCGCAACAATATTGTAAACTGGCATTGATTTATTCAGTAATTAATATATGTAGTAATTGATTTATTCAGTAATTGATTTTGGTTCGCTGGCTGACTCATAATTTTATAAAATTAAGAGGTTGATTTTCATTCTGAAATAAATAGGTTCATGTTGACTCTGCTCACTAGTTAGTTGTACTGACTGTTTTCAAACGCATCGCCCTCCCCTTGTATTTAAGTTAGATACTACGACTATTTCAATTGTATTTTGTGTTACGTTCATTTGGACCCAGCACGGCAGCGCGTAACGTAACAAGTAAATAAAAAACTTTCAAAACAAAAATACAGGTCAAGTGATAAAGGTTGCGAGAGAGCAGGAGGAAAGTTGGAACACCTAGTGGTATGAAATGGTATGAAAGTTTGTAAGAAGCTGGTGGTATTGGAAGGAGAAATCTCTTATAAGAAGAGAAGAAAAATTATTTATTTGTAGACTTTAAGTCGATTATATATTATCGTCAGTATTGTCATTAATATTTGTCTGCCCAAATTCTCTAGTGATGCATCTTTAAAGTGAATTTCACTACAGCACCACAGTATATCAAATACAGTTTACGTATCTCTTTGTTTACGTATCATCTAAATTTTTTCTAATCGGTATTTATTATTCCTAGCATAGTCATTGAGTCTTTTAAGTTGAGGGTATGGTAATAAATGGAGACAATAAAATGGGTCGACTTTGTGAGTAATGAGTAGGTTTTGAATAGAATATGAGAAAAGGGAACTCTTTTAATGCAGTCCTGAAGAGGAAGAAAAACTGGATAGGACTTATTATGGACGAAAAAAGAATACTAACCGTGCCGTCAAGAATGCTATTCTTGAGGGCACGGAAAAAAGGAAAATGAGAAGAGAAAGGAATAGCTTAACGATTACAGACGACGTTAAGAGAGTAGAGTATAAGAGAAATAAAGAACAGGCCAGCGACAGGAGATTGGAGTCATCAGGGGGGGTTCGGGGAACGATACACGAAGATCATAAGTCTTTTCGATGCTTTTCTATGCCATCCAAAATATGCCATGTTTCTGATTCCGAAAACGAACGATGATTTAATTTTCCTTTTTTAACTTCAGTATAACATAGAGTATAAGAGAAATAAAGAACAGGCCAGCGACAGGAGATTGGAGTCATCAGGGGGGGTTCGGAGAACGATACACGAAGATCATAAGTCTTTTCGATGCTTTTATATGCCATCCAAAATATGCCATGTTTCTGATTCCGAAAACGAACGATGATTTAATTTTTTCTTTTTTAACTTCAGTATAACATAGAGTATAAGAGAAATAAAGAACAGGCCAGCGACAGGAGATTGGAGTCATCAGGGGGGGTTCAGAGAACGATACACGAAGATCATAAGTCTTTTCGATGCTTTTCTATGCCATCCAAAATATGCCAAGTTTCTGATTCCGAAAACGAACAATGATTTAATTTTCCTTTTTTAACTTCATGTAAACATAAATATAAGAATAACATAGACATATAAATAACTACCCTGATAAATTAGATTATTATACAATCTTAACGTTAGATTAGTATATCTAAACGCCTAACGTTAGATTATTATACAATCTTAGGTGACTGGCAAAGTGAATGTCTGTGTGTGTGAGGGGGCACGCGCGCGCATGCGTCATTACTATTTTGTTAACACGTGAGGGACATGCGTCGTTCTAATTAATTGTGTTACGCTATAGTCGAAACTATCTGATGAATAATAAGGATCAATTATTGAGAATTTGTTTTTGTTGTCTGAAATATCGCTTATATTTTCATCAAAAAATCTAATCTCAATTAATATATGTATCTCAGGGTAACATATTTGTCGCCAGCTTATGAATTACTTTTAATCATTTAAAACAGGACAGCAATACGAAATCGCATTAAGAAAATACACTTAATTCAAATAACATAATTTTTAATTTATAATCGAATAACCTTACTTTACTCGTAGGTGTTAAGCTGATTAGCTAAGTGAATACGTCTTGTCAAACAAAACGTTTTTTGATCACCGCCAGTGACAGGACGATTCTTCATGGTTACATGTCTATTACTCTAGAAAAAATACATGAAATACATACATACATACATACATTCATACATACACACATACATACATACATACGTAGGTCTAATCGCAAAAAAAGGAAAAGTTAACGTATTACTTTTTCTTTGAAGTGAGAAATCGTTTGCGCACACAAGCCCCCCCCCACACACACACACATTCACACATGCAAAGGTTCCACGACAATTACACCCCCTCCTGACCTTTGCTCCTCGGATAATTGTGAGATTTCGGCTCGTCATAGTACTGATTTCGTTTTGCCGTGGTTACTCTAATTTTAAATAATTTTCTCTGTTGATAAAAAACACCACTCTGTGTTTGCTTATCTGTGACTGCCTTAGGTTAATAAAATCCAGTGATTTGAATTGCATTTTTTTTAAAATAAACGTTTGATGAATAAAGAAAACAATATCTTACATTTTCTTCTAATTGAATCACCCCACATTATTATTTTTTACCGTAAGACTTACTTAAGAAACAAAATATATGTATGCTGCCAACAAATTACCATTAAACTCAACCCTTCAAAACCTTGAAATAGGCACAAAAAATATAGAAGCAGTAAAAGAGTTCATATATCTTAGCTCCCAGATAAACAGCACTAACAGCATCAACACTGAAATAAGAAGAAGAATATATTTCGCAAATAAAACATATTATGGATTAAAAAAGCACCTGACATGTAGCTTCATCTCAAGGAGCACAAAATGCAAAATCTTCAAAACACTTATCAGGCCAGTGCTGATATATGCTTCAGAAACCTGGACAATGATGTGTCCATTACGTGTTATTTACACTATTATTAATTTTCATAAAATAAATACACTGAAATGATTTCTGGAGTTAATCCTGTGAAAAAATCAAAAGCATTTTGACACAGCAAGACAATAGGTGGGCAGTGTTAGCGAAGAAACATCTTACAGTACTTGCGAGGAACAAGTACTGTTCAAAAGCTGTGGAGAGAATCAGCTAAATAAAGACTGGTGTGATGCAAGTAACAAGTAATGTAAAAAAATAAACATTGAAAAATATAAAATTAATGTATACAAAAAAAATTAAAAAAAAAGACAAAATAAACCGACGACACAAGACTCAAGTATATTAACGCGAGATCAGAAGAAAATTTCAGATATTGATTTCTTTAATTACTAAACACTTACAAAAAAACGAAGAATAGTAGTCTTTTATTTATACAACAACAATTTATGAAGGAAAACCGTCGACTAGATGAAGAACCGAAATTTCACAACTGTTCGGGAGCAGGAATTGTCGTTACACAGTAGGATCCCCTATTGCTGTTGTTATATCGTAAATCTATTATTACTCACTATTACTATCCTTGTTTCTATTAATAATACAGTATTACACGCAGTTTATTCTAATCTAGTGTATGGATTATTTGTAGAGTATTTAAAGAGCTGAAGAACTATTCAAAGACGTACGTTGTGCACAATGAACAGACTTGAATAGTTAATATGTTTTTGAAACGAATAACTTCTAATACAGAACTAGATAGAATTTTTGCTGAAATTGGTCATCTGTGCTTTCCAAATCAGGTATGGTATCACTCTGTAGAAGGTACAGTAGAAAGAAAGCCCAATTGTTACTTGTACATTCACGTTGCCTGTAAATTGCCAGTGAAATGTGCTACAACTACGTATTATTAAACAAAACCATAACACTCGCTTATAACACGAAGTCTCAAATAACTCATTATCTTAGTCAGTATTTACCCTAAATCATAACAACGAGTATCGTACTTATGACTGTAAATTTTTAGAAGAGAGAAGAACATGTGAAGAAAAAGTAAAGTGAACAAACCATGTTTAAATTTGTTTAATTATTGTTTTAAACATTCAATTGTTTTTAAAGTTTGAGAACAAAATCATTTTGTTTATTTTTAAATACGTTAGGTGAGAATTTTTTCAGATCTGGTATACAGTTATGTATATCCACTTCTTCGGAAAGTGATGTATACTTAAAGGATTACTCAGACGTCGCACCTTCTGGTACATATCCACTTAAAGTATATTTTAAAAATGAAAGTCCTGTAAAAAAATGGTTCTCCAGATAGACTGAAGAAAGGATAAGTACAGTAACAGGAAAGCTAACGTAAAAGATGAAAATAGCAAGAAAAATAACAAGACCAAAACCAAGTAAATTTTGTGGAATTGCACCACGTTGTTGGCGACAAATATTAAATTTTGGAGATTTGTGCTCCACGTTTGGATGCGCCAAATATTAATTTTTGTGTGTGTGGAATTTATAGCTCCACGTTCTGGTGACAAACATAAAATTTTTGTTGCTGGGCGCCAGAGATAATTAGGAATCTCAGGGGGTTGTTAATAACAACTCTTATGTTCAGATGCTAATTAATAGATATTATATTTACCCTTTTTAATACATTTAAATATATATATAACATATGATGTTATCCGCATTTCAATTTGACAGGCTAGTTACTTCTCAATTACTACTAACTTCTTATCCTTAGTTAATCATTATAAGAAATTCGTGAATACAGTTAATATCATTTACTGTTTATAACCACTTAATTAGTCCATTGACTATGGTTTCAGATTATGATCTTAATTACACACTAAATATTATTAATCATCAATAAAAGATTAATAAACAAATGTGAAATATTATTTATCATTAACAAGATATTAATGAAACTAGAAAATCTCCTTCTTTCTCAACATAAATAAACATTAATCAATAAAATGACTTAATATCTAACATTTCAGAACTATCCAACTATCATTCAAAATTTATATTAAATATTTATACTTCGTACTTCTATTCTAAGTCGTAAGATATAAAACTCTACAGCATCTGAACAATTCGTCGGTTCTTTTAGAATGAAACGGGTTAACTGAGTAGACAAATATATGACATGCAATTATTTGATTATAACGTTTAATGTGACACAGTTACTTGAAATCGCTTATCCATTCCTCCGTCTCGCTCGTTCCACACTTTACACATCACAACACAATTTGTATTACTCTGCTTTTTATCGTATCCACCACACTCGCGAGAATCATTCGTCTCCACGTCCTACGGAACTCTGACTTTTCATACGGTCGCGCACATAATAAATAAACTTCTTCGCACTTGATGCCGCGCACAGAATAAATAATACTACTCGGCTGTTGATTGACGATTGGCTAATTTACTGTATGACTGAGTAATTAACTAACTAACTGATTGATTTCACGGACTGCCTGACTTGATTTCACTGACTGACTGCCTTGATTCCACTGATTGACTCTCTTTACGTTCCTGTATCAGTTACCTTTATAGTTTCACCGAAACTTCCCTTACTGCCGCTACTCTTAAAATTACCATCATTGGCTGAGATTCGAACTTGTTGCCGGTAAGTTTGAAATTGACCAGTAATCACTCGAAATAACTTCGCGCGCAGAGGTGACGCTTTTTGTAATTGGTGAGTTCTTATAGACGCGAACTTTTTGCCGCGAGACCGTTTTCTCGTTAAAAAAAGACATCTGCTTTCTCCACCACCCTCGTTTATGACGTTTCACTCGTTGTATTTTGAAGGCCGTAAACACCCTAAATCTAACGGTACTGCCTATTTTTTGCTGTTTTTTAGCAAACAAAGAGTTTTATATCTTTACGACATAGAAAGTTGTACTTACAATACAATTTTACTTTGGGTCGGCGTCAATGTGTCGCCTCGCCCATACACACCCCTCACTTATATACCGACTATGCAGTATAATTCTTATCTGTATGTTTATTTATTAACGATACTAATATTAATATTAATAGTTTACATCGAAATATGTAATTGATCTATGTGTGTTTTACTATACGACTAGCTGTAACCGATAGTGTTATGTTACAGGTGATTATGAAGATGACGACGACTAAGACGACGACAACGATGATAGCGACAATGCTGATGTTGTCGGACACGTTCCTGCGGATCAGCTTATCAAAAATCGTTTCAACGGCTTTACAATATTTTTTAACTTAGGTTCCTGCACACGCATTGTACATTTATACGTAAAGGTTAATATAAACAATATCCCTTTATCAAATTTTCTTAAATATCGTTATATTGAATTTTAACATTGAAAATGTTTATAAGGACGTGTCGCACATTTGAAAACGACCGCTTGTGCGTGATCGAAAATGGGAACCGATGAGTTTCCATAGAAACTACTTCTTTGTTGTCAATAACGTAGTACACATATAAAACTTCGCTTATGAATGCGACTACATTTAACCTATAATCTGTACATTGGTAAATGAAGAATGAATTTATTGATTGGTGAATGAAGAATGAATTCATTGATTGGTGAATCAACATAAATATATATATTTTTTAGATTTATTGAAGCATTTTCTATGCCCTTCTCTGTGCATTGCATTTGTGCAATGCCTGTAAATTTTTCTGAATGACACAGCAAACTTAACGTCAGATTAGTTAAATTTCGCTTCTCATAAATTAAAACGTATTTTAATTAGCAGAACAGGAGAATGACAAGTGACAAGCGCGAACGAAAATTTTGAGGTCTGTATGTTATCTACAAAACGTTTGTGGGGTAGGTGTGGGTAAGCTCTGGTGTAATATCAGTCAATTAATGCCAGTGGTTGTAGGCAACCGTAAATACACCTTTCTCACTGTCGCCAGCGCTACGTACGCCGTGAAACATTAAAGTGAAACCATACTTCCCGTTATTTATACAATAATGTAATATCGAAAACTGTTTAGAGCAGGGGTTCCCAACCGGTGGTACGCAAGAACACCTAGCTAGGAAAAGTATTGACTTAAAAAAAATGAATAAATAAAAATGTATGTTCAAAACAACAACACATTTTCGTCGGTCATGATTTAAAAAACATTACCCTTATAAAAACACAACCTACAGTCTTTTGAAAAACTTTATACTTTATTTTAGCACAGAACCAACCTGAAATTAATTTTTAAAATCAGTTCCCGTTGTGTAAATTCTATGTATTAGATTTAAATAATTATACGTAACTAGGAATAATAAGATATACTATTCATGTTGTGTCAAGTTTTTTTACCGAGAAAACCTCAATAAGCTTTCTTTAAGCTCCGGTGGGACTTGAAATGAATGCGTAAGACCAAAGTGATACGTGGGTCCGGAAAGGTTGGGAACCACTGGTTTAGAGATTACGTTTATGAATTATTAAATTCTATTATTTTCGTGCGCGCGCGCGCGCGCGCGCGTGTGTGTGTGTGTGTGTGTGTGTGTGTGTGTGTGTGTGTGTGTGTGTGTGTGTGTGTGAGATATGTTCCGACGTCATTCTTCTCCAATGTCTTTTTCAGAAATGTGACTTAGAGAAATCGCTTTTATTATTGTGCCCGAAGAGCTCTACTGACACTTCGCACTGGTTCGCACACGACACTAATGTTCGAAGCTATCACTCTTGCTGTTTATACATTAGATACCTAGATTAATACCGTTGATATATAAGCCTAAGTGTGGAATGATGGCATTTCTTTTAATTAACGTACTGTTATTTAAATAATCAGATTCTTTATAATGCTTTCGAGGAATAAAAAATTAGTCTGCTGACCTTAACGAAAGCTAACTTACTACTTACTTGTCCTCTTTAAATAATTTATTTTTACTTACCTAAATAATTTAGTGTTACGAGAAGCCTACCGAACAACCCAGAACATTCTCCACTCCCCCCGTCTAGTGTAGCAGCTGTTGCGTCATTCAAGTAGATGATTCTAGTGAGTTCCAGGAACACTAGAGATACGTAGTAAACCGCCGGCGTGCAGTTAAGGAGGGAAAGCTGTACTGGACCTCAGCGCGGCGTATATAAAGCCATAGCAGCCGGGTTGTCAGTTAGTTACGTGAGCGACTTTCGCTAGTGCAGATTGAGTGTTTGTCGCAGTGAAGTAGTATTGTGTTATTAATTCTGTGAAACTCTATTAATAAACATTGTTATTGCGTGTGGACAAATCCAACTGGAAATATTTTACTATAGTACGGGACATAGCATTGTAAGCTTCGAGGTGATGCAATAGTAACTGCGGTATTGCCATGTCGCTTCACTCACGCGCTACACTCATACTCACGGGCGCGTTAAACTACGAAGCCAAACAAACAACATCAGCTCATTCTCGTACAATAGAGATAACACACACACACACACACCTCACGCTTCTACATCGGTGAGCTACTACGATCAAAGAGAAACGTCAGCGCATTCTCATACAATAGAGATAACACACACACACACACACACACACACACACACACAATTCTTTCAATCAGAACTGGATTCGCTATCTTCTGAACTTTCTTCCGTCACTGCAATCACCATACGTTCTATAGCCAAATCTCTAGGGCATTCTTTCTGGTAGTCGTCCTTTTGAAGCTCTTCGGAATGTCGGACGCATTTTCTCCAGTATTTAACCGTTACTTTAGCTATCGCTTCGTCCATCAGTCTTTCAAGGTCGACCATTTTAAAAGTATTATTTCGATCGGCCACATATCCTTTCACCTGTTCCCACTCCAACTCAAATTGGGTTGTAATGTGCATGATAAGGTGGAAGGCGTACAACCTCATGACCCATTTCGTAGGCTATTTGATCAATTTCATATATTTTCAGCGCACTTTTTATTTCGTTTTTGTTTAGCAATTGAGCCCTCGTATCTTGCATAGAAAA
The DNA here is from genome assembly GCA_034769895.1 of Magicicada septendecula. NCBI lineage: Eukaryota > Metazoa > Arthropoda > Insecta > Hemiptera > Cicadidae > Magicicada > Magicicada septendecula. The sequence continues at coordinate 218,236,190 of CM068367.1, read as the reverse complement.
TTCAATTTTATGATTTCTCAACCATTCTTGAATTTCAAATTTTCTCCAGTTTGATTTAGGAGCTTTCTCAGCAAGTGCGGAATGATAACTCGCGTTATCCATTACTATGACAGAACTTTCTTCCAGTAAATAGAGGAAGTTGACGAACCACTCTTTAAAAAGTTTCGAATTCATTTCGTTGTGGTAATCTGTATTTAATGAAGATTTTTGTGCGTGGAAAATTAATTTGCATTCCTTCACGAACCCTGTTTCAGCTGACCCCGCATGAAGTACAATTAATCTCTCACCTTTTCCGACTGGCACTTTTAAACCACCCCTTTCCTCTGGGTCCTGCCAAATCATTGATTTGCCGTGATTTTGGTTCACCCATAAATAAATAAACCTCCGCTCCACAGTCCGTTAAGGACCAAGGCGTACCGCGCAGCTTTTTTTGTGTTAGTGTGACGGTGTATGGCTAGTACTACGCGCCACCAGCCGCTAGTTGCGGTATTCACGGCCAGGAGGCGGCGCTGTTTATCTCAGCGCCTACTCAGTTTGCCTCACGACGCTGAGTGCACGCCGTATGGAGCCTCCGCCGGGAATTGAACCCGGGACCACGAGCGCATCAATCACCCGTGTTAGCCACTAGACCACCTGGAGGCTCTTGGTTCACCCATGTCTCGTCCAAATAAAATATGGGCCTTTTTAAAATGCCATTCCGAATTTGATGCATTTTTCTCAGAAAAGTAGCGCGAGCACAAGCAATATCTACTCTTTCCATTAAACATTTTCGGCCGTGATTACACTTTTTATATTTAAATCCAATCTGTTTCAAAATTCGCTCCACTGATTTCTTGGAGCCCCTAAAATTTATTTGTTCAGCCAACTGCTGTTGGATTTTTCCCGATGTTGGGTATTCTCCACGTTCATAAAAACTAAAAACACATCTTCGCACAACATCTTTGTCGAAGTTGTCCAAATTTGTTATTGTCGGCTTCTTTTTAAAATGCTTCCGCGGCGTACCAAACTTAGGTTCATTTCCATCAAAACTTATCTGCGTCTCGCTTTACGCCTTGAACTGTCGATCGACTTACTCCACAAGCTTCGGCAGTCAACTCTTGAACCCTTTTAAAATTCAACTTTTCAACTTTTTTTGGATCGTCCGCGAGACTCTGTAAAAAGTTGTAAACATTGGCAATGACGTGTTTTCCTTGCTTCCCTAAGTCCTTTCTACCAGATCTTCCTCTGTTTGATCACATTGTAGGAGTTTGAGGAGCCTCAACAATTTGTAAATCATTATTATCATTCATCGTGAATAAGCCGTATATAATTATTAAATAGCGACAATAATACAATATTACAAAAATAATTAATAAAAAGTTAAAACTCGTAATCCTAGAGCTACTGAATGGGTAATGTTGAGAAGATGGAGATGTTTATCCTGTAGCAAGTGGAATGACATGTCAATGGAATGTGAAGTGTTTGCAACAGACCTCCCCTCCCCGCCATTGCCTACGCATACCAAGTGTAACGCGCGACAACGCTGTTGGGCGAGGGGCGGGGAAGAGCTGTTACTATTGCGTCACCTCGAAGCTTACAATGATGTGTCCCGTACTATAGTTAATTAAAACGGTGTAATTGTGATAATTAAAGCTGGTGATTAGTGACTTAATTGGTGTCTTGTTTCCACTGTACTTACGACGATCAAGTAGACCGTCGTAACAGTGGTGTCAGAACTGGGATAGAACGGTTAACAGTGGAAACAGTGGACACTTTGTACAAGACGAGTGTAATTCGTAATTAATCAGAAAAAATAAAATGGATACCAGTCAGATGATAGAAGCATTCCGAGCAATGCTACAACAAAAAGAAGAATTTAGTCGTCAAGCAGAAGACGTTAAGGCGTTCGTACAAGATGATATCACTGCAAAATTCGGCCTGTTACGAGGTGAGCTGAACAAACAATTTGACAGAATATCTGAAATAGAAAAATCTGTGTCAACTATGAAAACAAGTATGTCAAGTTTAGAAGATTCAAAATATCAGAGAATTCAAAGAACGCTATTAACTGAAGTAGGGCCAGTTTTTGCAAAGGCCCCATCGTTCAATGGAAGCACTCACTGGGCAACTTACCATCGCCAATTTGAAGCTGCCGCTCGCTTAAATAACTGGACAGAAGAAGAGAAAGGCCTTTCACTCATTCTTGCGTTAAAAGGACCTGCCGCAGAGCTGACAGCCAGAACACATATGCCGAATTAACGAAAGCTCTGGAATTACGGTACGGTGACCAGCATTTGTGCGAAGTGTACCGTGTTCAACTCAAAGCGAGGCGACAGCGTTCAGGGGAGAGCATTCAAGAATTTGAAGCAAATGTCGACCGACTGACGAGATTGGTTTATCCCGAAGAATTGCCTTATCGGGGGACCTCCGAACGTGTATTGCTCACATTGTGTTTATTGACGGTATCAGAGATAGTAAATTCCAACAAGTGCTAAGAATGGCACGGCATCAGAATAGCTCAGACGCTCTTGTTCATGCTCTCCGTTTTGAAGCTGCCAAGTCGGTGACCTATTAATCAAAGTGTGTCATCACGTTGTAATCAAATGGATCCAGTATCACAGTATCGTCATAACAGACGGAATAAAAAGACGATTCAAGAACAACAGTTTAAGAAGAAGTCAATAGCGCCACAACGATCTTACGAAAAAAAGGATAAAGACAACAGACCTAAGTGTTATAACTGTGGGAAAAGTGGCCAACTACAAGCAGATTGTTGGCAGACGAAAAATCGGAGAGAAGAGCGTGAATGCACGAATTGGAGATGTAAAGATACGGAACTGCACACAGTCTCCACGCTTCATAAAACCACGGGAAACCTGATTGTCAAAGGATTCATTAAAGACAAACCTGCAGCATTTACAGTTGACACGGGTGCGACAGTGTCCATTGTGCGCCCTGACTTAGTCAGCAACCGTCAGCCTCTAATTAGCTCTTGTACAATACACACTGTGACTGGAAGCCCCGTCAAGGTGCTAGGAAAGGTAGACGTACGTGTACGCCTAGGTCTCCTCGAGTTTAGCCACCAAATGCTCATTGCAGACATTGTCGATGAAGTGATTCTTGGCACGAACATTATGAATGCCTACGGATTCGTTGTGGACTTAAGAGAGAACGTCCTTAAGGTTGGCCAAGAGAAAATAAAGCTTTGCATGGCTAAAATGTCAGGGTCTGCCAACAATTCAATCAAGCAAGTGGCATTGGCCGAAGAAGAAGTCAACAGGTCTGGTCAAGAGGAACCTTTCCTATTCCAGGCGGAAATGGAAGCGGAAGAAGAACTGGCAGAGTAAGTACAAATACGTGAAACGGCAAAAGAAGTGACTGGAAAGCCAACTATGGGTGTCAAGGAAAACCCCTTGTTTGTTCGTGAGTTAATAGAAGCGCCCGGGGGAAAAGTTGGTGAAGATGAAGTTAGATAAGAGGTTGTTGACGAGAACCAAACAGACTTCGATCAGCCAGTGGTGTTCAGGTCATCAGTACATGACGCAGTGGGAGTGATTCCAGCAAAACTAGCGGTTGAGCGGAAGACTTGTATTCCTTGGAACTTGACGTTCGAATCACACGAGACTGAATTCGGAGAACCGGAGAACAAGCAAGGACGTCTACCTAGATCGCCTGGACAAGTATTATTTCAGAGACGGTTTGCCAGTTCGGGACGAACAGGCTTAAGGAGGGGACAGTGTTACGAGAAGCCTACCGAACAACCGAGAACATTTTCCACTCCCCCCGTCCAGTGTAGCAGCTGTTGCGTCATTCAAGTAGATGATTCTAGCGAGTTCCAGGAACACTTGAGATACGTAGTAAACCACCGGCGTGCTGTTAAGGAGGGAAAGCTGTACTGGGCCTCAGCGCGGCATATATAAAGCCATAGCAGCCGGGTTGTCAGTTAGTTACGTGAGCGATTTTCGCTAGTGCAGATTGAGTGTTTGTCGCAGTGAAGTAGTATTGTGTTAATAATTGTGTGAAATTCTATTAATAAACATTCTTATTGCGTGTGGACAAATCTAACTGGAAATATTGTACTAGTTAATTAAAACGGTGTAATTGTGATAATTAAAGCTGGTGATTAGTGACTTAATTGGTGTCTTGTATTTTATTTTCCACTGTACCTACGACGATCAAGTAGACCGTCGTAACAATATAGTTGTTTAAATTGTATTTTTTATAATAGTTCTTATAAATTATTACTTTTAAATGTTTATATTTTTTAAACTTTTTGAATGAACAATATGAACTTCCCTGGTCTGTAGTGAAGACTGCTGCAACTTAAGAGCTGTCTGCTGATCCAGCGTCTGGTATCGGGGTCGTTTTGGATGTTGTTTGTGGATCGGTATTCACGATACAGGCGTAAACTTATAATTGTACAGCCTCGGTGTTTACATTCACTCTTGTAAAGTTGTAGTGTCTACTGACTATGTATTGTATGTATTGTACTGTAGTGTAAGTGACTATGTATGTATGAATGACTGAGTGTGTAGTGTATGTATGTAATTCTACTACTGCGGAGAGCACTGATATATTCTGGCTGTAATACGTTGTTTCGCGCAGCGAACGTAAACTAACCGCTTGCACAGATTCAGAGATTGTGACTTTAAGCGTTACTTCGATTCTTAATATACGCAGTAATCGTTTGGTCGCGAGAATAACACCTCTGTTACTTCTAAAGTCTCGATTCGGACTGGTCTCTCTTGAACACTGTTCAACTTTAGCTTCGTAATCCAGTCCTCTGATTTGCACCTCCAAACGAATCCTCTTATATTATAAGTCATTGAACATCTACACTGTGTTGCAAGTCCAATTTCAGAATTCCGTGTGTTTTAAGAATTATTATCGTTAACGTTATTTTTGTATTATCTCTAAAAACACGGGATATTCACACATGCCCCCTATGTACGATATCAGTTGTCATCAGGCTCTATTATTTTATACGTTTATCAAATAGTTATTTTAAAGTACATAAAGTATTATTAAAGTAAAGTATAATAGAATTTGATTATTTTGCAGTAATTTTAAATCGTATGTTCGAGGTCTACAAAACATTTGTGGTGTAGGTGTGATAATCTCTGATGTAATATCAGTCAATTAATGGGCGTATGTACCTGTTGGTGTAGGCAACCATGAACACCTCTCGCTACCATCTGCACGACATGCGCAGTGAAACATGTAACCTCATAAAGCTTTACAAATTCACGGCTCTCATCTTTCTCCCAAAGTGTGAAATGAAATCCTGAGCAATTCATTCACTTCAACTGTCCAATGACCTTTTTTGTGGACTACACGATCCTTAATGTACCTGCCTAATTTTTCATCAATTATTTACCGTTTAACTGACTTAAATAGAAATTCTTTCTTCCTTATTGAACGGGCGAAGCGAGTTCTCATATTTACGAGGGTCAGTTGAAAAGTTCGCGGAGCGACATCTGTAGCTTAGCGGTAAAACTAAAGTTTTTCGTGTGCTGCAAGATTTGTATTTTATGTTAACTCCTGTTAATTTCCAAATCTATCTATCAATTTATTCATTGTTTAGAAGCTGTTTAAAATTGACGTGTCATGCGTGTTTTGAAAAACGGAAAAATCAAACATCGTGATGTGATACTTTGTTAATAATTGTTTAGCGCCAACGAAAATTCAGAACGAAATTGTACATGTGTCAGGAGATGCTGCGACTTCAAAACCAATGGTTTTTAAGTAGGCACTTGAGTTTAAACATGGTCGTACGAGAATTGAAGATGATCCCCCCCCGCACTGGACGCCCAAAAAATGCAACAACTCCAGATGCGGCAGCAATCTTGCACAACGCTTCTTCCACACCAAGTTCTTGAGTCCACACCAAGTATGATGCATACGAGATGCCTTTGATTTCAGCAACGTCATCCACTCCTCAATCTGCGGTCTTCCAACACCCTATGAAATTTTTTCAATAATGTCATTTTTGTTGCACTTTTTGGACGTCCACACCTGGGATCGTCTTCAATGCTTGTACGACCACGTTTAAACTAGAGTGTGCCCCACTTACTGTTGTTTCTGAAGGCGCAGCATCTTTCAACACATTTACAATTTCGGTTTGATTTTCCATTGGCGCTAAAACGTTTTTAACAGAGAATTCGTCACAACACGATGTTTGATTTTGTGCATTTTTAAAACATGACAGGAAAATTTCAAACAGCTGGTAAAGAGTGGAGAAACAGATATATCTGGAATTTCACAATTATTCACGCGAAATATACGTCTTGCAGCACACGAAAGATTTTAGTTCTACCACTGAGCTATAGATGTCGCTCCGCGATCTTTTCAACTAACCCTTGTAACTCCATCGTTTGGTATTTCTCTACTTGTCGATCTGTCTCTGCGTTTGGAGTATGTCTCACGATAACTTTTAAGCTCATGAAGCGATTTTCGTAAAGCTTACCATACTTTTACCCCACAGACGCCTTTTGTATTTTTATATTGATCCCCCCAGAATAGGGAAGTGAGGAAAAATGTGAGGGAGCAAAAACTTTTGTTAAAAAAACATACAAAATACAAGTGAAACACAATACAAGTGAGGTATTAAGTGAAAGACAATGTTAACCAGAATCTGAATATAGTCATCAGCTTTGGATATTTCAAAATTTAAGACACCGAGGTCTATAAACGGGATTAAAAATTTGAAAAAACTGTAAAAATCCATGCCTGTACCAGTCTAAAGAAAATTTTAATCCAAATCCGAATGTAGTGTTTAGTCTGATAATTTTTTTTAACTGAAGGGGCACCACGGGGAAAATGGGAGTAAAAATTTTAAGAAAATTGTAAAAGTCTATGTGGAGCCCGTATGAGGGATTTTATTCAAATAAATACATGGCACGGTATCATTAATCATTTGACAAAAATAATATCTGTCAACACCCCTTGAAAATTTTGGAAAGCCTTCAAAATTTGTAAGTTATAATTACTTAAAACTTCCGGGCTGAAAGGCCGTGGTCGAAGCATTCGACCACGGCCTTTCAGCCCGGAAGTTTTAAGTAATTATAGTGACACCGGCCGTGAAAGCCTACGCACTAAAATTTGTAAGTTATGTTTGCAAAAAAAAAATGTTCGTATTGTTATCTGTGAAAACTGTTAAATATAGGCGTGTAGATATTTATGGAAACATACATAAACCTTAAAACTAGGAATAAATTATTTCTCACTTACGCACTACCGTTACAAATTTAACTAAAAATAAAATCAGTGCAGTAAGCCAGAATGCCTATATGCAAGTGAATGTCTAGCATTGAATTATAATTTAGACAAACTAGAAATATTGGAAAGACGAATTATTAGGAAAATATTAGGTCCACGAAAACATCAGAAGTTTGGAAATTAAGAAGTAATGATGAAATATATCAAAGTATAGAAAATATAACAGAAACTATGAGAAAAAGAAGACTATTAATTTTTGGACATTTATATAGAATGGACGACAATAGGTTAACAAAGCAGATCTTCAAATATCTGTGGGGGAAGAAGTTAACATCAAGTTGGATTAAAGAAGTCCAAAAGGATTTAGAAAAAAATAATATAAACGCAGAAGAAGCAATTGAAAGAGAAGTTTTTCGGGAAAAAGTGTTAAAAACGGAAGGAGTCCAGAGTAGGAAAGAGAAAAATGCAGGTTCAAAGTGGACTGAAGACAGGAAGAAAAGACACAGTGAAAAGATGAAAGAATATTGAAGAAAAAGAAAAGAACAAAGGATAAAGAATTGAAATTGGCATGTGGTCCTTAGATGGCCGATACAAAAAAAATCAATGCAGCAGGCCTAATCGGGTTTTTTAATATTTATTATATTCACAATAATAGACAAAGTAATAATGGTTGTTTATTTATAATTGATATGTTTCTCCAAAAATATAGTAGTCGTGGCATTATGGTTATAAATTTAATCTGAAATAAAACCAATGCAGTAGCTTACAATTTTTAATGTTTATTGTTATAATTGTTACTTAACTAAAAAATATATAGTAATCGGTTTTTTGTAATTTTGACCGATAACTAAAAAATTATGCACAGTAATATCTAATAATAAATGTACTGTGTTCACAATAGTGAGCGAGTTCTGCAGCTCAGGGAGTTTACTAGTTACTCAATTTGTTTACTTTTTACTACCGGCTTGACGAAAATTGATCTCTATTTTTACTGTTAAACCTAACCTTCATACATAACTTTTGTTGAGTCACGTTAGATTGTTCAAGTATTATTCATACACAATTGTTCATTTTACCTTAAATTTTTAGTGACCGTCAATCAATGAATGTCTTAGTGGATGGTTAGTGAGGATCGGTCAATAATACAAATTTTAGCTATTTTGCGTCGATGTTTCGACAATATTTATTGTCATCTTCAGGACCTGTGTATGAAATACAATAGAAATATCAAACATATCAAAACAATTTAATATTTGGGTACATACATACATTTAAAATTTACAATTAAAAATTTACATACATACGCACGCACACACTCACATCACCAACACGTTCACCCAAATATTTAATTGTTTCGTTATGTTTGAAATTTCTATTGTATTTCATACACAGGTCCTGAAGATGACAATAAATACTGTGAAACGTCGACGCAAACTAGCTAAAATTTGTATTATTGACCGATCCTCACTAACCATCCACTAAAATGTTCATTTTACATTTACTGATTCGTGTACTATATATAATAATTGTTTATCGATTGCTTACATAATTGACTGAGCAATGTGTTAGCTTGTGTTGACGTAGGAAAGTAATGTTTTTAAAAGTGTAATAGAAACAAAATTTCAGCTGATATTATCACTATATAATCTTTATGATACTTTCGACTCAACGTATTTCTTTTAAGGCAATATTTTTGTCGAATTTTAAAATATTCTTTTAATAAAGGCTGAGACGCAACGCTTTATGCAAGATCTTTCTCATATTTCTACATTCCCAACATGTAAATAGTGAATGGCAGAAATACGTACTTAATAAAAATAACTTAATTCGATATTAAGTATTGTCGCGATATATCAACATTAAGCAACTCCCTACATCTTCTTTTGTTGGTCAATATTCTGCTCTAGCGAATGAACGCTGCGTACAGTATTTGCGTTATTCGTTTAGACGTGTTCGCGAGCCACATTCCTGAATAAAAATCGTCATTACGAATAGTGATGGAAGAAACCAGAAACGTATATTAACCTATCCATCTGCAGAATCTGAAAGCCGTGTGCGAGACCGATCTTCTGTAAATGACTGAGACCCATCGCACAGTTGCTTTCTTTTTGCAATACGTTTTTTCAGGGAAAAACAGCTACTCACACGTTGTAACGTAGTCGCATTTGTGTTAAGCGTGAACAGAATGTACTTACTGAGACCAGCTCTACCTGTCTTGGTGTCTTCATATCGAGTTTTGTTTTGATTTCAAGGTGCTGCATAAACGCGAAATCTGATATGAAACATATCTAAATACTATAATATAATATACACTATAATCGCTCCTCTTCATCTTCTTCTCCTCAACCCAGAGGTCGATGGGCTTGCAATTTCTTCCATTCCGTAGACAGTGTCTTAACCGCCTCATACCTTCTTCAGTGTACTCTGTCTGCTCTTCCCCTCCCACCGCGCCACTCGATCAGGGTGGTGAACCAGTTTGAATTGTGCAGAATGTAACCAACCATTCTTCTTCTCCTCTCCGAAATGGCTATACCATACTCTATAATACTATACTACATTTAATACTCATTTCTTAATCTAATATACAGTTAAAAGATTATTGGTGGTTTTTGAGTTTAAAAAAGTAATTATAAAATATGTAGACTGTGCAATAACCTTTCGTATGGGTAGCTAAATGAAAGAAATGAAGCAACCACAGGAGAGCCAAAGCTCCCTCACCCACTTCATTAAAGATGTTTTTTAAGAACGTGGAATTGAGAAAGTGACAGTAATCAAAAGGCATGTCAAAGCCGATAATGTATGGCTGTGAGTTGCATGCAAACGATTTCATTATTTTTGTTCATTTAGTTTACTCTTCATCAGTTCAGGATCGTCTGAATTAATAATTTTTTACAATCCCTGCGTGAAACAAATTGTAGATAAGACACGACTGGACTATCGCAGTAAGCTAGGCGCACATGTGCTCTATTTGAAAACGCTGATAACGGAAAGAAATCATACGGTTGCGGGTAAACTTCCCTTACCATAAGCTGGTTCTGTCATGTTTTCATCGCGTGATTGTTTTTGTATCAGATTATCAGCCAACTCCCTTACCTGGTCACAGTAAACACCAGAGTAGAATGCTACTTAATATTTATGGGACGAGTTTCACAGAGGATGGTTAGTTTAAACATTATTGTATTTCAGCGAGTTGAAACATTTCCGGTTTCCTTAGTAGTAAGAACAAAGAAAAGAAAAGAAACACTAAAACTTTTAATTTCTGTTTTCACGGAACTATCAAACAGGCCCACAGAATTCTCCAGATAGTCAGCAAAATCCTGGAAGAAAAGAACTACTGCTCAGCTGCCTTCGTTAACATTTCTCAAGGTATGGAAACAAGAAAGGTATGAATGGCATCAAGAATTATTGTTCAGCCTAAAAAATACCTGCCCCATCACTTCTTTGTATTACTTAAATCTCATCTATCAGGCAGGTTTTTCCTCATTAAACATCTGGATGCATATATAGACTTGTTTCCCATCAAATCTGGAGTACCCCAAGGTAATTTACTGAGCCCGGTGCTATGTATTTTGTAAACAGCCGACCTGCTGACATCCAGAAACACACCGGTCAAAATATTTGCTGACGATACGGCAAAATTAGTGGTCCACGTATGCCCCAGGACTGCATCACTCAATCTCCAACTTCTGGATGCAATAGATCTCTAGTTAAAAATGGAAAATTAAAGTCACGCGACCAAATCAGACTATGTGACTTTATGTAAAAAGAGATGACTGTCCACCTTTTTCTTGTAACAGCTGCACACTGTCACAGGTAAACAAGGTGAAACACATCAACCGACGGCTCACTTGGCAAAAACTCACTTCATTTTTATGACGTGGAAACAGCTTGGTATACATTTTCAAAAACTGTACTGGTTGACTGGCAGGAAGTCTCATGTGATTTTGGAAAACAAACTGTTAATTTAAAGCTACCCTACAACCTGTCTGGACTCTTGGCATACAGCTGTGGGGAACGACCAGTAACTCCAGACTTGGCACACTCCAGCACTTACTGAACAAAGGACTCAAGAGCCATCACGAACGCCCCATTGTATGTGCCCAACCGTCTAACCCAGAAAAATCTACATATGCTTTCACTCACAGAGTAGATAAAGAAACGAAGCACCAATTACAGCAACAGGTTGAAAACCATCTCAACATCCTCTCCAAGCAGCTCGCTAGCGCGAAGTGCATAGACTAAAACGTTTCAAACCCACTGACTTAGTAGACAGATTTTATTAGGTCATGGTGACTGTTTCAAAACAGTATGTAATAATTTATAAATTGTATTTACTGTAACACTTACGTTTTTGAAGTCTTCTTTCGGTATGGACAGCGCCAAAGATGTCTTGTACGACAACGTTTCACTCATATTGCAATGAGTATTCTCAGGACACGTAGACCCGAGGATATAATTGTAATATGAGTAACCACGTTGTCATACAAGACATTTTTGATGCGGTATATACCGGAAGAATACTTCAAAAACATAATGGACATCGGCCGCGGAAGTCTACGCGAAAATATACTGTAACACTTGTTTGTACTGGAGATATTTCGCTGGAAGTACATCCTGCAAGCAATTTTTCAATCGATCATTAATATTACTGAATACCCATGCTAGGTAGACTGTAATACGAATTAAATTCAATACAAAATATTTAAATTTTTAAAACTGTAGCATGCTCTAGTTTAATTGTCGTCAACAAAATACGAGGTCGAATACATTTTGTTTTCCCGTGTTTCTGTTCCAACAGTTTTCTCCGGGTATATTCAACTTTATTTGCCATAATAATTTAAAACATAATATGGTTACTATAGTTGATTTTTGATAGTTACGTGTGTTTGAAATCAAACGTTTAAATTGTAAAGAAGAATAAAACTTATAAAAATAATAGGAAAGAGCACGATTTTTAGGCCACTGGTTCAAACACAGTATTCTTATTGTAGGCATTTTTTACGAAATATTATTAAGCATATCAGTTAGTAATATTGTCCTTAGTGTGCTCACTATTTTTAACAATTCGGTATCTGTAAGCCCAGTACATGCAGACACACTACTTAAATGCATTGCTGATTGCTACCAGTTAACATTAACTTCATATTTTGCAACACAAAATAAAGTTATTCTAAAGAATAACGAATAATATAAAGAATAATTTATATTATTATAAAGAATATTCTAAAATTTATTAGTGTACAAAATCTGTTGTGCAAGGCAGTGAGAAGTCAACCGGTAAGAAATACTGAGACAATGAAGGATGATGAGTCAAAAAATAGCATAGGACAAGAGTTTACCATTGAGCTCCAACTGCAATGGTAAGAGCTGAACTTTACATGAAGTAACATATCAACGAATATTCAGTTAACTCAAATGTGAATCTTTATTTATTAGAAAGATTAACTGATTTTACTTTAATGTCTCGGAAAATGGATAGCTTCTTATTCTTTTTCTAACACATATTATGGATAACTCGGACTATTCTTTACTACTGTCTTTCATTACACCTTTCGTGAATCATTTTTATAGGAAGTACACTTATAAAAAGTCTTGCAATACGTTTTTAAAGGAACTTTCAGTTAAAAATTTTGTTTGGTAACCTCACTATTTTGTTCGAATTTGTATCTGAATCTATAAGAGCCCACAACACGCACAACTCAAATGTATTGCTAATTGCCTATCATTCACAAACGGCGGCGGCGGTAACTTTGTCACACTTTGCAATAAACACTATTCTGAAATTTATTTCTGTACAAAATATTATTATAGACTACATTACATCGTATTGTGTCATATGTATAATTTTTCATGTATATTCATACTGTGTACTGTATGTCTTCACATTTATACTCGTGTATAAATATATGATGTTACAAACCCGGGGACAAAATAAATACAGCTCTAGATAATTTTTTTACATAATGTTTGACGGTAGATTAGCATTATGTAGCCTATTTGGTCAGACAGTTATCACAGGTAAATGTTTAAAGAACAACGTTACATCAATTACTACTAATCTCTCATAGTCTTCAGTCGTATACTGACCACTCAACAACACAACACATCCACAAATATACAAAAGTAAATCGTCGGGCCAAAAATTAAATATCGTCCTAAAAATCTGAGAATAAATACTAAAATAAAAATACAAAATAAAACAAACAAATATTTATCGTTGACAGTCGGTCACGCTGTGGAGAATCGGCAGGCAAATATTACACTCTTTTGAAAACTAATATTTACAAGGTATCCGCAGTTGCAATAATAAATCTTAAACGTCAACCCAAAAACAAGAATTATTAAATTAAAAATTTGTATTTTCGAATTTTTGAGTTTGAATGTTGCATTTATCAAATGTATACGTAAAAGTTTTGATCACAAGTTAGGTTAAATATTTTTTAAATTTAGACGATTATAGATTATTTCAAAAAATTACCTAAACATTGTCTTTAAGATTTAACCGTGGTAATCGTTGGATCATATATTCTACTTCTAATCAATAGAACTTTCATCAGGGGTCCACAGCTGGTGGATACAGGGTTTAGCACAACCGATGTTTCCTAGCTGAATTCTCACCTTGTTTCATCTTCTCTTGGGTGGAATCTTTTCTTGGTCTTTAATCTTTCCTGTCTGGTCTCTTTTGAGCAACTCTTGGTCTTTTCGACCCCGACGCTATTAAGTTTTCGAAGGCTAGGGAGTCTTTCATTGTTTTCATACTTCAGCTTTACTATGTAATTCTTGTTTCCTTGTCTTCTTTTCACACTACTCGGTAAGGGTCAGTCCAGGGTTAAAGGTGTTAAATGGTCAACAGTCCTAAGGGCGGAAGAGGAAGGTTTCCCATCGGCACTTGGGGCGGAAGAATCTATAAAGTGGGTCTCCGAATGAAACCAAGAGCAAGGCCTAAGACCAGAGGCTCAAAGGTAGCACTCCTACCACTGGTCTTAGCCTACAGGCGCTGGTAACGTCCTTAGAAGACATTTATCGTACTCGACAGTCACAAAGGAACCTAGAAAGCACTGGTGAAGTGTATATATTCCTTTGAGACCGGAACAGGTGATTTGCCTAGTCCCTGATAGACGAAGAAGAAGAGATCAATAGAACCTAATTTTATAGGGTGATTCAGTTGGAGGTTAAAATTTTAAGTTGGCAAAACTGTTTTCTTGTGAAAGATGAACAGCTGACATTTGAAATTAGTCATTGTTAAGTATTGACATTTGTTGCTATGGAGCGGTATTCGACTCAAGAACGTATTTTAATTGTTAAAACATATTTTCGAAGTGGAAAAAATTTAACTAACACGATTCGCGCACTGCGAAATGACTTCGGTAACCATAAACGTCCATCTCGTGCCGCAGTTAAAAAATTAATCGAAAAATTCAATAGAACCGGGTCAGTGTTGGATGTGCAAAGACCAGTACATCCTCGTAGTGGCCGGTCACTCACAAATATCGCCGCAGTGAGTGCCAGTGTCCATGACAATCCGTCGACCTCCATTCGTCATCGTTCCCAGCAGTTGGACCTTTCCTACAGCACCACGCAGCGCATATTAACTAAAGATCTGCATTTGAATGCCTACAAGATCCAATTAACCCAGGAATTGAGGCCAACAGATCATAGACAGCGTCGTGACTTCGTTGATTGGGTGTTAGAGAACCACCAAGTTGATGGCGATTTTGCGAAGAACATCATATTCAGCGATGAAGCTCATTTTCAACTGAATGGGTATGTAAACAAACAAAATTGCCGCATTTGGGGACTTGAAAAGCCACTGGGCCATTCTCGAACAACCAATTCATCCACAAAAAGTCATTTTTTGTTGCAGATTTTGGATCGGCGGCGTGATTGGGCCGTACTTTTTTGAAAATGCCCGTGGTGATGCAGTAACAGTCAATGGTGAACGTTATCGGAAGATGATAACAAATCATTTTTGGCACCAATTGGATAATATTGATGTCGAAGACATGTGGTTCCAACAAGACGGTGCCACTTGCCACACAGCGCGAGAAACAATACAGTTGTTGCACACAAAGTTCCCCGGCTGTGTCATCTCTCGTTTCGGTGATCAACATTGGCCACCAAGATCGTGTGATCTCACGCCATTGGATTATTTTCTTTGGGGTTATTTGAAGCAGAAGGTGTATGCCGATGACCCCAAAACGATTCGAGAGCTAAAGGACGAGATACACCATGTTATTCATGAGCTGCCGCAGGAGTTATGCCGGAAAGTGATGGAAAATTTCATCAAAAGGGCGGAAGTCTGCAGGGCCGCTCGAGGCAGCCATTTGGCCAATATCATTTATCATGTTTAATGTCAATGTCTAAACAACATATAGAAATAAATACATTAAGAGTTTATCAAAAACCTATGCATTTTATTTTACATTAAAATTGTAACCTCTAATTGAATCACCCTATAGTACCGTCGAGAGAAGAAGATTATTATGTTACGAAAAGGGACAGCGTGTCAGCTAATACTTTGACATGTAATATTTATAAATTGCACATTCCAGAATTAATATAAGTCTTTCGTACTGACATTGTTTAATACGTCATTGGTGACCTTGACTACGACCCATAAATGTAGACGGGCGCGCTCTTATTGAGGAACATTTTCTGACCTCAAGAAATGTCGGAGAAAAGTCACTAGTCCCCACACTCCAACTGAGAAACTTACCCTCTAGATAGGCCATGGGCGACGCGGAGAAACAAAACTCGTATATTAAGATTTGTTTGTAAAAGAGTATGTCAATGTGAACGTCTCTCTCTCTCTCTCTCTCTCTCTCTCTCTCTCTCTCTCTCTCTCTCTCTCTCACACACACACACACACACACACACACACACACACATTCTCACTTTCTCCCCCTAATTTTATTTGTGTAGGCTAAAACCAAACAGTAGCCTGAAGCTTGAAAAAAATAATATAACCCGCCGTATTATTTACTCGTAAACATTACATACACATAAAGAAGTATAAGCAGTACACAATTTTTTATGTTTATAAATACGTGTTAAATAAATAATTAAATTAAAATTATTAAAACAGGACCATGAGTGAATTTGGTGCTGTTATACAACATAATGTTTTCAAGTCATATCTCATTCCTTTATACTATTTGTTTATTATTCCTTTCCACTATCCTTTTCACATTAGCACCGCCACGTCTTTCCTCAGTTGAATGTGTTCACAAGCACTTTTCGCTCCTGAATTCCTCTTCTTGCTCATTATCCGTCTACCTTTTTTTCATCGTTACATAAAAGGAAATAATTGTTTGGGGATGAGTAGTTCGTGTCAGTTACTCATGAATATCTTTTAATGGTAGATAATAAGAATCTGTTTCATTCTCACGAGAAAAAGAAAAACTCTTTTTCTATTAATTTTTTAGAAGCATAAAACAATCTCTTTTACCACAAAAGTGGTTGGACTGGTAAATGAAATGAATTAACGATACCCAAGATCAGCTGGCGTAACAGCCTATAAATTATTAATTAAAAACCTCTTTTGCTCTAGGTTACCCAACCAACTTTCCATGCCAGATATCATTTCCAACAGGTCTATATTGTTGAGGGGATTAGAAGGATTAGAAGCGAAGCTCTGATTAAACAAATGGTCGCCATTTTTCTCAATTCGAGTGTTGGCTGAGAGACCAGTTTTGGGTGTGTTTGTCGGTTCGAGTGTGGCATGTACCGGTAGCAAATGGAAGTTTCTCTGTTCGTGAGAGCCGGTGTAGACACTACGTGGTGATTACGAAGTTTCCTGATTCCTGCTACAGGTTACTAGGTGTTTATTCGTTTTCAATGCGACGTAATTGCTATAGTGACTACTATTCTTAATTATCAACTGTATGTAATGATTAACCCCCTGGTTAAAGAAAAACCCCTGAATTAAGTTTTTAGTTGGACAAAAGTGTTTAAATAAATTCTTTCACTATACTGATATCCACAATACGAAAAACATCTATAATAATGTTATATATTATATATAGGTATTGTGTGTGTGTGTGTGTGTGTGTGTGTGCGCGCGCGCGCGCGCGCGCCTGTCTGTGTCTACGCGTCTGTGTACTACATGTAAGTAAATATACACTCTGTACAAAATTCGAATAGCAAGAAGAAACTGTTTAATATAGAAATTTTGTTAGTTGTTGTAAAATAAAATAAAGAACTGCACTATAAACACTCTAAACCTAGTTGGATACACTAAGGGGTGAATAAACATTCGAAAGCTACCTCTTTCCTGTTCACGAAGAGGACAAGACCTCAAGAAGTTAGGATGAAAATCTGAACCATCCCTCTACCACCAGACAACTAGCAACGTTTACACAAAGGATTTTGTAATCTCAAAGGCATTTTTAGTTGTAATATAACGTACAATGTTCGTACTTACACAACTAATTGGCCCAATTATTTCATTCATGACTATATTCTTAACGGCTCATTTTTATAATTTTTGACATTTCCTTTTTCTTTATCCTGGGGGGAGAACCCCTCGCTGTGTTACTGGTCTCACCAATTTTGCTAATATTTCTATCGCTCTAGTTATCCTTAGTGATTTTATTGCCAGATATATAAATTCACTCACTTTCTGAAGCAAAATATTATGCTAAATTTTACTTATAGCAAAATATTTAGAAATAAAATATACTATTACTACGCGAACACAAGTATTTTAGATTTAGACATATACATTTTTAAAACTTTTTTTACCTTATTACCTGAACCAATTTTCACTCACTGTGAGCAACAACACAGGTGTGAGTGTGTGTTTAAATTTCTTTTATTCACACAGTCCCTGTCTCCAACCACTGGCCAATGAATGCCTTTTGTTTTCCTGCTGCTCTTCTATTTCTTTCTTTCCTCGAATCACTGTATTTCCTTTGACTCTTTATTTTTATCTGTCTCCTATCTATCTTTCCATTATTTTCTGTCTGTTCCAAACATCTGTTGGCTGTATTCTATCCATAATTCTTTAAGTTTCTGTATTTCATCATCTAAAGTCTTCTACACTTTTCTTTTTCAGAACTCGCTCACTCTTTTTTTATTCAGGGTTTCCTTCATGCCTTATTTACTATCTAGATACTTATTTGTGCATAGTCCTAGTTATATCTAAGAGAGAACTCGAGATACTAAGCTCCCAAAATTTAAAAGGACTGACGATAGTTAAAAAAATTAAGTTGTAAACCTGGAGTTGCTAGTACTTTGGACTCAAAATCATGATGTAGACCTTTTTTTACCTCATTTTTTTAAATCCTAAGACAAAAACCCCCCAGAAAGAGCCTGTATAGGTGCTTTTCATATTGCATATCTTTCCCACCTAACTACATAAATATATAAAAGAAATCTGTTACAGTAATGATTAAAATGATTATTATTATTATTTGTTCATTACTTCCTCGTTTTGCAATTTTCTTTCCAGTCCTTTATTCCCATCCTCTTTGTATCCATCCGCTTGGTTGTTCCATCTTACACTGTGGATCCCTGCTCCACACTTCTTCTGTTTTCCACTAGGAAATTTTTAAAATCTTATCCCTTTGTTTCAGGTACACGTTGAACCAAGTACTTCCTGTTCAAACCACTTGCAGCAGGAAGAAGGTTGTCCCAAAAGATTAGAAAACACATGAAAATATTAAAAGCCTAGGATCATCAGCTGTGATTGTTCAGACAGGAACATAGCACATAACAATAAAATCCTTCAGACCTGTTAAGTGATCCCAATTAACAAAGGTAATATGTAGTGGTGTTAATGACACAAAAAAACAAATTATCTACATTAACAAACATTTTTATTATTAATTTACATATAGTAATATGATATTTAACCGCCTTTAGTTTTCACTGTAAATTTTGAAATGTAAGTATCATCCATATCAACACAACATGAATCAATATCTACATAGCGCTACACTGGGATTTCTTCCCTGATTGGCCTTTGGCTTTTTCAGTAGATTCAGATAGTTTCATAATGGTATACAAATTATTTCTATACTATAAAACATGTCAATTCATTCATTCCTCTGGCGCTACAGCCCGTGGTGAGGTTTGGTTTCCCTAACTAGTCACCTCCAAACACCTCGGTCCTCCACCCTCCGCCTCCAATCCCCAACACCCATCCTCCTGAGGTCATCTTCTACATCCTGTAACCACCTTCTTCTAGGTCTTCCTTTCCTTCTTTGCCCATCTATTGTCCCTCTATAAATTGCTTTGCGCATTCTGTCGTCCTCCATGCGCATCACATGTCCCATCCTCATAGACTTGAAGAAACCTCACTATGTCCTTGCCATCTACAAATTCCTCCAATTCTATATTGTGTCATATGCACTATTCTTCATTTCTTCCCTAATCCAAAGATTTTTCTTAAAATTATTTTTTCAAAGACTATTAAAAACATGTAAGACAATTTATAGAAATCTAAGGAGGATAACCTTGAATTTTATGAGAGACCCCTAAACCTCTAGTAACATTACTGGTTGTTGTGGACAACCATTTGATTACTACATAGATCTACCGCATAGATCTGCTCCTGTTTCTATAAACGGAAAAAAACTAGCTTGACTGGTTTGGATGAGCATGTTACTCAACTGATAAACTTTAACAAGCATGTTTTTCTGAAATCGCAAAGGACATATGTGTTTAACCGATTTATTCACAATTAGGCAATGCTACGATATTAATATAAATAACTACACAGCCAGTTTTTTTGTATCACTTCACAGTTTTTGTTAGAGGCATCAAATATAATACCATTCGGTCTGGAAGATAGACCGATGCCTTGTTGTAATCAATTATGACTTGATGTTTCATAATACTTACGGTACTCTATTTCTTTTGTCAATTTCTTTTTTACATGGAGGCAACCATGTCAGAATTGTTGGGGTTTCCTCCAACTAACTTCAATAACTTCAGGGCTAACTCCAGTGTTCTGCAGGGCTAATTCCATGAAATATGTTCTGGAATTTTGACTGTCTTCTGTGGGGTGAAAACCAAGAATCATCAGTTTTGCTCCCAGATTCATAAACGTCTTTACTGGATGGCCTTCTAAAAATGTCAAGACACAATGTCAGGATGAATTATGATTTGATATTGGGTCCAGCAATGCAGGAGGTGATAGAGATGATGACAAAGAAACTGTGCTGACTTCATGCAGTGTTATTATTCCAGATGAGGTCTGTTGATTTTGATTAATTGTAGATATGCAGACATGACTGAAATATTTGAGGAGAGTTTTTTTTCCTTTTCTTAGTTTGATATTCTTGTAGATTCAGGAAGAATAGTTTCATCACCATCTATGTCATCAGTGTCTACATCAGACACATATAGCAATGCAAAAATTTCTGAATTTGTAAGGTTATTTTCATCACAAACAAAAGCATATTTTTAATTCAACATTTCTCAGAAAAACTGCAAAACTGAATTGGACCAAAGTTGTGGAATTGGGAAAAAGAAATGGCATAAAGAAAAAAATGTAAAAAGTCAATAAGGCCTATGAATCAATGGAAGTGAACAGTGGAAACAAGATACGAAGAAGTAGTACCCAAAATTTAATGCAGCAGGAAAAATTTGATGAAAACAATTACTGGTTGAGTGATAAATATGATACATGTAGGCAAGTAAATCATAATACAAAATATGCAGGGAGCATATGTAGACAAATTGTCAGCTCATAGCCCAGACAGCAGGTAGAACAGGGAAGTCTACCTGCAGAGAGTGAATGCCAAATGTAGAAGTGTACTTCTTACCCATGCTGCATCGATCACTTACATTCTTAAGTGTGTATATGATACTACCCTGAATCTAACTGTGTAGCCCAATAGACACTAAAAAATATAAAAGGAGTATGAAATCACCAAAAGAAACTGGCAGAGAACTTGTTAACTGGTTCTTTATACAGGTGGGAATAAAGAAATATATTGGACAGGTTTTGGTCCAAGGAATTCTGGCCTCCAAACAGTCCAGATTTAAATCCAATGGACTATTACATGTGGAGCATTGTTGATCTTGTGACCAACAAGTTGAGACATCCTAATTAGTACAGGCAAATTAGACTTATCAGTGGAAATAATTCGGAACAAGTTGAAATTTGGTACACAAGTTGAAATTTGTTAGGCCTAGAAACAACCCAGCAAAACTCAATTAAAA
This sequence comes from Magicicada septendecula, assembly GCA_034769895.1. Classification (NCBI taxonomy): domain Eukaryota; kingdom Metazoa; phylum Arthropoda; class Insecta; order Hemiptera; family Cicadidae; genus Magicicada; species Magicicada septendecula. The sequence goes on along the minus strand of CM068367.1, from coordinate 218,214,821 downwards.
TCAATTGGTTGGAAAGGCCGCCATCTTGATATCCATTTCCGGTATGAGTTTTTCAGCATATTTTTGTTTTTTGTGCAAAAACCATTCAAGATAAAATAAAATTGTACTGGATCTTTTTTGTAGAACATAAAATTTCTTATATAAAGAAAAAAAAATCATTTCTGTGGGCCATAGACTTTACGGCTGGGAACAGCCGCCATCTTGAGAAATATATTTCTGGTTTCGTGTTTTCCAGTATATTTTTGTGTTTTTCTGAAATACCACTCAAGATATGATAACATTGTACTAGAAATTTTTTATAGACCATGAAATTTTCTATCAAACTTTAAATTTTTGTGTTTGTGAGCCAAAGACTGTTGTTATTAAACTAGTGAACCTGTGCGGTTCAATGCACCTCAATAAATCACCATTGGGTCTGCTAGACTTTAAGTTTTAAAAATGAACTGGACACCTTAAATTACTGTTTCACATAATCAAAGAAGACATTTTTTAAGCTATATGGTGAGAAAAATTTGAATGGTTAAAAAAAATAATAAAGAAATTAAACATACAAATGATTATAATATAGCATATTAGGGGTTTAAGGTTTTATTACTGTTTTTTACAAGGGGAAAAAGGGGGTTTCAAAATTCATATTTTGTTAATATTGAGCCCTTTCTTACTTAATTAATTTCTCATATTTTTATATTTAGTTGATGTCATAGAGATTTTACAAAAAAGTAAAGAGAAAAAATTAAGCTGTTCTAACACAAATAAATCTCTACAACTCTTAAGTGATCAAATTTAGAATTTACATGCAAGATATGCTGTAATATTATGTTATTTACATATACTGGTGCCATGTCTGTCTGGCTTATTTTTAGTTATCGTAGTATTTACTAGCATTATTTGAGCATTATGGCAATATGGCAAAGAATAAATGAACACAAATGTAGATATTCAATACATTTATTGGTGTTAAGTACAAACATTTAGTAGTTTAAATGAAATAATATGTGACAAGGTTTAAGATAAGTCAAAATGTATATAATAAGTCATTGGCTAAAAAAAGTATAAAATAAAAACAAAATTTTTCTTGTTACTATTGATGTGCTTGGCCGATCAAAGTGGGAAGTCATTTCAATGGCCGACACCCCTTCATCTTCCTTGGTGTAATCCTTTGCTGTTACATCCTCAGGTTGGTTCAAATCTTCATCATAATCTTCTTCAAGGTTTTCTTCTTCCTCTTCTGCCACAGGCTATGGTGAGTTTTGGCAACCAATCCCCTTACAATGAGAGCATGCTAAGGTGCACCTTAAACCTGCTTTCACGCAGCCACATCCTGAGTGGCAACCTTTAATACATCTGCACACAACCAACTTTAAAAGGTTTTCAGGTGCGGGAGGCTTTAAGGTGGTAACTGGAACTAAGGAATTCCTATGCTGTTTCTCCCATTCCTACTTTTCAGGATCCAAAACATTTCCATACCACAGCTGCACTTGGTGAAAGACTCTTAATTGATGGGCAGCTTCAGTTGTCAGTGGAAGACTTGCCAAGTTCCCTTCATGTTTTCCTTTTGACACCAACTGACAGAATTTGTTGTATCTATACTTGTTTAAAGAAGTTTCTTTATCCTTTGCTCCGTAAATGTGTAGCAGACATTTTTATCCGGCAGCTTGGAAGACTTCAGGCTGTGCCGACGTATCATTGAAAACTGACAACATACCTCTAAGTCCAGGGTCAGATTGGACTAATTTGAAAATTTTCTTTTTCTCTTGTTTAAATAATGAAGAAGTTGTGTCACAGCCACTTAATGCATGCAGGAACAGTAGTTAGTCTTTGATGTCTTTGAAGTCCTGCTGGTTGTGTTTTGAGTGGAATAATACATCAGGAATTTTGCTCCTTCCAGGTTTCAAAAAGTAGACAGAATTGTGTTGGGGTGTAAGTGCAGTCATCAGAATCAACAAGTCCACATTTTCTCCCACTAGACGACAGGCTTGGTGGTGTTGCTTTGACACTCTACTATGGCTGCTTGGACGATGAGTGTGTCTGCATCATCATTGGATAACAGTAACACATTCATCTTCAAGTTTCTTGGTCAGCTGGTTAATGAATCAGCTTTTATTAGTCAAATTCGACAAAAACTTGCTTAGTTCGACAGTTGAGCTTATAGTTTCTTCAAAGAGAATGTCAGGGCAGGAGATTTTTAAAGAACGTCTCTGTCTTTCCATGTTTTTATTTAGAACCAAACTAGAATCATAACCATCAAACATGACTATCGCATCATGACCATAGTGCTCTACCATATAATTGCTGTACACTTTGTATACACACTTGTAAGTCGTTTGAGAAGGCCAGACCACTTTGTGTAGAAGATGGCCCCCGTCAACTACATACTTGCAATTCTGTAGATGAAAATCCGAAATCGGTCTGAAAAGAGAGTAAAGAGCAGATTTGCGGGTCTTCCTCATACCGCTTTCATCAAACAATGACAATGGCACTGCCGTTAACTCATATTCAAAATATGAACATATTTCATTTTTGTCTTTCACAGTTCTAATCATTCTTTGATACAGGATGGTATGGTATATGTCAAAGATAACAACAGTATCATTTACTCGAGAGTGTGGGTTAACTGCAGAGAGTGGCAAAACTCTCTTTTACGCTTGAATTTGACATCATGAAAGTTGTTTCCAGCATTTATTTTGACAAGATCTATGCCAACTTCTTCACTGCGATGACAGTTGATACTTTCATCCCCAATAATACCTGTTGCTAGGGACATAACATTATGATATCTGGGAACCAGTGGTTGGTGATGTTTAAGCCACTTTTCAAAAATCTCCAGATCTTTTACATCACGTTTGACAGAAGATTGGCGTGCAGAAGAATGTAGATCACTTCCAGCGTGTTGCCAGATTGTGCGCCACACCGTGCACAATAAATCCAATTTCCATAATTAATTGCTATTTTTATCCTGGTTTGCAATTTTTGAATTGGCATGCTAAGTTTGAGCATGAAAAAGATATAAACTTGTGAAATGTAAATAACTAAAACAAAGTTAATTTAGGAAACTTGTTAAACTACAATATGTTTTAAAATACATAAATGAAAATTTCCTCGTTTATGGGAAATGTTATTCTCTATAAAAAAGGTCCAGTGGAATTGTATCCTATCTTAAACGAATATCACTATAATATTGACGACTCGGAATGTGACGATTTTAAATGTATCAAAAAATCGCACAGATTAAAATTTTTTAATTTTAATAAGTAAGAGTATCATACACCCTTACCTATACCCAGATTCCTGAATCAACTTGAAACCTTCCAGTACCAACACGCCAAGAAAAGTATTAAGTAGTGAATAATAATAATAATTACTTAAATAATTAAAGATGCGACTAGAGAAATAAAGAAATCCCTAAGTCATAATAAAATAAACATAAAGTATTTATCTTCTAATTAATGAATAAATAATAATAGAAAAAGTACGAACTATTTTCTTAGTGCGTAAATACGCCCTAGCTTACTGAGCCCTCTCCCCTAAACCGTACGCGCATTCGGCCGTAGAACGTCGCAATGAGTAGACGTGAGTTTTGGTGTTGTACACATATACGTATGTGTATGTTCTCTAGAAGCATATCCAGCGTGAAAGCTTGTTATTGTGAATAATGTAGTGTCTAGAGTTTGTGAGAAAATATATAAATAAAATAGAAAAAGGTAGCCAACACATCTCTTAAAAACAAAATCAAATGTAAGTGTAACATAGTTAACTACTAGACTGTAGTACTGCAAAGTGAGAACTATAACTGTAATTAAAATAAAGAAAATGTGAACTACAAGAATCTGCACTAAGAAAAGTGAAATTACAACATGTGGAACTTCAAGTAAACAACCTATCTTCGAGAGCTTCAAGTAAACTAAAAATCAACCCGATGTAGATACACCAAGAACAACGTACTCAACCCGTAGAAGACAACTGGAGATGTCCCAAGAATACAACAACAACCTCAGGTGATATCAAACCACAACTTTTGTAAATTTCCCTTAATAAGAAGTAACAAAGAACTTTAAAGAACTTTCGCAATGTAATGAACAAATTATCAGATTTGTATATTTTGTAATTTTGTAAGAAGTAATAGTAACCGTAATGTATATATTGATAAATTAATAATTTTGAGAAAATTGAGACCCGGATCCGTGGTATTAAAAGCAACAGTTATATGAATAAATTTTGATATAACAAGAATAATATAATTAAGATCTTTGAAGCAGTAAAAGCGCTATTTACTAAAATAACTTTCTTTAAAATCAGGAATAATGTTTGATTAATATTTCAATAGCAATAAAGAGATGTTTTAGCTAATACCTAGTGAGTGAATAAGTTTATGCAAACCTTGTCAGTTTCCTATATCATACTTGTTTTGTAATTTGTTAGTAAGAGTTTTACTAGCAACGGCAGCTGGTTTAGTTTACTGGTAAATAATTAAACTAGTTCCCGATTTTTGTGTTGTCTTGCCAAGGGGCGGCACAAAATTGCGCAACTCTGCTTAATTTAAAATTGTGTAATTTACTTGGTAAAAAAAAATATTGTTTACAGAGTGTCACGTACAGAAAATTGCAACATAATTATGTAATTGTTGTTGTGTAAGTTTATAAGTCGTTAACGATAAAAAGGACAAACATAAATTTATTCACTCAGAAATAAACAAAAAAAAATAAATGAGTAAAATTTTAATTATATAATAATAATATTAGTATCACGAGTTTGCCGTGTTAAGCAAGTAATAGCTGGTAGGAAAACCATTCCAAACAAGTCAATTCCAAGCCAGTTGGTTCATGTTAAATATGTGTTGAGGAATGTAAACTCTCCCCTTTGTAAGAACCCATCTCATTCATAACCCCTCCTCCCTAAAGCAAACAAAGCCACGTTAGACAAGCTCTTTCCTGTTTTTGTATTGTTCTGAATTACCACCCTATGCAACTAGACGACACCCCAAAACAGCTGATTCTTTGTGCTGTTTGTTAAATCAATGAACTTTCCGTATATGAAATTTCTCTCTACTAAAATAGTATTATCGTTTTGTTTTAATTAATTATGTATGTCAATACTGAGAATTTAATTGTTGTGAGATAAGTTATGTTGATTAATTAAGATAAGATTACTTCCAAAAGCTTAATATGAAATAAGATATATGTGTATGTGTTTAAAGGAATTAATGTTATCTATTTTTAAACATTGAGAAAACGAAGTAAAGTAAGTGACATAAGATTTGTCGTTCGTAATACGTCGTGTGTTTAAAGTGGTTATTATCAAAAATGACTCAATTTAACCTCGATTTCTTGTTGAAAGACGAATTAACTATGAAGCATTATGGCATGGTCTCCCCTACTCTAATGTAACTGTCGCGGAACTTCGCAAGACGTTACGCGAAAATAAATCGGACAAACCTTCATTATTAAGTCGTTTGAGTGTTTTAGATTTCAATAGCGAAAAAGAAACGTGTTATCGTAAGTATACAGAACTAACTTCGTACGCACAAACCCTGCGTGATGAAAAATCCCCCGCAGTAATATTACGCACCACCCAAAGAATTGAGCATCTATACCGTCGTATCACCAATCTGTTGACCTGGCCCGGTGATAAAGGTATCCCTCCTGATGTAAAAAAATTCGCCGAGGAAGCATTAAAACAATTACCTGAGATAATACGCGAATTACGTAGACGATCCGAATTGTTTAGATTAGACGAAATCGAAGAAGCAATGACGAAATTAAATATTTCACCTACCCAATCGCCGACTCAAGAACAACCAAACGGTACTGCAAAAATTCAGATTCTGCAGGAATCCAATATAGATCCATTCAAGGAACGGTTAAGTGGTAGTCAAGTAAATATTCAAGCAGTAAACGTTACGTCACTCCCTAATGAACTAGAAAATATGACCCATACCTACGAATTACCTTCTCATTCGCGGACTAATCAACCTGCGGAAAATCCTAGAATGATGAGCCAAATAAATTTAACTCCCGAGCTCTATGGAAAAATAACCCACCCTGTAGAAAGTATTTTGTCCAATATACAAATCACTGATGGACTGAATATTACAAAGCTCCTTAATTTTATCAAACATATCTTAGAATTAAAGGAACTGCAACAACTAAGAGATAACCAGATTTTGCAAGTTATTTTACCTAAGTGTAGATCTCCATTAAAAGATAGAGTGTTAGAATCCCTAAGGTATAATCAATCGGTAGAAGAACTCCATACCACACTAATAAGACATTTCATTCCCACCGGTATCTACGAAGAATTGAAGCGAAACTTAGTACTTCGTGCACAAGGTACATACGAGAGACTAGCTCATTATATTTCTGAAGTAAGAGAATCTGCTTTATTGTTACAAGTTAAATGGAGCGAACAACAGTTAGTAGACAATATCATAGTAAGACTATCCCCCGAGGAGCGATCTCGACTAGCACTCGTCAAGCCACCTACAACTTTTACGGAACTAGAACTATGTTGTATACATTCGTCCGACGTCTGGTATTCTGACCAGAATAGAAGTGTTTCTATGTCCCAGAGTCAACAAAGAAATTCATTGCAAACTAGACCTATTGGAAATGATACCCGAAACTACCGCGATAAGCAATTCGTAAGTACACATAAAACCCAAAACTATCCCCATGTTTCTTACTCTAAACCAAAATCCCGACAACCTACGAGCGAAGTAAGTGAGGAAAGAAGATGTTATAACTGTGGAAAGGCCGGACATATTAGCAAGTTATGTAAACAAAAGCGTTATCTACAGAAAACCAACCAATCAAAAAATGTGTGAAGCTGGAAGACCGAAAATCCTACGTCTTCCGAAGCATCAGAAGGAAAGGTAACAACAATACTAAGCGTCAAATAAAGATGAGTAAAAATAAACGCAGAGATCCTTATTTAACAAAATTTATCGAGAAGTGCAACTCTATTGGTGCATGTAAAACAAGTATATGCCAACTACCCTATGTACAGATAGACCTTGGAGCAACGAAAACCCTTGGTTTAATTGATTCAGGATCTACCCGTAGTATAATTAGTAAACAGTTAGCCACCTTATTAGCTAATCATAAACTGATTAAACGTAGCCAAATGGTGAACATAAAGTGTACCACCGCAAATAAACAAAACCTAAAGATATCTCACAGTATTACGGTGAAATTAAAAATTCAGAATTTTACTTGGTACATTCCCCTACTAGTAGCTGAATAGTTAGGACAGAACTTAATATTAGGCGCGGATTTTATAAGAAAAACTGCTTTAATCCTTGATATAAATGCAAAACAATATTTTTTCAGATTTGATCGTACTCAAAAATATCAGTTCGACTCCGAATTAAGTAACGACACTGTTAGTGAAACCGCAAATATTCATTCAGAGCCTAATGAATCGAGTCTAAGTCATTTAAAAGGAAATGAGAGACTAAGAATCCAAAAGTTAATAAAAGATTTTTCTGCTGTACTCACCCCCAAGTTAGGATTAACTCATTTAATTGAATATAAAATAAATCTTAGTGACAACAAAGTAATACGACTCCACCCATACAAACTATCTCCACCCAAGATGGAAATCATGAGAAACCACATTAACAAACTCCTTGATCAGCACGTCATTGAACCATCAACGTCTCCATATTCATCGCCTGCATTCCTAGTACCAAAAGGAACTGACAAACATAGACTAGTCGTGGATTATAGACAACTAAATAAGAGTATAGAATTTGAATCGATACCACTGCCAGACATACACAGTGCGTTTCACTATTTTACAAAAGCGAAAATCTTCACCATAATGGATCTTAACCAAGCATTTCATCAAATTCCACTAGCTGAGGAATCAAAACATTTAACTGCTTTTGCTGTCCCATTTAATCTATATCAATTTACGAGAGTACCATTCGGTATATCACAAGGAAGTTCAGTATGCAGCCGACTGTTAGAAAAAATTTTCCATGATGTTAAATTTAAATTTGTATATCATTATCTCGACGATATAGTAGTATATAGTGAGTCAATGGATCAACATATTGATCACTTGCGTGAAGTATTATCCCGGTTAAAGAAAGCCGGACTGACCGTAAACCCTAGTAAAGTTAATTTCGCAGTGAAACAATTCTCATTTTTAGGTCACATAGTATCAGCCGAAGGTAAGGTTACCATCGATCCCGAACGTACACGCGCAATCCGAGAATTTTTACCTCCCAGAGAAGTCAAAGGTATAGCTAGATTTTTAGGTATGATTAATTATTTTCATAAGTATATACCCCACTTAGCAGATATAGCAGCCCCATTGAATGCCTTAAGAAAGAAAGGAACGAAATTCGAGTGGACTACTCTACATCAAGAAGCGTTTGAAACACTTAAAGAAAGTATTATATCCCCACCTGTATTGCAGTTAGCGGATTTCAGTAAACCATTTATCGTACAGACCGATAGTTCAAGTGTAGCATTAGGAGCCGTAATATACCAGGAAATAAATAATACTAGACTCCCGATCAGCTATGCATCCCGTACGTTGATTGAACAAGAAAGGAAGTTCTCAGCCTATGAACTTGAATGTTTAGCCGTAGTATTTGCTTTTGATAAATTCAAACTATTTTTGTAACACAAAGAATTTCTACTAGAAACCGATAATCAAGCTTTATCATGGTTATTAAATCACCCAAAGCAATTAGGTCGTATCGGACGATGGGTGTTAAGATTAAATTGCTACAAGTTCAAAGTGCAACATATTCGTGGAACTCAAAATGTAGTGGCCGATACTCTATCCCGCATGTTCCAACTACCCAATACAAGATCTGGAGAAGACAATATTGAAACCACTATCGTTAATACACTAATTACTAATTTTCCCCTTGCATTTAAGGATATAGCATATCACCAACAACAAGATCCGAAATTGTGTAAAATAATCGAACAAATAGAAAAAGGAAATAACTCTGATAAATATATCTTGAGTAAAAGAGTACTTTGTTTTAAGAAGGCAAACGGAAAATTACTAAGAATAATCGCCCCGGAAATAATCAAACCCATGTTAATGGAGTACTATCATTCATCTACAATTGGAGCTCATATGGGAATTAGGAAAACGATACATCGTATTCGCAAGGAATACCACTGGGAAAACATGAATAGTGAAATAAAAAAGTTCGTGAAAGAATGCGAAATTTGTGCGCTGAGCAAACCAGCAAGAACCAGTCAAGTCGGAAAATTAATCTCCGAAATACCTACTACTCCCTTCTCGAAAATATACATCGACTATTCTGGACCTTATCCCCGCTCTAAATCCGGAAATACTATGCTGTTAATTTGTGTAGACTCATTCACTAAATTCGTGTGGATGTATCCTATGCGTCGTGCATTAGCATCTACGACAATTAAAATTCTACAAGAACAACTATTTAAAGACTATGGCACACCTTTAAGCTTAATATCTGACAATGGACCCCAGTTTAAATCGAAAGAATTTAATGACATGTGTTTTAAATTAGGTATAAATCATATTACCGTGACCGAGTACAGACCGCAAGGAAATATAGCAGAAAGATACTTGCGTAACTTAAAATCAGCATTAATATCTTATCATGCTAAAGACCAGACAACCTGGGATCAAAATATTTCGTGGATACAATTTGCATTCAATTCAGCGTATCACGAAGGTCATAAATCAACACCATTTGATTTACTGTACAAGTACAAACCCAACCATCCTTTAACCACAAAGTGGAAAATCAATGAGTTATTACCCCGCGACGTGAATGGGAATAACATACGAAAAATATGGAACGAAGCTCGTGCAAATCTGAGAGCTAATTTACAGAAATCAAGGAAGTATCATGAGAATAATAATAAGCTAATAAAGTATAAAATAGGTGATTTAGTCATGTATAAAACTCATCCTATGAGTAAAGCAGTTGATAAGATCACTTCGAAACTATCTTATCGATGGTGTGGCGCCTACCAAATTCGTAAGTTCATCACCCCCGTTACTGTAGCTCTGTATGAACCCAATACAGAAAATTACGTTCGCAGAAGTCATTTGTCTCAAATAAAAAAATGTTTTTCGTGTCAAGATACAGAAGGAAGACTACGAGAAAGATAGAAAACCTAGAATACTATCTAAGTATTAAGAATAAAATATGTTGTATAGACTTATACCGAAATAGGATACGATTGTGTAACATCCTATACTATAGGTAACTATAAACTCAAAACCCCCTCGTACGAATACAAGCGAGGCCTGATCAACCTTAGCTAATGTCCTGCGAGAATGGTATTATACATGAGAAATCTGATGACAAGTATAATGAAGATGAAGAGAAAGAAAGAAAGAAAAATAATCTTTAGCGCTGTAAACTAAAAGTAATTCTATTGTTCTTACAATACGGTATTATTATTAGTAAAATACTCATGAGTATAACTCCGTAAAACGAGTGAGCAATTCAAGAAAAAACCGGTAGTAGATATAAGAATTAAAATAATGTAGATTTACGTTTTGTGTATTTTATATAGTAGATGTAGTAGAATTTAAATGTGACATAAGTATAAGATAATCGATTGATGAATAGAAATAAGCTGAGAGAGAGAAATTTCAGTATGAAATATAATTGTTTATTAGAATTATATTATTACACCCCCCCGTTTTTCATAGTTAAGTGCAGGAGGATGTGACGATTTTAAATGTATCAAAAAATCGCACAGATTAAAATTTTTTAATTTTAATAAGTAAGAGTATCATACACCCTTACCTATACCCAGATTCCTGAATCAACTTGAAACCTTCCAGTACCAACACGCCAAGAAAAGTATTAAGTAGTGAATAATAATAATAATTACTTAAATAATTAAAGATGCGACTAGAGAAATAAAGAAATCCCTAAGTCATAATAAAATAAACATAAAGTATTTATCTTCTAATTAATGAATAAATAATAATAGAAAAAGTACGAACTATTTTCTTAGTGCGTAAATACGCCCTAGCTTACTGAGCCCTCTCCCCTAAACCGTACGCGCATTCGGCCGTAGAACGTCGCAATGAGTAGACGTGAGTTTTGGTGTTGTACACATATACGTATGTGTATGTTCTCTAGAAGCATATCCAGCGTGAAAGCTTGTTATTGTGAATAATGTAGTGTCTAGAGTTTGTGAGAAAATATATAAATAAAATAGAAAAAGGTAGCCAACACATCTCTTAAAAACAAAATCAAATGTAAGTGTAACATAGTTAACTACTAGACTGTAGTACTGCAAAGTGAGAACTATAACTGTAATTAAAATAAAGAAAATGTGAACTACAAGAATCTGCACTAAGAAAAGTGAAATTACAACATGTGGAACTTCAAGTAAACAACCTATCTTCGAGAGCTTCAAGTAAACTAAAAATCAACCCGATGTAGATACACCAAGAACAACGTACTCAACCCGTAGAAGACAACTGGAGATGTCCCAAGAATACAACAACAACCTCAGGTGATATCAAACCACAACTTTTGTAAATTTCCCTTAATAAGAAGTAACAAAGAACTTTAAAGAACTTTCGCAATGTAATGAACAAATTATCAGATTTGTATATTTTGTAATTTTGTAAGAAGTAATAGTAACCGTAATGTATATATTGATAAATTAATAATTTTGAGAAAATTGAGACCCGGATCCGTGGTATTAAAAGCAACAGTTATATGAATAAATTTTGATATAACAAGAATAATATAATTAAGATCTTTGAAGCAGTAAAAGCGCTATTTACTAAAATAACTTTCTTTAAAATCAGGAATAATGTTTGATTAATATTTCAATAGCAATAAAGAGATGTTTTAGCTAATACCTAGTGAGTGAATAAGTTTATGCAAACCTTGTCAGTTTCCTATATCATACTTGTTTTGTAATTTGTTAGTAAGAGTTTTACTAGCAACGGCAGCTGGTTTAGTTTACTGGTAAATAATTAAACTAGTTCCCGATTTTTGTGTTGTCTTGCCAAGGGGCGGCACAGGAACACTAAATTTTTTTATAAGTAAAAACGTAAAGTTTTACCTTACAGCCTAAACCGGCTTTCACCTATAGAAGGCTTCATCAGAGGCTGTCGTAAGTAGCGCTGTTCGTCTTGTTGTTGGCGACGAGATAGTGTTTCGAAAGATCGAAGCTGTGTGTGTGTGGTGAGATGTGTTCGAATAATGCGTGCGATTTGAATTGTGTCTGTTCGTTTAGCCTCTGATGAAGCCTTCTATAGGTGAAAGCCGGTTTAGGCTGTAAGGTAAAACTTTACGTTTTTACTTATAAAAAACTTAGTGTTCCGAGTCGTCAATATTATAGTGATATTTAGTTAAGTAACGGACACGTCATGGACAACGAAATCCAAGAATTTATCTTAAACGGTTTTTGCACAAAAAACAAAAATATGCTGAAAACATGCCGGAGATATATTTCTCAAGACGGCGGCCGTTCCCAGCCATAGAGTCTAAGCTCCACAGAAAATTTTTTTTTTCAGATAAGAGGAAATTTTATGCTCTACAGAAAAGGGCCAATACAATTTTATCTTAGCGTGAATAGTTTTTGCACAAAAAATTAAAAAATACTAAACAACACATACCGGAATTAGATTTTTCAAGATGGCGGCCGTTCCCAGCCATTGATTTTAATTGAATTTTGCTGGCTTACTTCTAGGCCTAACCCAAACACGTGTACCAAATTTCAGCTTGTTCTGAATTATTTCCACTGATCGCCCATTTTTCGTCTAATTTGCCTATACTAAATGTGACATCTCTCCAGACGGCTATCGAGGTGGCATTTGCGAATATGGATAAAAGCGCTTTGCAGAGAGCATGCCAGCATTTTAGGGCAAGAAACGAAGAAGTATGGATGAAAAAGGAGGTTACATCAAATAATTTTACTTTGAAATGTTACCATTACCAATGTATAGTAATATTTTTTTGTAATTTTTACATTTTGATTAATAAAATTTTGTTAAACAAATTGTTCATTTTGTCTGGATTTTGGTAGTGGACCCTATATTTCTGTTTCATATTTCCTACTTTCTACTGTCCATTTCTGTCTACTTGGACTTCACCTTTTGTCAGTTTGTATTTTCAGATTCTGCATGACTACTATTGATCCGTATTTGTATTAGTGTCCCATTATAATCTTATGTCATGTATTATACTGTTACGGTGATCTACTTGATCATTGTAGGTACAGTGGAAAACAAAATACAAGACACCAATAAGTCACTAATCACCAGCTTTAATTTTCACAGTTAAACAGTTCGTAATTAACAACACAGTCTCTTACAACAGATCAAATAAAAATTGTTCACACCCAATAAAATTTCAACTAATATAAAACACAATATTGTATTACAATTATACTGCCCGATTATAAAACATAACACTTCACTAATAACCACTTGAACGCACACAGTATTGTCCGACAATAAACTCAAACTGCACTGTAATATATCGCAACTATAACTGAAACTGAACGTCATACTGATATTTATAACCCCCCCCTAAATACTAGATTATTCCATACTGCATGTCAGCTAGAAACTACGACTAATTAATTGCGGCCTTGACACAGTCTTCGTGGATGGCGGCTTCCAGAAGTCTTGCGAGCGCATGTTGAAATCACGTATGCCACAACATTTAGCCGTATTCCACTGGATCGTTTGAGAACCACGTAGATTGTTCTGTAATGTCATAACACTGCCCCCTTCTTAAGCCTGTTCGTCCCGAACTGGCAAACCGTCTCTGAAGAAATACTCAGCCAGGCGATGGCTGGTCTACTTGCGAAAGATAAGTCTTCGGTCTTCGAATTCAGTCTCGTGTGACTCGGGAACATCAAGTTCCCAGGAATGCGAGTCTTCCGCTCAACCACTAGTATTGCTGAAACCACTCCCGATGCGTCATGTACTGATGACCTAAACACCACTGGCTGATCCAAGTCTGTTTGGTTCTCGTCAACAACCTCTTGCATAACTTCATCTTCAGCACTTTTTCCCCCGGGCACTTCTATTAACTCTGGAACAAACAAGGGTTTTCCTTGACACCGATAGTTGGCTTTCCAGCCACTTCTTTTGCTGTTTCACATATTTGTAAAATATGTAAGTGTTTTTAAGGTCTAGTTCACTTTAGATGATAGTATTACTCTATATTAATAGTTTTTTATAATGAAAATAATATTATTCATTGATTATTTTTACAGTGAAACTTCTTTGAGAAGTTTGGCCTAAGCCTTGAAGAAAATTGTTCAGTTTAGTTATTTATCAAAAAATACTTCTCTTCCTGGATAGGTATGTCTTCTAGGATGGTATTTCTTCATAGATTCCTTGACTTACTTCTTTAGAAAGATACTGTACTTCTTTCTTCTATTTAATTTGGTTTAGTATTATTATTTAACTTTACTTTCAGTTCACAGATATGACATTTACAATATCTTGGATTAGTCACTCTTATTTTAATATCAACCTTTCTTGTTTAGATCCAATAATGTACTCCTTTATTTATTTTATAACATTTCAGTTGCTAAGGCCTATCTTAGCTTTCATTGGTGTGCAATGTAACATTTTATGTTACTATGGAGCTCTCTGAGCCTCAACATAAACAAACTTCTCATATTTTATCTTTCACTTTCTTTAAACTGTTATAACCTTTTTATAAGATCTTTGATCTTCACTATATTAGTGTCTTTGATTTTCTGATGAAACACTGATTATTTTGATACCACTCTTGCTTATTTGTTATTAAATATTTCTTGAGTTACCATTTTACACTTTTAATTATTTGTCCCAAAATTATTTATTATTAGTTCTTCTTGTACTTTTCACTTTATTAAAACTATTGGACACAATTAGTAATAATATAACTTAACCTGGCATTGTTTATTCTAATTTTAATATAAATTCTTATTCCAAATTCTTTAACTGTCTAAGCTTAACATGCCTAGTTTTACAAATCTATTACTATTATTTTGGTACTTTCCTATTAATATTAACATTTGTGTTATTAATATTATTACATATAATATTAATCAATATAACCAAACTAATTACTAATAACTATTAGTAACTGATGACAATTCTTCTTAACTTTCTGTATACAATCAGAATGATCACAGTTGCACACCACTATTAAAAATTATCCCAATTAGCGCTTTCAAGCCTCACAGCCCATCGTCAGATCGGAATAGGCAGAAATTATTTTAAAATAAACCCTTCACCCCTCTCCACCACCCTGCTCACACACAACAAGCTATAATATAAATGACCCTTCCCCACCCCCTAAACCCTGTCACACCATCTGCACAGTTACATATTTTTCTAGCAAATTCCTTGTGTTTCAGTGTTTTGTGTGTGTGTGTGTGTGTGTGTGTGTGTGTGCGCGCGCGCGCGCGCGCGCGCATCCTTTTAAACTACCCTCTTCCTCTCCACACACGTGGGTCTGTCACACACCCTTATTTTAAAACAACCAATTAGTACATTGCAGTATAATTCTTAATCTTATCTATCTGTCCTCTATCATTTACTTCTTAATCATGTTATAAAATATTTCTTCATTATCAAATTTAATTTTAATATTAATTAAATTGTCTAACCCTTTTTCTCTTTCTTTCAATATTTCTAACTCCTCTCTCAGTTTCCTTTCAACTGTGTTATTTACTATTTTTACAATTTCGTATTCTTCCAAAGGATTAACAAACTTATGGTTGTCTTCTATGAAATGTCTTGCATATAACGAATTGGTTGTTCTATTACCTTCTCCACATTTGTGGTCAGACAACCTGCATACGAATTTTCGTCCTGTCTCACCTAGGTACACTTTGTTGCAGTCTTTACATTTTAATTTATAAATTCCGCTTTTCTGTAATACTGGAATTTTTTCTATATTCTTATTCTTTATCTTATCAAATACCGTTTCACATTTTTTAATAGCTATATCTACTCCATATTTATTAAAACATTTTATAATTTTTCTAGTATGTGAACCTATGTATGTCAATGACCCTGCATAATTCTTTTGTTCTGGTTCTATTTTAGCTTTTTGTATGTTAACCCTTTTCATAACTTTATCCACTATGTTGGTGTTATAATTATTATTCCTTACAATTCCCTTTATCGTTTTTAACTCCCTATCTTTTGATTCGGTCTCTTTTAAACACTTCTGAGCTCTGTAACAAAATGAATTGATTGCCGCCATTTTATATCTATATGGGTGGTAAGACTCTCTTGGTATAATTATATCAGAATACGATTCTTTCCTAAATATCCCAAACTGTAGTTTCTCATTATCCTTAATTTCTATGTTCAAATCTAAGTAATTTATTTTCTTACCTCCTATCTCTTCTTTAAATTGTAAGTTTTTATCCTTATTATTTACCTCATTTATAAACTCATGCACTTCTTCTATGCTTCCTTCCCAAATTACTAATACATCATCAACATATCTAGACCATAATTTTATATTGTCTTTATACTTAGTGGAAGTTATTAATTGCTTTTCAAAGCAATTAAATGCAAACACAGAGGAAATTATTAAAAAATTGCAGCTTCAAAATCCATATTAGATAGACCTTTTATGATAAAAATTAAACAAATTTTTGTACCTAATGTGATCTCTCTCTTTATCATTCAAAAATTAATTAACCTTAATATTAAAAAAAAAAAAATCATGATAAAATATGTGTTTCTGTATACAATACAGTTTTTATAAATACAACAAAACACTGTAAATAGTTTCCAAAACATTGTCCTCCTTACATAACTATTATTAACATTCCTATAACTGTAATAAACATAATTATTAGAGTCTTAGTTAATATGAATTAAATAATAAAATAAACAGTATTTAATTAAGTAATTATTTCTTGAAACAAAAACTATCATGTTTCTTGGTACTTTTGGTAGGAGTAATAAAGTATATTTATGTTAACAAGATGCATGGCAAAATGTCATGTAACTATATATATATAGTAAGAAAAGCGTTATTTGTTAATAATAATAATAAAAATATGTAATTTATTAAATTACGTCATTACAGATAAGAATAGACGAACGAGTATTTTGTTTTATTTTTTCAAAATTGCAATTGAGGAAAATTAAATAGTGTTATGATTTTTTTTTTTTAATTTTAAGGTTAATTAATTTTTGAATGATAAAGAGAGAGATCACATTAGGCACAAAAATTTGTTTAATTTTTATCATAAAAGGTCTATCTAATATGGATTTTGAAGCTGCAATTTTATAATAATTTCCTCTGTTTGCATTAATTTGTGAACTGCCAACTAAGATAAAAATTTTCACGTATGCATCTGTTAGTTTAGAGTGGTATTTGAGCTTAATTGTATTTATAATTGGAAATGGTGACACATTGTGAACCAAGTCAGTACTGAATTATGCAAATTTATAAAATTATATTAGTGCAATTAGTAGTACTATTAAATGAGTAGTATATTATACTGTTAATATTAGAATCCTATTTCAAATATTATTTTCTAAAACAGTTTTCTTGCTTTCATACTTTTAAAATATAACATAGATACTTACAAAATTATATAAAAAGTGAAGATTTGAAATTTGTTTAAACAAAATAACAAATGTTTCACAAATAACAAGATTTGTGTTAAATTATTTTTTTGTGCATTACTGTGCCACTTAACATACCTTCACATGCCACTAATTGACATGTGTATAGTAAGTTTAAAAATACGAATTTGTGAACTATTGTTTAGGATTATATTTTTTTTATAGTGCACTTCTAGTTGCTTTCAGTTAGTGAGTGAATTATCCTATTATTTGTTGTTTTTTTTGTAACTATCTAATCTGTCTCTTCAAGAATCGTAGAAAGAAAGAAAAAGAAGTTTCGTTGTTCACAGTGAAGGTTGCGGAATAATTAGTAATATTATTGAAAAATGTGATGAAGAAAAACAACGAAACTCACTGAATCAAGCAAAAAACGAGATGTGTATTACTGTAATAAATAGGAAGGCTCCGTTAAATAGATGAGAAAGGAAAGAAAATGCAGACCAGAAGGAAAACTCTCCACACCGGGGAAAAAGATAAAACGTGAGAAACAGAAACTTTTTTTATGATGATTTTGATAAGTTTATAGTAAGAAATGTTGTTCAAGATTTTTATAAAAACCAGAATGTTGTGCCTACTGTTAAAAAACTCCTACCTATTGAGAAAAAAAGACTCCATTTTCCATGGGGCACTAAATCATTAATGCAAGTGCTTAAAAGTGTGGGATTCAAGTGAAAGAAATGTAGAAGTAAAAGAAAAGTGTTAATTGAAAAACCAGAAAATTGTAATGATGCGTTACAAGTACCTTGTGCAAATTAAAAGTTTTAGGGAATCTGGGAGTAACATATTTTTTCCTTTTTGGATGATGATAATATCAGCAGTGATAGTGGTGACAACACATCACATAAGTCATCTGTTACATTTTGAAGTGTTAAGCTATATGAAACTATTAGATTTAATTATTTTACAGTGTCGATTCTTATATAATACATAGCGTCACAGTTTTCTGGCTTTAATGCTCAATGAGAGGTAAGTGAGTGGGTGTTGGGTGAATTTTGATAATGTAATGTGAATTGGTATTTCTCAGTAATCGCTGATTATTTAATAGAACTGTGCATCCGCGTGTCTACGCTCTCTGTCAGCCTACATTCCTCTCAGGGACTTGGAGCTCAGTCTAAAGCAGTAGGAATGACAGGGTCTAAAATACTCGTTGAATAAGATAGAATATGTGAAGTAATAGGTACAAAAGAACTTTTAAGAAATAATTGGGGGTTGAGGATTTAACAATTTAATTTAATTTAATTTACTGACAATCTTAAAGCTAGCACATTTTCAGAATAAAAATTACACAAAATTCTGTCAAATCAGTAACAAGACGAATACATATTGAACATGGGACCACTTCAAAGTGATAACTTGTGTGATGGACAAGCTTTAGTTAATAAAGTGATGTAAACACTGAAGAAACTAAGAAGACAAGAAATCCAACTAACATGCTAAGTTCTTTTAACTACAAATGTACTGGAAAGATAAAAGCATGATTGGGTTTAAAGAAAGCAATAGTTGTGTCTATAATAACGAACAGTTGACGATAATATCAAAATAAAGGTACCTTGCAATCACATTGCTTAAAAAATACATTAAAAACCCTTAAAAATAGGATAAAAAGCATCACAGAAAATATAAGTAAGAAACAGTTATGTCTTTATCAGGGATAATCAATGGCAGGTGGAATATTCAGTCACAACAGGTGGCAAGAATTTAATAAGGAAAAATGCAACTATGCTTTATCGATTTCAAAAAAACCTTTGATAATATCAATAAAGATCTCTGAAGTACTGTGGAAAAAAGAGAATGTCGTAGACATCTCATTATTATGATTAAAACAAACCAGTGTGATAAGGAAGGTTTCACACACAGACACAGCTACAGAATGGCAGCGCTGTAAGCGGTGACGGTGGTTGCCTTCGCCGCAGATGTCGGCAATCAAAAGTGGCGCCACTCATCATGATACCCAGAATAAGATTGTAGGTTTCACACGGGGCTGCAGTCACGCCACTATTTCCGTGAACCGTTCGTAGCGCTGCTCACGGGCACTTGAAATGCCAGTCTTGCTTTGGTAGTTGACGAGTTCGTTGTGTCCTGAAGTTGTGTTGGTTTGTTGTGTTGTGTTCTGAAGTGATGGCGTCCGAAGGCAATTGCACAAGTGAAAAATTTAATACTGACGATTTCATCAGTGAAATTGAAAACTTTCTGGCAATATGGGACCTTCAGAATGACGACTACAGTAATAAAAATGCAAAAATAAATGCCTGGGAAGCTGTGATTGCAAAATTTGTTCCCAATTTTAGTGAGATGTCTGAGGCTGAAAAAAAGTGATTGGTAAGTAACAAAATCTTTATTGCAATATTAAAACTTTGCTTATTGAAACAACAAGCTTAAATAACAGTGCACACAATACACAAGCTTTTAATACGTTAAATGCACATTTAGTTAATCTTAGATTTTCTTCATTTGCCACGGAAATTGTTCTTCATTTAAAAAGTATTCAGTGAGTACTTACTTCAATTTCCGGTTGGGAATTGTCAACTCGCATGTCATCAACGAGCCCATTAACACAGACTATATCATCAAAATTATAACCATCTCTTTCTCTCACAAAGTTGTGCAGAAGGGAACACTTTTTATTAAACTTTCTGCCAGGCTTTCTTCCACATTAAGCGCACGATGGAAAATCCTCCACTTATTGGTCATTATCCCAAAAGAGCACTCGATGTATCTTCTGGCCCTTGTTAAGCGGTAGTTGAACACTTTCTTACCGACAGGCAGATATTTTCCCGCAAATGGTCTCAGAAGAAACTGACAAAGTCCAAATCCCTCATCTCCTACTAGGACATAAGGAACTTTGTACGGCCTGTTTTCTGAAACAGGTTTGGGAGATGCTAGTTTGATTGTGTTGCTTTGCAACAGTTTGTACAGTGTTGAGTTCTTAAAGGTGGTTGAATCACTTGATTTTCCTGGTGTCCCTACATCTATGTACAAGAACTTGTAATTTGAATCACACACAGCAAGTAGGAGAATAGAAAAAAAATGGTCCAACGTGACAAATGGTCTCAATATAGATGAATATAAAGAATAATGTGTATCAGCTATTATAAGTGTCCCAATGAATAAATGAATGCTTGAAAATGAATAGTATTAATAAAATATTAGAAGTAATAGAAGAAAATTAGAAAATAAGACAATGTAGAACCATGAATATATAATTTTACATATGAGTGAAGTGTTGTGTAATGTGAGTAATGAATAGAATGTTAGGGAAATATATTCATATGCTACAAGGTGTGTTCTAGAACATTCAAGACAGAGGTAGTTGGAAACACATGGCCGATACTAAATACATTGAAGTAATTGAAACGACGCCTACGCGCATAGCAGCGGTGACGTCAATCAGCAACGCAGCGCTTTACATTCGGCTGCATTATAAAAGGAGGAGGCAGTCTTCTCTCTCTCTCTCTCTAACTCTCTGAAAGCAATCTCTCTGAAAGTTCGTCAGCGAAGGTGGTTGCAGTGGGAAGCGATTCCAGACAACGCTAATTCCAGACGTCCTTGGGTCCGTAGAGTCGAGTGAGTGGCGATTGTCAGCAGGAAGCTAGCATGGAGTCTAAGATATTCAACTACTGTTCCTGGGCATCGTTTGCTGATCGTAGCGGCTGGAATACGGAGACCTGGAGCAAGGCACTGCCTGGAGGCGACTGCTGGAACGTGGACCGAGACAACGGATCGCTGGAGACCGGGTCGAGATTGTCAACCGGGAGGGCAGAGAGGACGACCAAAACAGGGAAGCAAAAATTAACTCATTATCAAATTGTAAAAGAACATTAATTTTTAAATAATTTTGTTTCATAAAAGAAGACTTTTGAACATTTAAATAAATTCATAAAACTGTGTAAAGCAAGAGAGCATTTGTTAACGGACATTTCAATTAAAAATTTTAACAACAACAAGTTAATTGTATATAAAACGTTTAAAGAACATTTTAATACTAAGTGTACAAGAAAGAACAATAAATGTATTACATTTTCACTAATTGTGCATTCTTTTCTGCAAATGTGGTATGGGCTCGAACCTGTTACCTTGCAGTTTATAATTGAAGTTTATTGATGCACTGCCCATAGTTTTAATTACTTGTACGTGCTTTCCATCAATAGCTCCAATGCAGTGTGGGAAGTTAGCTCTTTCTTCGAAATCTTTTGCAGTACTTTCTAGTAATTGTTCGGTGAGGGGTGGGAAGCAGCTTTTCTTATATGTTGACCAGAGAGATCCGCAGACTTCTCGGATGATGTTTGAAATCGTCGATAACCCAATGCGATAGTCAATATGAAGATCGCTCATCGTATACCCAGATCGAAGATATCTGAAAAAGCAATATTTATATTAAGTACACGTGTGTGTATATGTATGTGTGTATTTTATTTATGTTTTCTTTGTTGCAGGTACCTCATATCAACGAAAGTGGAAAAGTTTCCGTGATTCATATACACGGGAGCTGGCAAAGCAGAGGAATGAAATGAAATCGGGTTCTGCAATAAAATTCAGGAGGAAGTATTTATATTTTGAGCAACTGAAATTTTTGGACACAACTACAAAACCGACAGAGGATAGTATTGCCCTGAACAAAAGTGAAGAAAATGCCGACAGAAGGTACAATAGTTGATGGGGAGAATACTGGTAAGCAGGGAAAGCCAAAGGGAAACACTAAGAAACGTCATCCAGATGATGAATTCTTAGACATTCTTAAGAAGAAGTACTGTCAGATGGAGATGCGGCTAAACAAAGATGATGATAATGATGATAAGTTATTTCTACTGTCCCTATGTAAAGACTTAAGCTCAATACCCGATCACATGAAGCTTCTCGTGAAATCCCAGATGCTTGGAGTTATATCTTCTGCCAAACAAGCAGCTTGTGCATCTGCTAACGCAGTTCATCAGTTTCCATCGACGTCGCAGTATCAGATGCCACAACTTCAATTTCCTCAGCAGCTTCCTCCACAAGTTCAGTATCAACAACCGCTCATGGTGAATCGGTCCTCCAATTTTCAACCGCCCAATTATGGGAATGAACAATTTCAAGACCGGACGCAGAACCTGGATTTTTCTTGGTCTAGAGCAACACTGTATAAAAACACATTAATTTAATTTAAAATCCCTCTCCTTGTCCCGTTACAACAGTAAATACCCAAAGTCCAGAAGACGTGTCTTCAAACAACAGTGAATTGTCTACTGACATATTTTGAAAGTGCGCTATATTCAGCTGTTATCTATTCTATGTGCATTTAATCCTTACTTGAATTAAATCAAATTATCAAATGAACTTTAACTTTTAGTTCAAAGAAGTTTATTGGCATTTTAATGCAGTCAATTATTTTAGTGAATTTTTAGATAAACTTAGTATTTTTGTGACTTTCAGATGTTGACTCATTACAAATAAGTAATTTATACAAAATTTTTTTAATTACTCTTTCTTTTTTTTGTTTTTTGTAACAAGGCCTACAAGCATACTAAATATAAAAGAAATTCATAATTCAGTTGTACTTATTTCTTACTTTAGAGTCAAAGCTAGTTTTTCAGCTGGAGGTATGGCCCACCTCATGACAGTGTCTTGTTTTGTTATATCACTTGCAATGCCAGAGAGAAGTTCTTCAAACGTGTATTTTGACATGCAAAAATATGAAAAAAACTTATCATCATCCCCTAAATCATCAAATAACGTATGGAATAATCCTCAATTTCGCCTTTCTAAAACCAACGAGTGTACCCAAAACCTTCTCCTGTTTTGCCGTTTCTTCCTCCGAATAAGTAACATTGCTAACAGAAAGTCACCTTCCACGTCCATTATCAGACTGGAAAATACCGACGCCGAGTAGCGCTATCAACGCACGTTACATACGAGCGTTTGTACAAGCGTTAAAAATCATGCAGCGCCAGTCGCTTATCAGTGGCGCTGCTGAAGCGCTGCCAAACTACCACTCAGAAGCGCTGCTGAGTGGCTTCATGTGAAACCGGCCATACAGCACTGAATATTGCACAACTGCACCATGTACACAAAGGATGAGTAACTTATTTCGACATCATTCACCACATGGTGTCTTTAAACTGCTTTCAGTAAAAATCTCAAAACACTGTCTGCATGGTGTTCATGAACAGGAACAGGTACTTTTACAGAACCATCCAATTAATTACATTGTGACATAATGTTGTTTACTTCTTCCTAATTAGGGACATAGTGTTACGTTAAAAGTGTCCGTTACCTTTGTTATAAGAATTGGATGTAGTTTCTAAAACAACAGAAAAAATTATAATACATTACAAACTATTAAACAAACTGATTTTCGATAAAATTTAACTTACTGTTGTGTAGTTCCAGGCTACCGATATAAGAAAACCAGTTCTTATATCGGTACACAAAAACATATTGCTATACAAAAACATCTATTAGCTTCTGATCTGAGTATAGGTTTTTTACCTACACTAAAAAAAAACAGGATCTGATGAAAGTTCACTCACAAAAGTTCCTTTCTACTGCCAAAGAATTAAACAAATGGATGATATTTTTTATAACATTTCTGAGTAAGGTTTAATCTTCTTCAAGGCAGTCAAACTTGTTTCACTGGTGGTTGTAGTTGTAGGTATTGTCAAGTTTATTAATATATATAAACTTTCATGTATGAACTTACTATTACGTTGTCACTTCCCCAAACGTTTCGAGGTGGTGTTCCTCTTCCTCAGTGGGAGTAATACAGAATGTCGATTACAGAATAACCGTTATGGACTATAGGTGTGTGTGGTGGGGGTTGATGGTGGGAATGGATTAGCGCTGAGGTTCAAATTGTGTGTTTGGATCAATGTATCGAATAGTATATGTGATTTATAATGTAATTGTTCATTTAATATGTTGTTTGGTTGTAGTGTGTGATATTTGTATATTTCAAATTGTTCAGCTGTGTTTAGTTTCCTACTTTTTGGTAAGTAGTGTAATATTTCCATGTTGTGTTCTATGTTTGTGTAACTGTGGTTTTCGTTATGTAAATGTGTGGCAAATATGGAATGTATGTAGTTTGTGGTGAGGGCTTTTAAATGTTCTGAAAATCTGGAAGAAAAAGATCTTCCCGTCTGGCCGATGTAGAATTGGTGACAATCATTACAATTTAATTTATAAACCCGTTTTGCTGTATGTGTCCGTGTCTTTGTTAGTATTATTTATGTGTTTTCTAATGGTGTTGTTGGTTCTGTAGGCTACTTTATAATTATGTTTCCTAAATGTGTTTGCAATTTTGTGTGTATTGGAATTGTAGTATGTAAGTGTTATGTATTTGCTTGGTCGTGTGCTGTTGGTCTGATGTGTTTTACTTTTTGTGTTTAGGATTCGTTTGTGTAGTTTATTTATTAATTCGGGGTTGTAACCATTTTTTACTGCTATATATTTGATTGTGTTTAATTCATCTTGGTAGTCATGTGTGTTTAGGGGTATTGAAGTGAGCCTATGGAGCATGTAGTTGAAAGCTGCATGTTTGTGTTGAGTTGGGTGGTTGGATGAGTTATGTATGACCATGTCTGATGTGGTGGGTTTCCTGTATATTTTCTATGTGTGTGTGTTGTTTGTTTTGGTGATTGTAAGGTCTAAGAACGTTATGCTATTATTTAGTTCTATTTCAAGTGTGAATTTTAATTTATGGTGTATAGTGTTAATGTATTTGTGGAAATTTTCTATTTGTCTTTTGTTGCCGTTGTAGAGGAGTAAAATGTCATCAACGTACCTGTGCCAATATATTATTTTATCAGTGTATTTGTTGTTGTTCAGTATGTGTTTCTGTTCTATGGTGTGTACAAATATTTCGGCTAGTATACAGGTATACTATAGGGGATACAGGTAGATATAGGGGAGCCCATGGGTAGTCCATCTGTTTGTGTGTAAAACATGTTGTTGTGTGCGAACAAAGTATTTATATTATTATAGTTGTCAAATTTAAAGTATAAAATTTAAAGTATTTATAATATTTAAAGTATTATATATTGTCAAGGCTGAACAAAGTAGTTATGACTTACCAGATGAAAACAATTTTGTAATTGTAATTTTGTAATGAAAAATATTTTAGTGGCTGTCGAGGCCGTCAGTGTTTATAGCATTAACTCCTTGTTCAGTTCAATTTAGAAGCTGGTTATTACTAAAGAATTGGCATTGCTTTAACAAGTTATTAACTTTATCCCAAGAAAATGTTGAAGTCCTTAAATTTTCCTTTGCTGACTAATTCCATGAAGTCTAAATAGGGAAGGCCTTCAAATCTAGATGTTGTTTGAAGATCTGAGTTTAATGAGAAATGAGGCACTTTACAACTAATGCCAGTGTATGGTGAAATCGTAGACACCCCAACTTCAAATATAAGTCATCTTAAGCTATACGTCCCGTGTACTAATATTATTTGTAGTGCTGTACGTCTGGTTTTTATTAAGCTACAAACGTTTCTCAACATATCTACCAGTAAAACTACCTATCCTTGGGTTTTCTAATTGTTGATGCCATTGGCCCATGAATTTGTACACAAACATTTGGTCATCCATGTGCTTCTTCTGTCCTACTTCCCAGTGAATCTTCACCATAAATAATCTCACCAACAATTTGTTACAATTATGCGAAATAATCATAACTGTCACACTGTACAAATTGAAAATGCATAGTAAGTTGAAACTCAATAACCCTTTGAGAAAAAGGTGCACTTTACAGCTGATACCAGTCACTGACTGATGAAATTGTAGTCATGCCAAACAACACAGAAAAGGTATTTTTGTCATGTGTGTGTAGAGCAACCAGAATCTGCCATAATGCCCAATTGAAGAGAGATAAGAGAATGATGCATTATTCTCTATTTCATTTATTAAATATGCAGTATTAAACTCTATGAATTTTCATGAATGAAATACCAGGCAGTCATATATACATTTATGCTATGTTCTGACCAGTAGCCACAACACAGAACAGAATTTAAGTAGACTTAATGGTATATGCGGAATTACAATCTATATGTATATATTCAAACACTTTTTGCTACAGTCCGTTTCTTGATGTATATATTATATTTAATTTTTATAATGAATTTACCTCAAGATATTTGAGGTAAATTCATTATAAAAATTAAATATAATATATACATAATTCCGTAAGGAACACAAAATTGTGTGAGTTCGGCACGTCGTACAACCTTCGGGGATGGCTCAGTCTTCAGATCATAATTCCAGGACTTCAGGAAAAATAAAATTTTTCCTATAAGTGTAAGGTTTAATTAAATAAATAAATAACTATTAGATTTCACAATACATGGGCTCAATAGCTCGTTGAACATGTCTTTATGTCAAATTATAAAGACCAGGTTTATAGTTTGATATTTAATAACAAAAATATTTTATGTTCTGAAGAAGAACGTATTTTTATTCTTAATTACATTGTTTTGACATTTTTGTTACACATTATTGTCATCTTCAGAAATAGAATGTACAAATAAATACCTAACAAATTTGTATATTCAAAACTCGATAACCTGTATTGTTTATAACAGCTGCACTAATTTATTGTACATAATTAGTATTTAGTATTTGTTTAAATTAGTAATGTTAAAAGTAATATCTTAATTTGTGTTTGTTCATCTATTAATTTATTAACTATTTTGTCTTTATATATTTCCAGATTTTCCCAAAGGTTCATTTTGGGTATGTGTTGTAATATAGTTTTATATTAATTTAATTAGTTTTAGATTTTCAAGAAGAACTCTTGACTATCATCATGGGGAAGAGAAGTGTGGGAAGACCCCATAAATGATGATGACAATGAGTTTTTAATTTTAGGAATAGTTTAATTTATACTATTTTATGTTGCAATTTTTTTAAGCTTAAGTACAGGGTTGTATATACTAAGTTAAGCCATCTCCTACATAATTTTGAATTCAATGGCTCGGCTTGAGACTGTTGAAGGGGAGGGAATCACGTGGCTGCCTGCTTGTTGGCAGGTTTGAATCAACTTGGCTTTAGTTGCAACTCAGTTCCCTCAGAGCTTCCAGCATATTCACATGGAGTTGCCTTGTGTCTACAGTACCAGTGATGAGTACCATTATGCGGGGAAAGCCAGCAAAACACAGCAATGTTTTCTGTAATGAATCTGAGTGTAGAGATTTCATGCACACGTGTGGTGTAAGTTATTGCAGGGCAGGTATAATGCACCCCTATCTGTCTTTCAAAAATCCTTTACTGGAAGAATCTACCAGATCTGAGCACTGTTTAGGTCAATACTCAGTGTGTCCATTGTAGTGCCTTGGATTTCACTAACAATTCCATTGATGGTCATTTAAATTCTTGTTGCTATGGCCTAATTTCACTTCCAGAACTGCAGGTAAATATGCAGCTGAAATATTTACTTCTTAACAACAATAATTTTGTCCAAAACATCCAGAATACAATAGTGCAATGGCATGTGCTTTCTTCTTGGCCACAAAAAAGGATATCCCTGGTGTAGGTCTGAACTGCTTTAAAATTCACTATATGAAAAATATATTGTACTAACCGTCTGTGACTTCTCGTATGATGTCCTTTCTTATTGTCCTTCCATCAATAAGAAAGGACATCATACGAGAAGTCACAGACGGTTAGTACAATATATTTTTCATATAGTTAACGGACACGTGGCTTGGTACTAAAACAGGTTTATTCCTACTAAAATTTAAAATTCAGGGACATATTCGCTAGTATATTTCTGATTTGTTACCACTTGCTGGCAATAAACCTTCATATGGTCAACTGTACTTTATAGATTCTTTGTCAGCAACTGATTTATGTATTGGTCACAATGAAAACAAATAATTGTAACAATCATTATTCACAATCCTGCCAAATATCCTAGCTAATAATCTTTATGCACTAGCTTACACACTGAAGCTGAGATTATCGAACATGAAGTATCAGGACATACTGTGGACCTGCATTTTGTTGATAATATAGCTACAGACAAACTGCAATTTAACAAACCCACTTCAAATGAAATTGCACGAGTGTTTAATTCTGTAGAAAGTGAACCACCTAATCACTGTCATGTTGCTGTCCACTATCGGCAAAGTGGTCCAAAGTTATTGTCTGTTTTAAGCCCTCACTGTGACCCTATGTTATAGCCTCTTCTTTACCCGTATGATCCCAGATGGGACCCTCAATAGACTCATAATGTCCATGAAAACAAAGAAAGTGTGAACACTTGACCACACTGCAACTCACATGCTACTGACTTGCAGTTCGTGAAACATTTTCACAACCCATCAATTGAAGAAGCTATTTCAACAATATATTGTTGAGCTGTATGTCAGAGTCGAAGGTGAAATATTAAATCATGAGACAGCACAAGTATGACCTTCATGTTGAACATAATATGGAGTTGCAGGATTTTGTCTTACAACATGGCCACTTAGAAAACCTTACTACTGGAAAGGTTGTTACTTTGCCATCTTCATTTCAGGGTAGTACACACATAACATGACTCTTCAGTATGAGGATGTGATATGATCGTACACATATTCAGAAAACCGGACACATTCTTAACGATGACCTGCAATCAGAAATGGACAGATAAACTTCTAAACTTGGTAAAAATGAAAAACCTGCTGATTGTCCTGATATTGTTCCTAGGTGTTTTGTTGCAAACTCAACTAGTTAAAAAAAAATGACTTACCATAAATCACATATTCGGTGTAGTTGTTGCATGTGTGTGTGTGTGTGTGTGTGTGTGTGTGTGTGTGTGTGTGTGTGTGTGTGTGTGTGTGTGTGTGTGTGTGTGTGTGTGTGTGTGTGTGTGTGTGTGTGTGTGTGTGTGTGTGTGTGTGTGTGTGTGTGTGTGTGTGTTGTAGCATTACAAGTATTACAGAAATGTATACACTTCTGAACATGTTGAACATGTACCCAACGCAACTATAAAGTGTTAAACACCGGCTAGGTCGTAGGACTTTTGTATTTGGTGTGTTAAGTATATGGATTTGCACAATATATGTATTTTTAATAAGAGGAGTGAGACGTTGATGACATGAAATAATTAATTATAACATAGTAAAAGAATCAATCAATGGTTTATTAAATATTGGAAAAGAAATTACTTGATTATTAAAATTTGAAATTAAAATATTCTCTTTTATAAGGTTACACTCTGAAAACATAACATATCTTTGCTATTTAGCACACATTAATAACATATAGTCTTAAATATCTTTATATTGCATGGGTGTCTGACTTTGAATCATTATTAAAATAGCAACTCATTTATAAAAATACTCGGTATGGAGAACCATACATGACTTCCATGTTGTAATATTTATGTTTAAAATAATTTACTTGAATTCGGTTCGGTAATTTCTAAAAAAATATTGGCCACCCTCAAACTAATTTCACTATTTATAGATATTTTTGTTATTATGGAGTAGTCGTTTAATATAATGTTATTTTCAGTCACTTTATCCATAAAAAGTCGGTAGGCTTACTTTATTCTTATAAAGAAACCGAACTATGCAGATAATCATCCCTCCTACGAAGTACTTCGAAGCCACTCATGGACCCTGAGCATCTTCCAGAGGGTTCATTCCCTAAAGACGAAAAGTCTGTCTATGAACCGTTCCTCTGTAAACACGTGCAGTTACACTGCCCAGCAATGCACAGGAAGCAAATCGCTATCCACGCTACACACTTTTTCGGCTTGCATGCGTTGTATTGGTGTGGGTTTCGACACTTTCCATTTAAAAAGCGTGCAAATGTAAGAAAATAAACATGTGTGAGGCCAGAAATAACGCGAATTGTGTGTGTCTTGCCTGCCTTTTTATTGCAGTATAAAAAAAATTACCCCCTCCCCCTTAAACTACCCTTTTCATTTATAGATATTTCATCTACCTTTCTACAGTGGATTATTATGTTCTTCTTTTCAGGGTACTTTATTTATCAAAATTAAGCACTTTACTCTTGTTAAAACGTAAAACATTGCAGGTAAACTACCCCTTTCCCTTAACCGATCTTCACCAAAATCAACAGGCCTTGAGTCCTCTACAATTCAGGGCTATATGCAAAAAATTATTTGATTCTGTTTGAATTTTCGGCTGTTATCATTTGCCATAGATAAAAATCTACACACACACACACACACACACACGCACACTTCGAAAATGACTTTTTTTCATGTTTTGATGGTAGTACAATCAGAATCTGCCATTATCTCGAACATGATTTTTTTTGCCATGACCATACTTCCATTTCCTTATGGAACATGGAAGTAAAAATAAACAGAATAAAATTATTATTTTTAACAACAATTTACAATTACATCTTTTACTTTGAATATTTACATTACTTACATTTAAGTCTTTACTATCTCATATTCTGTTCTTTATGAGTTCCTTGCACGAAAATATAATTGTTCATTCGTCACCTGCGTATTGTCAAAGTTACCGTTACATGTTTGTGCGTCTCCTGTATGATGACAATGACAATGATGATGATCCTGATGTGTCCTTGGTACTCTACAGCCTGTTGTCGATAATGATCCGGTGCTCCTCCATCAATCGGGGTGTATTGCAGATGATGGTGATGAATTCACATCAATCAACGACAGACATAGTGAGTAGTGATGCCGTATGAAACTTTCTTGAGTCTGACCTCGGAGATATTTATAGTAGACAGCAAACTGTGTAGCATGACAGATTATCCACTTAAGAACGAATAAAATATGATCATAAATAAATAACTATCAAAGAAAAATCCAAATGAAAACAAATAAGCATCACAATAAAATACTAACATAACTTGAAAAAGTAAAAATAAAGAAAAAACCACTATGCAACAAATATGTGTAAAGAAAAATAAACACCAAATAACTAAAATAAATTAAGGAAAAATACCCAGGTAGGATAGGAGTAGGTAAGGAAGATACCGCGAACAAACCAACGTACATAATAATATATATGGTAATGAAGAAACGAAGAATAAATAAAGAAGATACCCAGAACAAACCAAAAACCTCATAAACAGAAATGAGTTGGAAGATACAAGATAGTAGGAGGAGAAGACTACCACAATTACCCCAAAGAGACCCAGTAAGGAGAAAACCAAAACCCCAAGGGAAATTAAATGTCACAAAATGAAAGTATAACACCAAAAAACAGAAATAATGTAAAACAAATGTAAACAAAAGAGTTTAGAGTGATAAGTAAAAGTGCACCCAGGAAAGTTATTGTGTAATGAATAAAAACAAATCTCAACAGTCCCTCATAAATAAATATCTTGATAATATGAAACTATAAAACTGATTAGTGATAGTATCAAGAATTAATAGGGGACAAGTGCAAGTATAATATTATAGTAAATAAACTTCAAGAAAGTGCATTAAATGCTTACACTTAATAAAAGTGTACCTAAACAACTTTAAAGTTTTAATTTTAACTTCATGAATACTATTTAATAAATTAGTATTATGAAGGGCAAAGACCAATGTTTCTAATAAAGTGCCACTCTTTATCTAATAACATTTACTGAAATGTGTAGGATAAATAGAGAGCAGGTGGTGAATAAGTAAAGTGACAAGGGATACATCCCTAAAATAAAATAAACCAAAAACAAATAAGACTGCACACCAGTAATTTTAAGAAAGGTTTAAAAATGAAGAAACCAATTTGTTATGTTTCTAGTTAAATAAAGGAACTCTATACCTAAAGATTGAATTAGTGAATAATGTTCTAATAGTCTAAGATGTTTATTATGTCTAATAGTTTTAGTCAAGAATGCAATCTCTGAGTGTGGATACCATTCTTTTATTATAAAATGTTTATTATAAGTTACTAGGATTAATCAAGACTAAATGGTCTGAGATTAAATACCACTTTTAATGTCAAATAATTGTTATGAATTAATAGTTTAAATTCACTACTAAATGTTCTTGTAGTAAAGTAAGGAATTGTTAATCAACATTGTATTAGAATAGAAGGTCAGAAAGGGTATAAACAAGCTGTATTATTAAAAACTTTGTATATCAAAACCAGACAAAATCTAGGCCAAATGGTAAATTTCAACTACATCATAATTGATGAATCAAGTCCAGTAAACCAGTTAAACTGATGAAATTTATGTAAGGTAAATCAGTCACAGAATAATGTAATGTAAATTATACTTTAAAAAGATATTGTAAAAAGATAGGAAGAATTATTGCTAAAATTGCAAATGTAATAACTGAAAATTCAGAGTGGGGAGTTATAAATAATTGAATAATAATTAAAAGGATAACCAATTAATAAAATTACAAGAAATTAAGGAAAGCTAAACATCTTATATCAATCTGAGATTTAGTACAATCATAAGTATACCATGTAAAATGGCAAACATTTGGGAAAGGACAGGAAGTCAAAAATAAAAGCCTACTTTTTCAAAATGAAAGAAATATAGCATTTTAGATAAAAAACTTTGTAAAACTATCTTATTTGGTATCAAATCAAACAGAATGAACTAAAGAAAAAGATTATGTATTTAGGATTTCATAAAATTAAATAATAACAAAAATATATTCAGTGATATAATATAACTTTTCTACATGTAGCGGAAGCCAAACCGATTTTAAAACAATGTATTACTAATATTAAATTGGCTAAGACATTCAGGAGACGAAGGAAATGAGAACAGTTAATTATTGGACCTTGTCGAGGACACTTGAAAGCGATTTTTGCTAATAGTAAACTATATATCAGACAAATGTGGCGAACGGTCGGTAAGCCTAGCCTGCAGTGAAAAATAGTAAATGACAAAAATTTTGAACTTAAAACTAAACTCAGTGAGAACATTTAACACCACATTTAAAATAATGAAATACGGAACTGTAAATGAGTGAATAATAACTTAAACCTACACAATAACTAATTCTTCATAACGAGATGAAAAGTGTGAAGTTCGACCTTATTGAACAAAATAAATTAAACATTATCACAAATATTTAATCAAAGCGAATCACAAGACACTGAACCTGAACCATTCTACTAACACCAGAAAGAATAATCCCAACTGCGGAGACGAGGAAACATAGAAAAGGCACAATTTATTGGAAGAATTTTTCATCGAGTTGAATACGGTTAACATATGCAGTCCAGGAGCCGCCATCTTTGACTTCCCATAATCCAAAGCGAGCGTTACCAACACCGCCATCCAGACTTCGATGGTATTAAATTTTTATTTAATAAACATTATATATTACTAATAACTTTGTCAATTTTAATTCTTAAGCTTTTTATTTGTAAGTGTTATACTTTCCTGACCTTACCCTTCTCTGACTATATAAAATAACCGTTCAAAGAACCTAATAATTATAAAATACCGATGTAAAAATTAATCGACAAGCCCTGAGAAAGAGTCGATACTACTGTGAATGATCGATTAACACTCGATCTATAATAAACAATTGTTAATAAATTTGTAATTCCTGCATATCGGTTTCTATTTATTCATAAAATTAATAGATAAAATAAAGATAAAATAGATTTGAGATCACGGACTATCCGAAAGGCGGCCTATACCAAGTGGAAGGAGAATACACCATTAAGAAGAAGAACCGTCGATCGATTAGTGCGGGAGATAAACTAATTAACGCGGAAGTTAATTAATAAAACTTCAAGTTGATACAGTACTCAAAAACAGAAAGATAAGATTTGAATTTTCACACCAGACATTAACGAAATATAATTTAATAAATCAAACAACAAAAAATCATTAAAACAAATATTTTTTCAAAACAACCAATTTTTTTTTTATTTTTGGTAAAACACAAATACATTATTTTGTAACCATTAAACAGATTTTGTTACAAAATTGGCGTCCAACTAAGGGGCTTCAATTAGTGGTTGATAGGCTACTAATTTGCCCAATTCCTAATTCAAGCTTGGCAGCGGTTATCCAGTCGGAGAAATAAGAAAACTGCAACGTCGTGCAACATCAAAGAAAAGGGCGGCGGAGGCCAAAAAAGAAATTAATATAGAGGACAAGAAGGCAACATCGGTGGAAGATGTGGAAATGTTATTACCACCAGTGGAACCAAAACAACCCGCACTACCAGAGATACAACCTGAGATACCAACGCAAACAGGGGAAGTAAATGTCCCGGAGAAACGTCCACACTAACAGAGAGTGGGGACATGCAAGAAATGTTCAGGCTGATGATGGAAATAAATAAGAACATAGAATCCACAAAGGAAGAAATCAAATCCACGAAGGAAGAATTGAAGGAAACCAATAAGAAAATAGATACTACAAAAGAAGAATCGAGTAAGGAAAGGAAGGAGGACAACCAGTCTTTAAAGGAGGAATTGGGTAATAAAATTGAAAATACAAATAAGAAAATAGAGGAAACCAGCAAGAAGATGGAAGATGACAATCAACAGTTAAGGGAAGAGTTAAGGGAGAATAGTAGGAAAATGGAAAACGACAACCTACAATTGAAGGAAGAATTAAGGGAAAATAACAAGAAAATGGAAGAGAAGATGGGGGAAAAGTTGGAAGAATTGAGAGAGGATAACCAACTATTAAGAGAAGAATTAAGGGAGGTTAACCAGGAAAATTTGGACAAGTTAGACGAAAGGATGGAGTTATTAAGAGAAGAAATGAGCAAGGAACTCAACGATAATAAGGAATATACAAACAAGAAAATAGAAGAAGAAACCATAGTAATAAAACAACAAATCAAGGAAGTGGACGAAAAATATAACCAGACCGAGAGGGAAGTACAGGAATTCAAGGAAGTGGTAAACACCAAATTCACTAATATCGAAGAGCACAGTAGAAGGAAGACGGAAGAACACCGGAAGGAAACTCAGGAAGGATTAGGGAAGGTACGGAACCAAGTTACGGAAAGGTGCGACGGAATGGAAGTAGTGATGACGAATATCACCGGTCAAGTGCGGCAGAGCCAGGAAGAAATGGAAGTAATCAGAAACCGACCAACTAACATCACGAATATCCCCATGAACGAGAATCGGGAATGGCTGAACTTTCGCCAATATAAAAGGAAGCCGATGGAGTTCTTGGCCTGAATCGAGGAATACATTGCCAAACATAGGGGCAACAGACGGATTAACAACCGAGAGCTGTTGGATGAATCATTCCGTGAGATGACGGACAATTGGTGGATGGCAAACCGAAGCGAGATCGATGACAACCAGCATTTCAAAACTTGTTCAAGGCAAAGTACTGGTCGGAGGCTACCCAGAACTTAATACGGGACAACATCTGTCATGGCCGATACAAACCACAAATGGGTAACTCTATGACCGCATACTTCCTCGGAAAGGTATGCCTGGCAAAGCATTTGGAACCGGCCATACCAGAAGAATGCCTCGTCAATAAGTTATCGTACCATTACGATGAAGAAGTAATCAGAGCAAGGAGAGGCAGCCAAATAAAAACAATACAGGCGATGACTGAACCGTTGGAGAACTACGAAAATGAGGAGTACTATCGGCAAAGCAGAAGGAGAAATGATCGGCCGGAAATCAGAAATAATCCATACCCGAACAACGGTAATAACCAGAACAGCCACGGATACCAAGGGAACCGATACAATCCCAATTATAATAATGCAAACAATAATAATAATAATGGTCCTATTAACCAAACTGCAAATAGGAAAAGTAACGGTTACCATGGTAATCGAAACAATTATTACCCGAATCCAAACAGTAATAGTCAGAGAACCCCCAACAATAATAATACCGAACGGTATTATAATAATAATAGGGGTTACCCACCAAATAATAACCAGAATAACAACAGGTTTTCCCGACCCAGGGTAAATTTCATACGAGCCGAAGGAACCAGCCAACGAAGATACACCCATCAGCAGCGTAACAGTTTCCACGAATATGAGGATCGGCGGAGAAGCAGAGAACGTGATAGTTCGAGGTACAATCCGCCTAGACGAAGTACCAGTCTAGATGACCCAGAACGGAACCCAAACCGAGAACAACTGTTTGAAAATCGCACGGAACGGCAGGAACCCACTCAAGGTTTCCCGACTGACGCCTCAGTCGGGCCGAACACTAATAACAACAGAAATGAGAATTTAAACGGGAGGAGGCAGTGATGAATTATCATGACCCTTCACTGCTCCTATCTCCTGGGTATCAACAAGAGTTGCAAAGAGCAACTAACTCTAATAATATAACAATCATTAGTTTCAACTATTTAAAAAATATTAGAAACGAACTATTGGAGGAGGACGACACTCGCCTCAATAGTATAAACAGTGAAATAATTTATATAAACGCGGAAGTGAAAGGAGTCTTCACCCAATTAATGATAGATACAGGGGCGAATGTTTCTATAATTAACACAAATGAACTGGAGAGAATCCAAAAGGAATGTGGTCAAATATTGCCGACTTTACCAATAAATAACGTTGTACTAATAGGTGCCACTGGTCGCCAAAACAAAACGATCAGGAGGCAAGTATCAGTAAACGTGGTTACCAAGGGTATAGCTATACACATGGTGTTCTTAATTGCGACAGGATTGCCTTTTAATATATTGGTGGGGTGCGATGTGCTAAGAAGGAACTCCGCTATCATCGATTTACTTACAGAAAAGGTATCGCTGTTTGCAGAAGGGCTGACCTGGATGGCTGATTTAGTAGGTAGCGAGGCAGTACTTCCCAGCAGTATCACCAACAAATTCGAAAAATAAACTATATCGAAAATAACTCCATCATTAACCCCATAGTATACAATAACACCGATGAGGATTTATGGTCCCAAAAAATACAAGAAATCAGGGATTTCCGGGGCGGAATCACGAGGGAAAATTGCACATACACCAAGCGAATCAGTTGATAAGAATCTATGAAAAGTACCGCTCAGTATTTTCAGACGAACCCGGTAAGGTAAAAAATTACCAATGTACTCTGCAATTTAGAGAAACAGTGGAGTTTAACAGAAAATCATACCCCATTGCACATTCACGAAAAGAGGCTGTAAGAGCAGAAATAAACAGGATGATTAACAATGACATCATAGAGAGTAGCCAATCTCCATTCACCAGCCCTATCGTGGCTATTCCTAAGAAAAATGGCCAAGTCTGGCTTTGCTTGGATGCGCAGGAAATAAACAAAATGATAATCAATGACAGAACATCGCCCGGGGAGATAGAAGAAATATTGAAACGATTCCACGGTACAAGTACTTTAGTACCTGGGACACGGTGTGCGGTTACTGGCAGGTGGAATTACACCCACAGAGTCGTCAGTATCTGGGATTCATATGCGAGGGGAGCAATTACCAATTCAAAAGATTGCCCTTCGGACTCGTGAATTCAGTTGCCATCTTTGTGACCTGCATGGACCAGATACTTGGACAGGAAGCACTTCAGTTTACCACCATGTATGTGGATGATCTACTGATTACTTCAGAAACTTGGGAGGAACACTGCTACCGCGTGGAACACGTACTTAAGAAGTTGTCTGCAAATAACATCACGCTTAAATTGGAAAAATCCAAGTTCATAGCAAGAGAAGTTCAGTTCTTGGGTTTTAACTTGGATGACCGAGGAATCTCACCATCTGCAGAAAAAGTGGAAGCGATCCAGAAATTCCCTGCACCCAAAAATAGAAAGCAATTACAGTCATTCCTGGGACTCTGTAATTATTACCGCAAGTTCCAGAAACAATATTCGGAATTAACCGCAAGGTTTCAACCACAGTTATCATCAAAAAACAAATGGATCTGGGGTCAAGAGCAGGATATGATTTTCCAACTGATTAAGGATAAATTTCTGGAAACAATAATACTTCGCCACCCAAATTTTAAACTACCTTTTTTCTTGAACTGCGATGCCAGTAACATCAGCCTAGGAACGACGCTGTATCAAGAAGATGAGAAGGGTCAACATCAAGTGATTAGCTTTGCGAGTAGATCTTTAAACCAGTGCGAAAAGAACTACACTGTAACTGAAAAGGAATTGCTGAGTGTGGTATTCGCTTGTGGCAAATTCCGCACCTACATCTTGGGCTACCCAGTTACCGTCCGAACAGACCATAAATCAATATCGTTCCTAAAAAGCTGCAAATTAAATCACGGTAATACGGTAATAAATTAAATCTAAAATGGGAATACATCCCAGGAAAAAAGAATGTCGTAGCAGATGTATTATCACGTGTTAATGTGGAAGAGCAAACATTCGAGGGAGAGAAAGAAAGCGTACTCAAAATCTACCACATTGTTAGCACCAGAGCCGATCTAGCCACATTATTAATGAACCTTAGCACCCACCAACAAGCAGACCCGAAATTGAGAAATATAAAAACTCGATTGGAAGAAGGGGATGAAACCGTCGCTCAATAATATCAAATAAATAACGAAATCTTGTTCATTAAACCATCATTAAGGCAGGAGACCTGGAAGGTGATTATTCCAACCCATATTGAAAAAGAGATAATCATAAATTATCATATACGATATGGGCATATGGGCGCCTTAAAGGTGATTAAGGCTCTGGAGGAGAGCTGCCACATAAAAAATGTAAACCGGAAGGTCCGGATGTATCTGCCAACTAGTAAAATCAAATAACGAGAAGAAGGAAGGCATTATGATTCCTATAACATCCCAGGCGAAATTGGAGAAAGTATTCTTGGACATCTGCGGACCATTTCCCCGTAGTGGCGGTCGACACCGATATAGGTACCTGATAATCGTAATGGACCATTTCACTAAGTTCGTTAAGCTATACCCTGCTAATCGGGCAACTACCAGGAAAATTCTGGGAATATTAACAGAACAGTATATCCCAAACATAGGGAAACCAGCTTCGATCATCACGGATCATGGAACCCAGTTTAAGGGGAGAAAATGGCGGGATACCCTATTATCAATGGGTGTTCGAACATACAAAACCTCGGTCTACCACCCGAGCAGTAATCCGGCAGAGAGGGTGTTACGAGAAGTGGGGAGGATATTAAGAACTTATTGTCACCATCAACAGAGAAGGTGGCAAGAATACCTGGAAGCCACTGAGGAATTCCTCAACTTGGCATACCACCCAGCCATAGGAGTTACCCCATACTCCGCCATGTACGAGAAACCACCCCCACGAGAGATCAAAAAAATCGTCGAGTTCCCTAGAAATAATATTTATAAGTTCGACAAGGTAAAATTCTACAACAAAGTAGCCGAAGACCAGGAGAAATGGCAAAACAAGTATCAAAAGGCTAGTGGTAAAATAATAACTTATAAAATAGGAGAAAAAATATTATTGAAAAATCGTGAACTACCCAGCACGCTGGAAGGAATAACGAAAAAGTTATTGTTACTGTACACAGGACCATATATAGTCTCCAATATAAAGAACAATAATACCTATGAAATAAAGGAGATGGGTTCTGAGAGAATCAAGGGCGTATATAACCAGGCTTCCATGAAAAAATATTATGAGGAGTAGAAATTTAAATAAAAGGAAAGAATTTTGAATTTAAATAAATTCAAAAGCATAGTAAGAACAACTTACTAACAAATATTTATGAAACCATGATGGAAACAAAGAAAAGAATTTTGAATTGAAAAATACCAATAAATTTAAAATTAAAGTAAGCTCAACTTACTGACAATCATTTATGAAATATTATGGAAATAATTATGAAAATAAAGAAAAGAATTTGGAATTTATATAAAATTAACTAAATTCTAAAATAAAGTAAGATCAACTTACTGACAATGATTTATGGAAATAATTTTGAAAATGGAAGAAAGGAATTTTGAATTAACTAAATTCTATAATAAAGTAAGATCAACTTACTGACAATGATTTATGGAAATAATTTTGAAAATAGAAGAAAGGAATTTTGAATTAACTAAATTCTAAAATAAAGTAAGATCAACTTACTGACAATGATTTATGGAAATAATTTTGAAAATGGAAGAAAGGAATTTTGAATTAACAAAATTCTAAAATATCGTAAGATCACCTTACAAACAACTATTTATGAAACTAATTATGAAAATAAACGAAAAGAATTTGGAAATTAAATCATCAAATAAATTTAAAATTATAGTAAGCACAACTTACTACCAATTATTTATGAAACTTTATGGAAAATAAGAAAAAGAATTTGGAAGTTAAATAAAATAATTACCAAAATTTAAAAACATAGTAAGGACAACTTACTACCAACTATGTATGAAACTTTATGGAAATCAAGAAACGAATTTGGAATTTATAAAAATCAAATAAATACTAAAAAATACAGT
This sequence comes from Magicicada septendecula, assembly GCA_034769895.1. NCBI lineage: Eukaryota > Metazoa > Arthropoda > Insecta > Hemiptera > Cicadidae > Magicicada > Magicicada septendecula. The sequence continues at coordinate 218,173,957 of CM068367.1, read as the reverse complement.
AAGCACAACTTACTACCAATTATTTATGAAACTTTATGGAAATCAAGAAAAAGAATTTGGAAGTTAAATAAAACAAACAAATGATAAAATATAGTAAGAACAACTTACTACCAATTATTTATGAAAACATTGTGGAAATAAAGAAAAGAAGTTTGAAAATCACCCAAATTCAAAAATATAGTAAGATCAAATTACAAACAACTATTTATGAAACTAATTATGGAAAAAAAACGAATTTTGAAAATCAAACAAATTTTAAAACATAGTAAGAACAACTTACTACCCATTATTTATGAAACTAATTATAAAATTAAAGAAAAGAATTTGGAAGTTATATAAAACAAACAAATTATAAATATAGTAAGAGCAACTTACCACAACTATATATGGAAATAATTTTGAAGAAAAAAGAGAAGGAAGTAAGAACCACTGATACAATTAAATGAATAAACTTGTGTTGGAATAACAGTAATAAAACCTTTACGCAATACAAGGAGAAACAATGACTACATAAGTATGATAATTAAAGAACTCATTTGGATAAGAAACAAGAGCGAAATTTTTTTTGAAAAAGAGAAAAAATAAAAATAAATATAAATAAATCAATAATATAACTATGATCATAAAATAAATGTCGATTATAATAAAGACAATTAGAAGAAAGTGCTAGAACATGGAACTAGTGGAACAATTCATGAGAACTAAGAAACAACCAAAATATTATAAAAAATATGCTACCAATGATCAGAAGCAGATTGTGATAACAACAAAAGAAGAATAGAGAATTCACACAAAAAACTTTATACTTAATAACTAATGATAATTATATTAATAAAAGAGTTTCCCACCATAATAAGAAATAAGATAACAGTAGAGCTAACAAGTCAGAAGAATAACTGAGAAGAAAATTAACTGAGATAGAAATATTAACAAATCTGAGCAAATACGAAGTGAGGTATCCAAAGATATTTTTTAATAGTCGTAAAATAGACTATTCTTATATAATTTTTATTAATAACTGTCTGAAGATGATTCCAGCAGTATTATTATGTTTTGAACAGAGATGAATTTCCTCTGAGCTCAATGAGAAGTGTAGTATGGCCAGCAGAGTATATGAAGCCACAAGTGCCTCTCTGAACTGCCCCAGCTCACATGTTAGGGAATGTTAGGGAATAAATATCCCAAGGATAAAACACCAAGTTAAGAAAAAATGAAAATAAATAAAAATAAACCTCAGATGACTATTACTATCAAGGAAGATCAATTTAAGAATAAAATATATGTAAGCTCGAATATGAAGAAGCAAAATTAAAAATGGGAAGAAAGTCAAGAATTATAATATATAATAAGTATCAAAAGCAATTATTTCAGACAAACACAGTATGGTCTGAACTAATCACTTCTGGAGGAGAGCAATCTGTAGCATGACAGATTATCCACTTAAGAACGAATAAAATATGATCATAAATAAATAACTATCAAAGAAAAATCCAAATGAAAACAAATAAGCATCACAATAAAATACTAAAATAACTTGAAAAAGTAAAAATAAAGAAAAAACCACTATGCAACAAATATGTGTAAAGAAAAATAAACACCAAACAACGAAAATAAATTAAGGAAAAATACCCAGGTATGATAGGAGTAGGTAAGGAAGATACCCAGAACAAACCAAAAACCTCATAAATAGAAATGAGTTGGAAGATACAAGATAGTAGGAGAAGACTACCAGAATTACCCCAAAGAGACCCAGTAAGGAGAAAACCAAAACCCCAAGGGAAATTAAATGTCACAAAATGAAAGTATAACACCCAAAAACAGAAATAATGTAAAACAAATGTAAACAAAAGAGTTTAGAGTGATAAGTAAAAGTCCACCCAGGAAAGTTATTGTGTAATGAATAAAAACAAATCTTAACAGTCCCTCATAAATAAATATCTTGATAATATGAAACTATAAAACTGATTAGTGATAGTATCAAGAATTAATAGGGGACAAGTGCAAGTATAATATTATAGTAAATAAACTTCAAGAAAGAGCATTAAATGCTTACACTTAATAAAAGTGTACCTAAACAACTTTAAAGTTTTAATTTTAACTTCATGAATACTATTTAATAAATTAGTATTATGAAGGGCAAAGACCAATGTTTCTAATAAAGTGCCACTCTTTATCTAATAACATTTACTGAAATGTGTAGGATAAATAGAGAGCAGGTGGTGAATAAGTAGTGACAAGGGATACATCCCTAAAATAAAATAAACCAAAAACAGATAAGACTGCACACCAGTAATTTTAAGAAAGGTTTAAAAATGAAGAAACCAATTTGTTATGTTTCTAGTTAAATAAAGGAACTCTATACCTAAAGAGTCGATACTACTGTGAATGATCGATTAACACTCGGATCTATAATAAACAATTGTTAATAAATTTGTAATTCCTGCATATTGGTTTCTATTTATTCATAAAATTAATAGATAAAATAGATTTGAGATCACGGACTACCCGAAAGGCAGCCTATACCAAGTGGAAGGAGAATACACCATTAAGAAGAAGAACCGTCAATCGATTAGTGCGGGAGATAAACTAATTAACGCGGAAGTTAATTAATAAAACTTCAAGTTGATACAGTACTCAAAAACAGAAAGATAAGATTTGAATTTTCACACCAGACATTAACGAAATATAATTTAATAAATCAAACAACAAAAAATTATTAAAACAAATATTTTTTCAAAACAACCAAAATTTTTTTTATTTTTGGTAAAACACAAATACATTATTTTGTAACCGTTAAACAGATTTTGTTACAACTGACATGTCAGATATTGTTTTTGACATGTTAAATTTTGTCAATTGAGTGTAGTGTCCTTTTTTTACTTATCACTTATTAGTCCGTTTTCGCGATCACATAAACTTTATCTTTAGGCGAGTGGTTGCATTGTCTTCATAATTTTTCACTCGTCATTTACGTAAAACACACTCGCTAATTACTAGTTAATTATGGTAGTAATTAACATTAATTTGTATGACATCTTTATTATTGCACTTTTCTGCAATAATTTTTCATCACCATACATGTTTTAAGTGTCCTTAATCTAATGGTGTTCTTAGAATTGTTATATGTATTTGGTAACAGGTAAAAAACATATTTATTAATTTATTTTAATTGTGTCAATACCTGATTGAATAATAAAAACCAACAATTCATATGATTCCCCTCGAAGTATAATGCATGTTGTTATTTTCTTTACTGAATTATTTTTATGAATTACCAAATATTATTTAACTTCCACCTACCATCTCGATCTCTGCTGTCGGGTTCCAGGGTCCGATCACATGAACGCTAGATACAAACATGGTTTACAGGTTAAGCAAATTACTGACACAACTCATTTTTTAAGAGAATTACTTATTTAATCTTTTACTTTTGAACTTTTATAAAATTAAGAAGGTTCCTTAAGTACATGTCTCAGATGTTGTGCAACCCTTGCATAATAGAACTTACGAACTATAGCTTACCTTGTATCATTTATAATTATACAACTGAATTTATACACTAACAGCCCAGCATTGCTCACTCACTACTCACATTCCATTATAAGACCCCATTACCCCAATTACCCGATTGAATGCATGATATAAGGTCACTACCGGCAACGCGTTCTTCCGTGACCTCGTGGCCACCCCGCGGTAGGTCGTAAACGTCTCGAAACAGAACAAAACTGAAGCACGAATTTAAATGTTAATGCTCTCCGACTCTTCTTCCATCCTGTCACTAGTTTTAAAAAATGATTACTTCACTTTTATATCAAATACTGATGAAATTTAGATGAGCATATTTAGCTCTCGTGTCGGCGCCAACACAGTCAGTGACGAACTGGGCAATGTGCTTGTTTGAGTCGCGGGAAATGCGCAGTCACGGCCATCAGGTTTTAGTCGCCGTTCATGCTTAATTGTTGTGGGGTAACCACTTTATGCATGGAATAGAGCTGGTATATGTGTGGTGTGCGAGGACGATATTGGCCTCGGCTCTGCTGATGTCATTAGTAGTAGGCGGGGTTTAACGACGTTTCCTGTACTGGTTGTTTGGAGCTACTAACTTTTCGTCCCAACGCCATGTTTCACAGCTTCGGTTGAGTTTTCAAAGCGTCACTAACGGCGCTCCGCCCGGCTAGTTTACGTACGGGCGTCGACGCACATATACAAAGTTCTTAGAATTTCGTGGAGGTGCGAATTCTTTTGACGAGTTACACCACATTAATTGCGTCTCGCCTTTGTTCCCAAACACTGTTCCATATGCCATGCGTTCTGTTATAATGAAAATAACGTTGCACAATAATTTTATGAAATCCCGCACTAAAACTAAATAAATAAAAATGTAAATACCCCATCCTGAAAGAAAAATAAAATGACCCAAAATTGACACGTTACAATACCCCCTCGATGAGAATTCTGCTGTCCACAACAGAAGAAATCTCATCGATAAACCCCGAAGAGGATCGGTGAGGAACTGGTGCCAACAACCCCCTTGTTCCTAATCTACATGGGTACACGACCCCCCTGGCTCAGCGACTATGGACTCATCTGAACGAGATCCCTGGACTTCTCCGTAAGAGATCCCAACACCGAGAACTCGAGCCGACAAGTACCACAGCGCACCTCACCTTCTAACATGCTACCCCCAAAATCCTCAATCCCTGGCTCAGATTACTCCAGATCCTCAGCCGATATGGTTCCCCTTTTGTGCAAGCTGGGCTGCCTTTAGCAGATACTGGGCTCACACACACTCACGTTACATATTACACCTTGACAAACTCTTTAAAATTTATAAAAAAATAAAAAATCAAAATTCAAAATAATATACTTTAGCAAAAAAATTTCTCTTCCTTGTTTTTCTGTGGTTTTTTTTTCAAACTAAGTTAAATTAACCATTTCTTATGACTAAAACATCCTTAACCTAACATGTGAATACTTAGATTCTAACATTACAATGCAATACAAAAAATCAATAAAATAAACATGGTTAACATACAAATAATCAAATAATCAACACTTAAAATATTCATTCGCTGGCAGGCGCAAAATCAAGATTTTTTTTTTTTCAAAAATAATATTTCCAAAAAAATATTTTCTAAGAAATTTTTAAAATTAAAAAAAAAATTTTAATTTATGAAAATGTTTCCTTCATATTTAGACATTATTTGAAAATTGGTTTAAATTGATTAAACAAACAAATAAAATTGACTTCCTACTATACAGGCTTAGTAGGCATATGACCTCATCAGCTGATCAAAACTAGGTCAAGTCCAAAACCCTTGACCTACATATGTTATGTACAATTTCTATCTGAAAATACCTTCAACATCTGTAACAATCTAACTTGAAACACAAAACAATAAAATAAAACATTTAAAACAAACACAATATTAATGTAAATAATAAACAAGTTGACATTCAAATTACTTAAAATAAACACCTTACATCTTTACATTATCAAATTCTCTCAAAGTTTTGTCACTGGTTTTAAAAAAAATGACAATTTTATATGTTCAACTATAACCTTCTTCATTTTACAATCTCATTCCCTATTACGGTGGGTGATTTAAATTATTTGTCTCATTGAATTAACTACTTGCTCTGTATACACATATAATCTTTCTCACCTTGACTCTAACTTCTAACAACTTCGACTCCCGTGACACCTATCTCTACCAAAACATCTATCCCAAAACGCTCTAACCCCAACCTATCATGGAACTCAAATCGCCACCTTCTCTCAATATAAAAAAAAAACTCTCTAACCCTTTGTACTAGGATATGTGTTTCCCCGCCCCCAAAAACTCAATTCCCTTATATGGCCCCTGGATTCTACCTAAGGCGGCCCCTCCTCCTTAAATCGATACCCATTCCCGTCCCAACATATTTTGTTGCGGACTCCCACATTACACTACCCTCTAATACAAAATTGCCATCCCCAAAAATCTCAATCTCATTACCTTACGACAAATACAACAAAATAACATCATTAATTATAAACATAAATATATCACTCAAAACTCCACATAAATTCTCCACAACTACTGTGTCAACCTCAATACTTCACAAAATTCTATAACATACATTACTTCAAAACAACATGATATAATTCTCAAAACAATATTATTCTCTCCTATTTCAACTTCAACTTTGACTTCAACTTGGACATATCTACATGTCCCACAAAATATTTATCACCCAAAAAACTATCGCTTATTATCTTTCACAAATTGTTACTTTATTTCTCATTTTATCAAGTCATTTTTACCATTACTTTTAAAACATCTGTAATACATTCAAAACATTATATTGAACATTAATTACTTAGAACATTTATAACCCATTGTACCAGTGACCTGTTATTGCTGATCAGCTGATCTCCCTAACACAATTAAAACACGTCTTATACTTGAACAAATTATATGAAATATTTATATATGCCTTTATCAATACTCACTTCTATTATGTTAATTGCCTGCCAGGCGTTTAATTATTGGCTTACTTTAGCGTATACACATATCATGAAAACACCTATTTTATCAACACCTATATCTAACGTACAACAATAAAATAATACATTTAAAATTATAGCATGTAATGAACACCTCATATTAAATATCTAAGCAGCTAGTTACTTGAACAGAGCACAAGCGTTTTTGATTGGATCAAAATTCGAATTAAACAAAAAATTTTTTATGTGGTAAAATTTTAAATTCGTGGCTCCTCTGAGCCACCTCCCAGCCACACACACTATTTCGAATTATGGAGGACTATATCGCCCTTTTCGCTTCGACAAAGACTGTATATTTTGGAGCAGGTTTTACCTCTCCGTGTCTTTGCTTCCGCTATTACATTTGAACATTGTCGAATATCAACATATTCTTGTTACATAAGTACTCACCCTTAATGCGGGTCTACCACCTGTCTTTGCTACCCCCAAGCGGGCAGAGTGGCAGCCGCTGTTTCATAGTTCCGGGAGATTTCCCCTAATTATCTCCCCCCATTCAATTTCTAATATGTACCAATTTCAAGTCCGCTATGGTCAAGGGACTTGATATGACCATAGCTGGCCGCTAGCCAAATCCACGATTAGTGCTGGTAAGGCAGTAATCGCCCGCAAAGTCGGGGAAATCTAAACTTGCATTTCACTGCCTGTTACATCCATTATTACTATGTGCGACACGGTCGTTTAGCAGTGTGTAAATTTTAACTTACACGAAAAAGGTGTGCCGCACATTTTCGCCATTTTCGCCTCCGATGGAGGTAACACTCTCTGTTACCCCCAACCCATTTCGCTATCTACGGGAGCACAGGCCACCCCCGCAATAGCAACTTACTAATTAATTACAAATTTATATACATTACAATATTTTCAGCAATAATCATTTAACTCATTTACATCATTCATAATTTTCAACAATTATCTTCCTAAAAATTTTCAAAATTTATTATCAAGATTTATTATAAATTCCATTATCTTTCAGTTATTATTTTAAAAAAATTTTTTAATCACCATTTTTATTGAACACAATTATTTCAAATAAACATCTTATTACTGAATAAGAATCTCAATTACACCTGTAAACATTTTTGTTATACATGATTATAAAATTTTCATACTTACAATCCATTTAACACGATATACACACAAAACATAATCACCATATCACAATACTTTCACCTCACCTGAAACATTTAGCACATAATTTAGTTTAAATCCAACAATTCCTTCAATTACAAAATTCATCTCGTAAAACCATTTGACTTCAAACAAAAATTCAATTATATAACCTTTAAATAATCAATCAAAATATTTAACATGTATCAAATTGTTTTAATTAAATTAATTACCAAAAATATAAATTATATAGTTATCGAAACAATTACCATTAATCAATTACTGTTTTCAAAATTAATTCTGATATTTATTTAACTTGCGAATGTTTCAATATTATTATTACCACAATCATCTTACGTACACACATTATTTACTTAACATTCCACAATGTACACAAATAAATTCACTATATTTTATTTACAAACTCTTGTCATTTACTGTTCAGTTTTTTCCGCACTTCTGTCCAAATCTGCCATGTCAGAACCATTAAAACAAAATGTTTATACTGTCTTATATTGTTTTAATAGTTTACCCTCCATCGTCCCAGATAAACCTTGGTTCTACATAACATCGTTCAATTTTATCACTACACAAATGACTGTTTTGTATGTTGTAACCATACAAACTAAACTCATTCAACTTATTCAAATACTCATTAAGGTCTACATTAGGTATTTTTGTTAAGTCTCCGTCATTAAATTCATTCACTATCGGGTTAATTATTTTTATTAAATCATTGTAATCATTGTTATTCACATATATTGCTAAACTTTCTGTCCATTCCTCATACTCTCTATTCAAGTTATATAATTCTGTTACTTTCGCCACATACACTTCTCTGTTTAACTCTCTCTCATCACAATACCAAATCACACTTTCAACATCATTATTACAGACAGAGGGTACACCATTACTCAACAAAAATAAACACCTCACTTCACCTATTACTACGGGACTCTTGCCCTTCCCCAACACTTGTGACCACATTAAATCATCATCATAAACATCATAAATAATAAAGGGAAAATTTCCCCTCTGTCCCCACTCTGCTACAACATTATTTTTCCTCTCTCTCTCTAACTCACTGACACACATTAACATCTCATAATCACATTCTACCAACCCATCAGTACTCTCATTCTTTATTTTTACCGTATCAGTCTCCGATACTAATTCTTCAAATACATTACTATTATTCTCATTATTTTCAACATTATTGTTATCATTTATTAACTCTTTCTCTGGTATCATATTTTTACATTTGTCATTACAATCTTCATTTGTTTTATTTTTCTCTGTACTCATCACATGTACTCCCATTCGCTCCACACTCTGTTCTAATTTATTCAAGCTGGTTCTTGTTGTTTCATTAGTACTTTCTAAACATTTATTTAATTCTTGAATCTCATTTTTCAACTCGTCAAACTTGTCATTCATTTTATTGTATTTGCCATTGGAATCAATTTGTTGCTCTTTATAATTGCTATTTATATTTTCAGACACGGTTTTTATTAAACTAAACAGATCGTCCATCGACAACTCTTTGGTTCGTGTTGTCGACGGAGTATTGTGCTGCTATGTTTCCGTCAGTGAAGCCGACTTCTTTACTATTAATTCTACTTTCCCTATCTAATTTCGGGGTTACTTGAATCCCTGAATCTTCATTTACTTTACTTTGATCTGTTATACTTATTTCTGCTTCATTCTGACTCACACTTGGAGTCGAGTGTGCTTCAAAGTTACTAATGTTTGAGTCGTCGAAAACTTCGACACTCGTCATTTCATTTACGTTATTTTCGTTATCTGACATTTTGTATTATTGGTTAACTTAAATTAAATAAATTGATTAAATAAATTACTTATATAAATAATGTAATTAATTAAATTTTGTAATGTAATGTTATTTTGCTATGCTAACCTAAAACATGTTTGTATCTTTGTAGATGTGGAATTTAATTAATTAATTATAATTACTTCAATTCGTGCCTGTTTCGTGGCGCCATTGTTATTTTCTTTACTGAATTATTTTTATGAATTACCAAATATTATTTAACTTCCACCTACCATCTCGATCTCTGCTGTCGGGTTCCAGGGTCCGATCACATGAACGCTAGATACAAACATGGTTTACAGGTTAAGCAAATTACTGACACAACTCATTTTTGAAGAGAATTACTTATTTAATCTTTTACTTTTGAACTTTTATAAAATTAAGAAGGTTCCTTAAGTACATGTCTCAGATGTTGTGCAACCCTTGCATAATAGAACTTACGAACTATAGCTTACCTTGTATCATTTATAATTATACAACTGAATTTATACACTAACAGCCCAGCATTGCTCACTCACTACTCACATTCTATTATAAGACCCCATTACCCCAATTACCCGATTGAATGCATGATATAAGGTCACTACCGGCAACGCGTTCTTCCGTGACCTCGTGGCCACCCCGCGGTAGGTCGTAAACGTCTCGAAACAGAACAAAACTGAAGCACGAATTTAAATGTTAATGCTCTCCGACTCTTCTTCCATCCTGTCACTAGTTTTAAAAAATGATTACTTCACTTTTATATCAAATACTGATGAAATTTAGATGAGCATATTTAGCTCTCGTGTCGGCGCCAACACAGTCAGTGACGAACTGGGCAATGTGCTTGTTTGAGTCGCGGGAAATGCGCAGTCACGGCCATCAGGTTTTAGTCGCCGTTCATGCTTAATTGTTGTGGGGTAACCACTTTATGCATGGAATAGAGCTGGTATATGTGTGGTGTGCGAGGACGATATTGGCCTCGGCTCTGCTGATGTCATTAGTAGTAGGCGGGGTTTAACGACGTTTCCTGTACTGGTTGTTTGGAGCTACTAACTTTTCGTCCCAACGCCATGTTTCACAGCTTCGGTTGAGTTTTCAAAGCGTCACTAACGGCGCTCTGCCCGGCTAGTTTACGTACGGGCGTCGATGCACATATACAAAGTTCTTAGAATTTCGTGGAGGTGCGAATTCTTTTGACGAGTTACACCACATTAATTGCGTCTCGCCTTTGTTCCCAAACACTGTTCCATATGCCATGCGTTGTTATAATGAAAATAACGTTGCACAATAATTTTATGAAATCCCGCACCAAAACTAAATAAATAAAAATGTAAATACCCCATCCTGAAAGAAAAATAAAATGACCCAAAATTGACACGTTACAATGTCCGTGCTGGTTCACACACACACACACACACACACACACACTGTATTTACACTATCGGACAGGTGCACACTTTCAAGAGGTTCTCGCCTGTACTCACACGGAACAAAATATTTAAAACTATTCGTCATATTCTTTTTACACTAAGTATTTACAAAAATACCACCCTGGGTAAATATGCAAATACAGTATATGTATTGCTGCAATATATATACATACATGTTACTAAATTCCATAAATGTGGACTACCACACACCCACATGCTTCTCATACTCGATGACACCTCAAGTTTCAAGAGCCATCTGACATTCACCTGTGTCTGTTTTCCAAGGCTTCATAATGAAGACGGATATGATAATGTGTATCTTTGAGCAGGGGATGATGAGAATACAATCCAAGCATAAGCAACAAAACAGACAATGTTGGAGGTTGAATTGTGGTTTGATTTGAATCAACATGATTCCTGTGCTCACCAATACTTGCATACTGAAATTCCAGGAGTTTACCGATTTACTGACAATAAATAGGTTCCACAAGAAAGAGACAGTGGCAGAGTTGTAGGGAGGAGTTACGCTTGAAGATGACATAGAGTGGCACAAGTATTTGGAGGCAATGTAGGACACACACATTCTACATCAACTTCAAGAGTTGTTTGGATTAATTTGCTGCTTCTACAAACCATATCACAATTTCAATTGTGGATGATTTTTTAAAACTGCACTAATTGAGGATATGCAGGCCCTTGAAGGAAATGCAGCATTACAGGATATAGATGACATTCTAGGAAGTAATGATATGGGTCTGCCAATACCGAAGAATCCCGTGCTTATTAAGCATGTACACAACGTGAATGAAGAGGATGGTTCCGGTGCTAATACGTATAGTAAATTAAACGGAAAACAGAAATTAGTTATAAATAGAATTATGTGCGCCACAGCAGACGAGACAAATAAGATGTTCTTCTTGCAAGCATCAGAAGAATGTGGCAACACCTTTGTATATGCAACTATTATGAATATTGTTAGGTTACAAGGTCACATCACATTAACAGCATAATGGACTGGGATAGCTGCACTACTCTTGGATGGAGGAACTCCAAGGCTTATTTGGTCTTCCTGTTCCTGTGTTACCTTCTTCAGTTTCCTCCATAAAGGCTATGTAAAAAAAATAGCTACAGTTCTACTTGAAGCACAAGTTATTCTAATTGATGAGGCATCAATGATCCCTGCAGCAGCAGCTGATGTTTTCTTCAAGACATAATGAAATACTGTATAAAGATCCTTTGTTAAGTACAGTTCGAACAGGTGGAAAAGATACACTTTTCTGTGGACATTTCAGGCAGGTATTACCCGGCAGTTCCAATGGCATGTAAAGTTCAAATCCTGAAGTCCTGCATCTAGACAAGTAACATTTGGACCATTTATAGCCATACTTCATTTGACCCAATAAATGCATGCCAGTGCCAATGAATAAGAATTATCTGAGTGGATACTTTGATTAAAAACAAAAATCTTCTTATTGAGTGTGGTGAAAATATTCTCAACAGATTCATATTCAAGGAAAAGTCAATTGTTAACCTCAACTTTGGTTAATTAATTGGATGCAAATAATGTACACGAATATTGAAACAGAGCTATTGTGTGCCTGTTAAACAAAAACTACAACCTGATCAACCAGGAGATGTTGTTTACATTCTGAAGATTTGAAAGAGTACTGTGGTGTAGACTCAATTGTCACAAATGATCCAGCAGAAAAATTGGACATCTCATTAAGAGTACCAGAATTCCATTACACCCTCCAGAATGCCACCTCATAAACACTCTCAAAGTTGGTGCTACTGTAATCCAATGCTCATTAGAAATATGAACTTGGGTTCTGATTTAGTTAATGGTGCCTGCACGGTGGTACATGGTTTAATAGAAAACACCGTAAACCTGAAGTTATTACAGGACTTGGAAGAGGGGTTATTGTGTTCACACCAAGAATAAAGTTGACATCAACCGATCCAAACACGCAATTCTATATGTCAAGGTTGCTGATTCCATTAAGACTAGCGTTTGCTATGACTGTAAATAAAATAAATTCCAAGGCCAGACTTTTTAGAAAACTTGGAATCTATCTGCCTAAACAACCCATTTTTACTCATAGGCAGCTGTACTACTGTAGGCATTCAGTCGGCAGAAGATTCCAACAGATGAATGGGGTAGTCATTAATGAAACGAGTGAGCAAGCCAAGATACAGCATAACAAAGAATATTGTATACAGGGAAATGCTGTTACAGAACTACACAACACCTAGGATATTACCATGGCATACAAACAGCACAAAACTGGTACAATTTGTTTCTAAGTTTATTGTAACATTAAATAAAAACACTCCTTAATAAATTTGTTTCCCATTTCATTGAAATATCTTTAAACATTCAATAAATTGGTATTACTGTCCCAACAAGCCACTAGTTTTATGTGCAATTTCAAAAGAAATGCACATGAAATTTTACACTTCTACTGCACTGCCAATGCTTACATATGGATATCAACTAGGAAACAAGCTATAGGATTCACATAGAGGATATGAAGTTTGTTAGATAAGTTAAAGGTTGCACTATATTGAATAGGCTTAGGAACAGAGATATAAGGAATGACCCAAGTATAAAATATAAAACTATGTGGTAAGATAAAAAGATACCGTATTATGAAAACTTGAGGAAGAATGACCAAAAACAGGCTTCGAGTGAAGGCACCTAATTATAAACATATGAAAAGAAGAAATGTTAGATGTTCTAGGAACTGCTTGATTTTGTAACAGGCAGTCTGTGTTATACAATGTTCGTGAATGATTGTGTCAAACTTCAAAAATGATTCCACTCATAAAGCCAAAGATAATTCTTTTTTTTTTAATTACTGTGGAACAGAATGAAGTGTGCAGTTGAAATTTGGTAAACACAGTAAGGGAACTAATAAGTACAAAACAAACAAAATGTTACCTTAAAAATTTTCAAAAAGGGGAGACTGAAAATTTTAATTACAAATTTTACAAAAGCCAGTACTTTTCTAAGAACATTTGGCCTACTTTCCTTCCAAGAACGATGTATTTTTTTACTACACTTAAAAATTTACAGAAACTGATTTATATTTTCCGATTCACAAATGCTAAATGAAATAAATTTAAATTAATATATACCATATTTATTTATTTTTATTTTATAAAATGTAAATGATGGTATTACATATTTATGCTCTACTACTAAATATGAGTGTGCATCTGTTTGAGACACGAGTTGCTGTGTGGGCTAAAAACAGTATTATTCAGTCGAATTAGAAGTTGTTAAAGGTGTAAACAAACAACGGCTCATGTAACTAATAATGGCAAAATAATGTAAATGCAAGCACACTGATCTCACAAGGACAATAAATAACCCACATGTTTTGTCATAAACGAAATGTAATATCTCCATTTTTAACTGAATTGCATAAACAAGATATCATTGGATTACGAAGAAATGGGCTAAATATTTATTTATTAAAACATTTTTAATGTGCTGATTTTTGTGAAATTTAGAATTAAAAATTACAAGCAGCCACCATTCTGAAAATTTTTAAGATACAGTTAGGTTTGTTTTATACTTAAAAGAATTGGTTCACTTATGGTGTACATTAAATTTCAATTCCACATCTCACTTTCTTCAGCATATCTTTTCTTTTTTTTCAACACAAAGAGACATTGGAATATGTCTATTAAGACATCTTGCTTCTGTTTTATGAGTAGAATTATTTCTGAAAGTCTGGCACCATCTTTTAAGAACATCTGTATATGCAGGAAAGGTTATCCTACCTGTTTAAAGTTTCTCTTCTCATGAAATCTCTTTCTCTGATTTCTTTAATCGTTTGTTTTAAAAGCCCATAGAAATCCAATCCTCCGCTGGCACTTATCTGTTTTGTAAAGCATTTACATGCTAGTCAGGTTCATCTCTAGTTATAAAAGATTCTGAAGTGTTCATTCTCCAGTGTTCTTCTCTACTTTTTTCCAATTTTGAGTACTCTGGGCTTTCACAGTCTTACAAAACAAAGTCTGTATATTATTAATAGCAGGATGTTTATGTAACTACACTAAAAGAAAAAAAATGACTACAAAAATTGATTGTAACTATATTGAAAAAGATTGACACTTTTACTTTTTTTTAATAAAATAATGTATTTTTTCTAAATACTGTTTTTAAATAACCAACTCAGCCCTACTTTTGACGTACCCTTTGTAATTTAAAATTATTTGTAAAATTATGATATATTTCAATGACAAAATGTCTAAGTGTACACAAGAGGTTACTTGTGTCCTCTTTGTTTTTAAGACAGTTCACATTAATGTTCATTCCTTAAATAGTTTTTAACACTTTACAAGAGTGAAGATACTGTATCTTTCAGCACTATTATGAACTATATATGCAAAACCTAAAATTATATTGTGACCTCACAATCATTAAAACTATCTACTTCAATACCTTTTTGAAATAGTGTATCTGTCTGCACTTTACACATAACACATAATTCATTATATTAATTGATGACTCGTTGGGCACTTGGTGAAACATATTAATATACAATGGTTTTGTAAAATATATAAAAACACTTGGTAAGTTTCAGAGATTTTATTTAACTCCGACAGCTGTTTCGGCTACCTAAGCCACTGTCAAAGAGAGAATAAAATAAACTAAACTAAATAACAGCTTTTAATAAAGGGGATACACAGAATTCAGTTTGTTCATTTGTTAAATTTTTGTTATTTTTTATTGCTTTTTTTAATTTCTAACAAATCCATTTTTTTACCTTTTTGTAGCCTATGTTGTGGAGTAGTGTTATGTTTTTTGTATCTATGAAGTGATTGTGTTGTAAGCAATGATCTGCAAAACCTGTATTGGTTAAAATTGCCTTCTCGTGTTCAGAAATGTGATGTTTCAGAGCATGGCCACATTGTCCGATATAAATAGCATCGCATTCTGCACAGTGTATTTCATAAACTCCATTTTTCTCTAGAGTGTTTAATTTTTCTTTATTATTGACTAGTAGTGAAAAAAGATTACATTTGTTTACTAATACCATGTTAAGACCATGGTTTTTTAACCTATTATTAATCCTATCTTGTTATAAACGGAATGTAATTTGTTAAATGAAATGTTTTGTTACCCTGTTCTATGTTCTGCTGTCTATCTGTTCCTCACATATACAAAATACTTTAACCTTAAATAGTGATCAGAAAAATGAATTATTCTCGGCATTAGATATTTGCACAGGACAAAATTATTTCCAGTTTTTTATCACCTTTATTAAGTGAAATCTTTATGACATTTTTGGAAGAAAACATTTTTACATCCAATAACCCCAACATAAAATGTTTTTCATTGGGCAAGGTATGATGATGATATATTTTGTATCTGGATGGGAACAGATAGACAGCTACATATTATATTCTTAGATTATACCAATTCCTTTTATAGTAGCGTGCAATTTACACTTGAAACAGAAAATATGAAAAGTTTAAATTTTTTGGATCTACCATTACTAGGTCACAAAATAATCTTAAGTTTTCAGATATATAGAAAACCTACTTTTACAGATATCGTTATACATAAACAATCACTAACATCATGGCACATAAAATTAAGCAGTTTTCATGCAATGGTTAATCGTCTTCTTATAGTTCCTTTATCCAAAGAAAATTTCAATAAAGAAGTAGATATTATAAAATCCATAGCACAAAATAATGGTTATGATGAAAGAATAATACTCTTTAATTTAAAAAAAAAAAAACAGAAGAAAATTATTTTAAAAGAATTTTATTCCGTAGAGCCAGGTCAGGGTAACAAAAAATTTCATTTAACAAATTACATCCCGTTTATAACAAGATAGGATTAATAATGGGTTAAAAACCCATGGTCTTAACATGGCATCAGTAAAGAAATGTAATCTTTTTTTTCACTACTAGTCAATAATCAAGAAAAATTAAACACACTGGAGAAAAATGGAGTTTATGCTTCACAAACTGTGCAGAATGTGATGCTATTTATATCGGACAATGTGGCCATGCTCTGAAACATCGCATTTCTGAACACAAGAAGGCGATTTTAACCAATACAGGTTTTGCAAATCATTGCTTACAATACAATAACTTCATAGATACAAAACCCATAACACTGCTCCACAACATACAAAAAGGTAAAAAAATGGACGTTAGAAATTCTAGAAATTAAAAAAGCAATAAAAAATAATTTAACAAATGAACAAACTGAATTCTGTGTATCCCCTTTATTAAAAGCTGTTATTTAGTTTAGTTTATATTTTGCATTCAGATTATATTTAGTTCAGTTAATTTTATATTTTGCATTCAGATTATATTTAGTTTAGTTAATTTTATATTTTGCGTTCATGATTGTATTTAGTTTTTAAAGACACGTGACCTTCCCTTGTCTCTTGCACCACCCTCACAGATGTTCCAGATACGCCCTAAACAGATGGTCACCACACTCACATCCTGTATTTAGGTTTTCATTCATTCTCTCTTTGACAATGGCTTAGGTAGCTGAAACAGCTGTCAAGAGTTAAATAAAATCTGTGATACTTACCAAGTGTTTTTATATATTTTACAAAACCTTTACATAATTCATTGTCGTCATCGCATCCTTTTGCTGGTTTTTGTCACTGGCACCATATAGGAACTTTGCTAATGATCTCAGATTGGATGGTTTCCAGGGATTCATGTAACTTAGAATCTGTTAACTAGATAATAATCCTTCTACTAGTAATTTTGTACAAACCACTATGTTGTCTTTGGTATTGACGAGCGCTTTCGGCAGTCAAGCCATCTTCAGGTCATTTACCAACAACCTGGTAAATGACCTGAAGATGGCTTGACTGCAGAAAGCGCTCGTCAGTACCAAAGACAACATAGTGGTTTGTACAAAATTACTAGTAGAAATATTTGAGACCACTAACACTCCAATACAACAATTAAAAAAAAAAATAGATAATCATCATACGGACAAGTTTGTTTTTCAACTATACTGAAACTTCCAAAATTTAAATTTACGTTTTTAAAATAACAGAGGCAACATAATTAGTAGTGTATAGTTTAGAGTTTGTTACAGACCGATTCCCAATACATATTTAAATGTTGCTGCTCCTGCATTTGACAGTGTTCAAGATTCATTTATCAGTAATGTTATTACCCCAAAACATGTGTAAGAAGCTTCTATAGTGTAAGTTTTATATGTTGATAAATGTTGTGTGTTGTTGGAACATCCTTCTACTGACATTTTCCTAACCGTGGTGAACAACTCCAGCCACTATTCACACAATTCTATCCAAACATTTTCTTAAGAAAGATGTTTGCCCTTGTTTAAATATCTAATAACTGTATGTACTATTATTTCACTTCTACCTTACAGGCAACCACATGAAGACGAAATGTTGCCCAGGGCTGAATAGAATACAAGATACCAATGTCCATTTGACATGAAAATATCACTAAGCTTCTATTTTGTCCTTAATAGTTCTTACTTCTATTTGTTCTTACTGATGAGTATTTAGTACTTCTGGGACTTGTATTAAACAGACATAACCATAATAAGAGTTATAATAAAAAGCATTGATTATTCTGAACATTAGAAAAGAACAAATAAAAAGAAAAATTATTTTTAATCAATCGGCATCAATTTAGGACTCTGATTTAAATGCTGTGAGTACTGAAAATCAATCCCATTTGTATAGTCCTATTCTAGTAATCTAAAAGCCACATAGTAAAAAAAAAAAAAAAAAAAACACCACATCAGGGAAGATGACCATCCACAGCTGAAGATGTCTGGTCTTTTTAACAATGGACTGTAGCTCAACCTTGCAAGTTTGACACTCTATGTACAAAGGACTGTATATTAATAGTGTAGCATGAAAGATAATGCCCATAGTTCTGAATGGAAAGAAAGATCATAAAATAAAATAAAAACAAATTTAAATCCAAGAAAGCAACATTAAAAATTAATTAAGAACCACCGTAAAGCACAATCATAGTTTGAAGTAAGAATTTCATTAAAACAGATATACAATGAATGATGAGTAATCAAAATAAACCAAAAGGCTAAAAATAAAGTAAGGAGATACCCAGGTAGGATAGGAGTAAGTAAGGAAGAAACCAGAACAAGACAACATCCACAATAAGAAGGAATGCTTTTATAAGAAACAAGTAGGATAGGAGTAAGTAAGGAAGAAACCAGAACACAAGACAACATCCACAATAAGAAGGAATGCTCTTATAAGAAACAAAAACAAAACCCCAAAAGAAAAAAAAATAACCAATGAAAGTATAACAAAAACCCAAATTTAGAAAACCATGTAAAATAGATATAAACAAAAGTGTATAAAGTAGAATTAAAAGTGAATCAATGTGAATTAATTATATAATGGAAAAAACAACCTTCATTATCCTCTATAAATAAATTTCTTGATTTTAATAAGACTATAGAACTGATTATAAATAAAATCAAAGAATAAAAGGGGACCAGTGCAAGTTTTTATATTATATTAAATAAACTTAATGTGTCAATGTTGGAGTTCATAAACTAAGTAAATTGTGCATTTATACAACTTTAAAGTTTTTATATTGTGTCAAGGAATAATATTTAATAGAGTATTATAACGACAAATAAGATACAAGTGTTTCTAAATAACTACCACTCTTTATATACAACATTCATTAGAATGACGGTAATAAAACTAGAGCAGGCCAATAAAAAAAGTGAAGTGACCAAATAAATACCCAAAAACCAAACAAAAACAGCTAAGACTGAAAATAAAATTAGTTATAAGACATAGTTAAATGATGGAAGGACAGATATGTGTTATTTATAGCCATGAGTCAATAGTCATGAGTTCAAATAGCTCATGACTGAAATGTCTGAGAGTACAATTCTTTTAATATAAAACTTTTATTATAAAATATTTATTATGTGTTAATAGTAGTAATCAATATTAAAATGTCTGAGTTTAAAATACCATTGTTAATTTCAAATATTTGTTATGGATAAATAGTATGAATTATATACTAAATGTTCTATTGTTAAAGTAAGGAAATGTTAATATTATAGTAGAATAGAAAGTCAGAAGGGGTATAAACAAGATGTATTATTCAAAAAACTTTGTATGTAAAAACAGATAAAATCTAGGCCAAATGGTAAATCTAAACAACATTATAATTGATGAATTAAGTACAGTAAAATAGTTAAACTGATGAAATTTATATAAGGTAAATCAGTCACAGAGTCATATAACTGGAACTATAATTAAGAAAGATATTGTAAAAAGATAGTAAGAATTATTGGAAAAAATGCAAATGTAATAACAAAAAATTCAAAGTGTGAAAATCGCGAGTTTCGAAAAATTTCATTTAAACTTTAAATTCAGTGGAATTAAAACATACAAACATTAAACTAAATTAACACAGAACAGAAACTAAGAGAATTCATAATTTAAACCTTTTAAAACCAATAATTCAGAATAAAGAAACGAACGGTGCAATTGTCGACCTTATTGACAAAAGTCAATTACAACATTATCCAACACATTTTATCGAAGTGAATCACAAACACTGAACCAGGACCACTCCACTAACACCAGAAGGAATAATCACAACTGCAGGAACGAGAAACCATTGGAAAAGCAACATTTATTTGAAGCAGATTCTTCGAGGTGCATTCGTCTAAACACATCTGACTACGGAGCGGCCATCTTTGAGTTCCCACAATTCCAAGCGCCACGGCCAGTATACATTCGAATGGTTCGAACAATTTCTTTATTAACCATTATATACTGAATGATATGTTTGAATTTTAATTAATAAGCTTGTAATTTGTAATGTTATACTTTCTATACTATGCCCTTTTCTCTGACTATATATAAAATAACTGTTCAAAGAACCCAAGAATAAATAATTTGTACAATATATTGATTTGCCCTGAGAGAGTCGATTCATCAATCGATATAAAAGCGATTACTTTACTAATTGTTAATAAAAATCATTTAATATTATTATTTTGAATCCTATTTATTCCTCACTTATAAATAGAATAATATAACACATTAGTTGAGACATAACTACCAGAACAGCTGAGATTAACAACTTTAAAGGAGGATAAACTGCAAATAAGGAAAGATCACCAATCGATTGTTCCTGGAGACAATCCTATTAACATAATAAAAGAATTCTAAATACACCAAAGGATATAATTCGACAAAAACAATTAATAAGAAGTTCAAAATACAACGAAACAGTTTAAAATATTTAATACTCAATTAATTAAAAATAAAACAAAAAAATATATAATTAAAAAAAAAAATTTTTTTTAAACCAAACAAGATTATATAATTTGTTACAATATATAAACTTCTTAGAATGAACTCGCGTGCGGATAAACTTCTTAGAATTAACTCGCGCGCGCGCGCGTGCGCACACGCACACGCACACGCACACACACACACACACACAATGACAGGTAAGTACACTTAAATACGAAATGTTTACTTAAAAATTTTTTTATAAGACAAAAATGAATAATCCATTAGATTTTTATTATACAGATCAAAATTAAAAAATAAATCAAATTAACATCCAATTGATAAAAGCAAACATATTCAACAAAAACTGGTAAAACTCACAAAAAAATTACACAATACAAATGTCAAAATCAAAGCATGTACAAAATCACATATATAGCAAAATTGAAAGTTAAGGGCATGGAAATCCAAGAAACGCTTACGGTCAGAGGGAAAAGGCGACGTGGAGGGAGTCGCTGTGAGATGTGAGAAGCGAATTGTAGTTGGCGACGGTGTTGCCAACCTATGAATATCACTTCTAATAGTAACAGAAACTCACGACTTTTAAGGTTTGTAAATGTGTCAACCACGAATCTTTATCTGTGCGTGCGTGTGGTGTACCTACAGTCACACAGCTGGCTTTAAAAAAAGAATTATACGTTTACTGTTTCCGACGTAAATCAAACATTAATAACAATAATATTGTAATTTTATTACTATACAAATAAAGTAAATGATATGTACTGTTTACACATATCGGAATTTGTTGCCGTTACATATTAGAACGTTTTATAAACATATCTGAGTGTTGTTTGGTCTGTCATTGTGTACTGCTGAGACATAAAAAACTACAGCCTTTCTGACCGTTCTTATCGCAATGGAATTTGCAAACTGTACACTTCCATTCCTTAATTACATGCGACTATCTCTACAGTTTCTCTCGTTACATAAAGGAACGCGTGCATTCTTCGTATTAATTTAATTGCAAGAATCTTTTTAATCCTGAACAACAAAAAATTGTGTATTATTACTTCCCGTGCTTGACTATGAATAACTTCCCTGTCTTTGCTAGTTGAAGGAAAAGTATCCATTTTAACAAACCTCGTTACTGGATGATAACACAAATAATTACAATAATACGTAATTACAGAATAAAAACTACCAATAGAAATTAACTAAAAAATTAAATAACTAATAAAAATGAGTGCCTGTAAAACAACAATATAATTAATAATAAATTGAAATAATAATAACAAATGCATGACTGAGATAGTACGTCACACAATAACTAACATTGTACAGGTAACTAAAACATCACATGCAAAGTTGGCGACACTTTCACTTGCATACCAGCTGATTCTCCGATACCCTCCCGCCATTCAAAATTTCGAAGTGGACTCGTCCATCCATAAATTGGTTTCTGTGCATATGCCCTTAACTTCCAATTTTACTATACTGAAGATAGTTTATCAAATAAAATGACAATTTCAGCTGTTTAATTAATATAATTATTTTTTCTCAAAGACAAGAATACAGGCTTTATGATATCGCCAAGGCCTTCCATATAATGGAATATGTTTCTACAAATTAAAAACAAAAGTTCCTATTAAATATACATTGTTACTTTGAACTCAATTTACACTTAAGAGGTAGTTCTTAAAAAATAACAACTGTCCCTATACATTTTCTTTAAAAATGAGCTTATAACACAAACTGAAGATTTCATGTAAATGATTAATTTTTTTAAGAACCATCTTAATAGTAATAATAATAACTATAATAATAATAACATGGCTCTTACAAAGTACTTATTGGTATAGTATTAATTATAAACAAAATTATTTAATTAATAAGCAGTCGTTATAATTTTCAGCAGTCTAAGAAATTAGCAGCCATGAGTAATTCCAGTGCAATCTGTGGTGCAATTGGAAATTCTGGTATTTCGGTTGAACTATTAGTATAGCGAACTTTATATGTGAAATACATACAGACTTTTTGCAGAACATGTGAGCTGAAACAAAAAGTACAATTAATTAGCTTCTTTTAAGGTTAAAAAGTCAACACAGTACTTGTTTTATATAAAACAAAGCAAATCTTTCTTAATCGGCATTCACATGTTCTTTATGTCTCTAATGATTCTCTGTACAACACAACATACTGACTAGCTTTATAGCAAGTAATCCTGTAACAAAATTTACAATAACACAAAGCTGTCAATTTCCATTCTCTTGGCTGAAGAATATAATGATCAATGGCATTGTAATGAGCAGACAATAGAAGATGCGTATTTATAATAAAAAACTAGATCAGTCCTTTTTTCATATGTGCAAAAAACAAACCTACTCATCACATGAGGATGAGAGATTTCACCATCAGAGAGAAATAAATCATAATCATCGCTGACAATGGTTAAAAGAAAAACCTACGATGACAAGAGTATTAATGATAATGATGTGAAGCTCAGAACGGGTTTAGTGTGACAAAAAAAAGGGAAGAGCAATCATATTCTTATATTAAAAGGTTATGTTCACTACCTACATCTTCCGATATTATATTTTAACATAAATTAAGAAGAAAGTGTCTTCAAAGGCACCTTCAGCCTTGTTATAAAATGTGGTGAAATAATAGATGCTGTCATCAACAAACAAAAAAAAAACATACGCTATATGATCACAATAACTGGTGAAACAAATTCTTGCAAAATATTAATCTGTTAAACTATACCTAGTGTTTCTATATGATGGGGCTTGTTATGAAAATCGAGACAAGGGTACAACTTGTAATCCTGTAGGATGTTCCAATGCCAAGATATTATGAAAACAAAGTACACAGACTCAGATGAGTCATGTTATGAGAATGCATGAAGACGGCTCTCCTACAAAAACATTGTTGGGGAGAAGATTCTTGGATAATATAGAACAAGACCTATGAACTATTTTAGTGAGAGAGTGGTGGCAGTGAGCAATGGCTGTAAACTGGAGAAAATGTCTTGAAGGACGCTATGGCCCACTACAAGCTGTGTACTGATAATTATGAAATGATGATAATTCTTATGTGATAGTTTTTTTATTTGAAGAAACAATGTTGCACTTGGTCTCGACACTAACAATAATCCATTTTACTAAGAATAAATAGTTTTACAGAAAGTCTCAAGATGTGATAAAATAGTCTCGAAAATGTTTGAACAAACGTCCACTATAATGACATGTGAATGTCAGATTCACTAGTCTGATTTTGTGTCAAACATATGTATGTGAATCCTGGAAAACAGAAAATCATGGAAACATATGTCAAACAGAAAATCAAATGTAAAAACATAATACACAAACAAGGAGAAATTGCCACATTTTTAATTCATGGCAGATACAGACATTCAGTCTGGAACACACTGACTACACACACATGTACAAAGACTGATACACACAAAGTCAGAAATATTTACTTTTACAAATTTGGAATTATCTATTCACGAATTCTATTTCAAAGACATTTTCTTTTAGCTACACTCTTTGTACTGAAGTTAGAAGTGGCACATGACAGGATATCAACAATTAAACAAATCAATATATTCTGAGTATGAATGTACAAGTTATTAATGATTGCATATTTTCATTCCGTTATGTTTAAAACTTTTACTCTGATATTTTTTGTTTTCGGTTATAAACTGATTTTCCTAAACAATGCAATAAATGAATGTATGCATTTACATGATACAATATATATATGAGTGTTCGGTTCGTATAGTTATGTTTCAGCTAATTTTATTTCTACTAACTTTCACCAAACATTTTCCGTGTATCATCTACTCGAAATAAAATTTATCTACGGTCAAAAAATGTAAAAACGCTTTCTTTGTTTGTTTCTTAATTTTATACGTTAGTAGTTTGTAACGGTACATAGGACCGTGTAAGAATTTGTCGGTACAGGCAAAACTAATTTAATGTGATTTACTGCATTAAATTTGGTGAGGTTAAAATTTACCTATATATATCATGCTACGTAGTTTACCAGAGCAACTCGACTTCAAGGTCATGTGCTTACGTGACAGACGACACATATTTGGACACAGCAATAGTCGAACAATACGAAAACGTCATAATACATACGACGAACGTAACCACGGTGACATAAAACAATGCCGTCATCAGCGCTGAACAAAAGGGTGATGATGATTAATCCCTTCCAACTGCCGAATTTACAACATACAGTAATATCCGCCCAGTCTTCAACATACACTCAGAGCGTTAGCACGCTAAAAATTCGCTGGTACCCTTTTGCCAGCCAAAGTGTTTTGAACAATACCAAAAATGTAATTAACAAGTAGCCAGTAACTTTGAATGTAATAAGCAACGTAAAATGTAGATTCAGTGCAGTGAAAGTACAGACAAAACCGTAAAGTATGCCGACCACCTGCTTGAGATGGAGAATGTCTGAGGAGAGACTGCGACACTCATTATCAGGAAAGTTCGAAATTTATAACCATATTCATTTGATCAAATTGAGCTCAAAATTCTAATTAAAAAATGTACCGCTGATTAATGTATGGGGAAAGATAGAGAGTGTGTGAGTGAGAGAGAGAATGCCGGCCTTTATAAGAAAATGAGGCATTGGTTTATGTTGTAAGAATATAATCTGAAACTTAGTAAATAAAAGTAAATAAAATAAACAATACTGCAGTTTAATAAAAATGCGCTTGTTAAGAATTAAATACAAGAGATGAATAATTAAAATTGATGAATAATTAGTTGAGCGGAAGTGCATAGCCGCCATTTTGTTTTGGGTGTATAAGATTCCATTTTGATTTTGTAAACATTAAAATGGCAATTCAGAAATATTAAAACAAAAGTTTTATTTCACATACATGGTGTTAGATTCATTATTTTGAAAATCCCAAACTGTTTCTGTTCTCGCTTAGTAAAGAACCCTGGACCCAAATAAGAAAGTAATGGTGGTTATAACGCCACGTGTACAGACCGGATGTGTGTTGTGAATTATACGGTAAGTACAATAATAAAATTATTATTATTATAAAAAGTAAAGTAAAAAGTGGTAATAAAAGTTACAATGGCGACCGAACTTGGGACTTTATATAAAGTTCTACTTATATAAATAAGCCAGAAAACAGAAGCAGATTGGGTGTCGAATTAATATACAACATAACACGTGAGTAAGAGGTTATATTGTGATTATTAGGTTATGTTGTTGGTAGGTTAGAGATACATAAAGCAACAATTTGAAACAAAAGATATTTAAACAAAATTGTTTCCTCAAAATGGCAGACAATAATGAAAATGTCAGTATCACTGACAGTGTAAATGAAAGCCAAATAAGCGTAACTGAATCACAAATCATGAGTGAAGGAGTTCACTCAACGCCAGTCATGATTAAAAAGGCTGAAGATAGCGAACTAATGAAAATGATGCAATTACAGTAAATTTCAGTAGACATGAATCAACCGTTTTCGTGCTAACAGCGCAGGTTATGTAATGCGCATGCGTCAACAGAGAAACAGCTTAGTTTTCTCTGAGACGCTGTGGAGGTTATTGTGTGAGTACTTTTCAAAAAACATCAGTATTCATCAAAAGTGAAGCGTTTAGTTTCATTTCATTTGAATAAGAACAGCGTAATAGTAATAGATAATGCCTTCTACCACAATGTACAAATAAATCCACCTCCAACATCATTAACAAAAAAGGCAGATATGATTAACTGGTTAAAAAATCATTACATTCCTTGTAGTCCATCTATGTTAAAGCCTGAGCTGTATGCACTAATTAAACAAAACAAACCAACTTAAAAAACTTTTAAAATGGATGCTATTTTGGCAAACCATGGACATTCTGTTTTACGACTTCCACTCTATCCGCCGGATTTTAGTCCTATGGAACTGACTTGGGCAACCGTGAAGAAGCGTGTTGAAAGAAAAAACGTTCATTTTTCTGTAGACAGTGTCAAAGGAATTTTATTGTATTTCTCCTGCAGACTAGAGATCAAGGCGTGACGTCATGAAAATTGAAAATGAGTACGTTAGATCGGACCAAATAAGGGATACTGTAACAGATCGTTTAGAAAGTATTGTAAGACGAGATAACAGTGGTGATAACAGTGACAGAAATATTAGTAGGGTGAAGAACTGACCTAAATAATTATTGTAATTGCATGTAAGTAAATGTGCTCTATGGTACCGGTTCTTAAATAGTTTGTCTAATTGCTGCATTAATATTGTCTCTCCTGTTCTTTACGGATAGTTTACATAATGCTTGTTTTTTACACACACACACACACACACACACACACACACACACACACACACACACACACACACACAATCATTTCACGTACGAGGCTGTTATTAATGTTACTTATTCAAACAAATTAAGATGCCAGAGCAATGTGGATCATATATTACTACGTTATTTCGTGAATCGTAACACAAAGTGTACACATTCCAAAATATACAATGATTGTTGGTGCTAGGCTCGACTTTCGAGAAACATTGCAACAGATACAACACGCCAAGTCACTGTTTACAAAATAATGGCAGTATTAAACATTTTATAACTGTGTGAAATCTTAATTACATTGTCTCTTTCTGTTGTGTCTAACGCTTGTTTCGTCTTAGAAAATGTCCACGTTTACTGTCGTAATCGAAATCAAAACTTACCTACCCTACAACCAAATTTTTAGTAGGCTATGTAGTAACTTAGTAAAAAAGTAGAGAATTAAATATAAAACGTACTAAACTGTAAAAACCTTAAAAACAATTAAAAGAATAACAAATGAATTTTAAAATTATAAGAATAATTGGTTAGTAAAAGTTAGGTAAGTTAGTAAAAAGTAAGTTACATATATCTATGCGCGCGCGTGCGCGGGTGTGTGTGCGTGTGTGTGTGTGTGGTGTTGGTAGGGCCGTAAATTTAGTTTGGTAAAGTATTTAGTAATATAATTAAAAATATAGCCAATGAAATGTAAAAAACAATAAACACAAAAAACGTTAAAAATTAAAAATTAACAACTGAAAACACAGACAAGAATCATAGACAATAGAAAACTTAATAAATAAAGATATAAATATAATAAAACAAAAATAATTGTGAATCGACAAGGCAGTGTAACTGCTTTATTTCAGCTGTCATTATAAGCGATATCAGTTTTTTAATTTTAGTACTTTTACAGGGAGAAACGTAAATTTTACGATTTACTTTCATTTTTAATTAAGGAAGCGTAACTTCGGCACAGTAGGTATAAAAAGTTAATCCGTCCCAAAATAGATTACTCATGTCATATGTGCGTCTTATTCACAATTCAGAGAGTAGACCAATATTTTCAACTGCGTTAGTAGACATTTTCCTCGCTCGTGGCTTCCACTGCACCCGACAACCTGCGCGCTGTTTCATGTTTGTCTAATTTTACTGTACTGTTAAAAATAGATAAGAAGTGTGACAATCTAGATGATAAATACAAAAAACAAAATTGTAATTATGAAAAACAGATGAAGGAAATGCATGCACGTTTCGATAAAACGAAAGAGAAAATAGTAGCATTAGTTAATGAGAAGTTTGATAGACAAAAGAATAAAGTAAACGAAAATTACGAGAGTAAAATGGGAGTAGAGAATAGTAGAGAATCAAATAAATTAATGAAAATAAAGACGACAAGATAAGTAGGGGTGAGAATTATGATAATAGAAGTAAAAATATGGTGTTAGAAAATAATAGTGTGAATATTGATAGTGATAATGAAATTTTAGAGGGAGTAGAATATAATGATAAGGGAATGTTAGTGTGTGTTGATGAGTCAGAGAGAAAGTGGAGAAAGAATATACAGGTAGAGGGGTTGCAGGGGGTAAATTTTTCCCATAATGTTGTAGTCGGGGGGTGAAGAAAAGGCTTCACGCGCGTATTTGGAAGACACATGGTCTACAAATAGC